>CM056052.1:336321469-336816238 GCA_029574335.1 Rana kukunoris | reverse complement strand
GAGTTTGTTTTGGCAACCTGTCAGTCGGTCACCTATATCAGGAACTATCTGAAGCCATTCAGACAATTGCTTACTGAAAATCTGGCTCCATCAAGTCTCATTCCAGAGCAAGGCCTGTGGCAGAGGGTACCACTCCTATTTTCATTTGAGCCAACCCGTGGCAGAGGCTTGCCTTCCTTCTCAGGTTTCCGAGTGATACTCCGCTGCCAGTTCTGTGAGAGAGACTGTCGGTACACTACACCCACGCCGACATGGAGTGCCAAATCAAAGGGTATCATTGAAGCAGGACTGTTTCTGCATAACTTAAGCCTGTATCTGCAACTTCTTCTTTTCACCACTTTTCCTGTATCCACCCATCCAGGACCACCTGTCCCGGATTGCCCGGACATCCCCCATTTTGCAGGTCTGTCCCTGGCACATTCATTCCTGGACAATACTGTGTCCTGGAATGAAACGGACACAACCACCCCCGGGCCAATCTGATGCCCCCAAAAAAAGTCTGCGCACATCACCGCTTTAACTCACTGACAGTAATTTTCCTGGCTAGGATTGCCTGGAGGAGTCCCCCGCACCTGCATGTGATTGGACACAAGAGGCAGGATTTATATTTCTCCAATCGCTGTGCTGTGAATCGTTACAGTGTAAGCTGATTGTGGGAAGGGAGTGTGTTCTGAATAGAAGTTTGGAAATTGGTGGTACCCTAGTATCCACCTGAAAGTTACCTGTTGCCATGTTGGCGCAAGAATAAGCACAGAAAAGGACATCTTGCTGTTTGGACATTCTATTACTGCTCACATCATCTACTTTCATCATACCCCTATACATGCTACAAAGGTAACACGCTTATCCCAAATCTAACCAGCGGCTCCTGCGGGGGTAGCGCTCCATAAAAACAAACCTTGTCCGCAGTCAATTGTATAAGGCTTCCATTACTTAAAGAAGCCTTTCTGGCACTCACATAGTCTGACTGGCAAGAACTCATCTGAGTAAAGCAGAACTGTCAGCGTGCCCGTTTCCAGCTCTTTACACTCAGAGTATACACACAGGGACACAACGCACTGCCCGCTCAAAGTTGTGGGTTTTTTGGGAACAGAGGAGGTTAACAAAAGGCTTTACTTCTAGAGTGTAAAGCTGAACAGGCCCGTGGTTGCTGCCATCAATAGATTTCAAGGAGCAATGGAGAGTGTGAATTAAAAGCTGCTCCCTTTCTCAGCCCATTACTGCACATGCGTCTTTTAGGAAGAGCCACAATACCTGTCGCCTGTCTGCTGCTTTAAACCCGCACACATATTTATGTCTTCTGCCCATTATGAATGAATGCAGTATGAGGTCAACTTCTAATGGCCAGCAAAATAATTGCTTTTCATATCCTCACACTTGGCTCAATTTAGCTGCAAAAATGTTTTACTTTTATACGACTCACATGGAACATGCAGTGTAAAAAAAAAATGGTTGGACATAGAAAAGAAAAAAAGAGAGAAAAAAAAAAAGACTATGTAATTGAAAGCTTTTTTTTCAGCTTCCCTTTGTTGAAAATAATATTTTCTATGTAGATAAACACATTCCTCTTTATAAACCACTTAAGACCCAGACCAATATGCAGTTAAGGACCTTGCCCCTTTTTGCGATTTGGCACTGCGTCGCTTTAACTAACAATTCGTTTCTTGCGACGTGGCTCCCAAACAAAATTGGCGTCCTTTTTTTCCTCCCACAAATTAGAGCTTTCTTTTGGTGGTATTTGATCACCTCTGCGGTTTTTTATTTTTTGCGATAACAACAAAAAAAAGAGCGACAATTTTGAAAAAAATGCAATATTTTTTTTTACTTTTTGCTGTAATAAATATCCCAAAAAACATAAAAAAAACCATATTTTTCCTCATTTAGGCCGATACGTATTCTTTTACCTATTTTTGGTAAGCAATAAGCACAAAATTGGTTTGCGCAAAATGTATAGCATTTACAAAATAGGGGATAGTTTTATTGCATTTTTACAAAAAAAATGTTTTACTACTAAATGACGTTGCCGTTCGGGCGTTTTTTCATGACTGCGACATTATGGCGGACAATTCGGACAATTTTGACACATTTTTGCGACCTTTTTATTTTTCACAGCGAAAAGTGCTATAAAAATGCACTGAGAAAATGACAATGCAGTGAAGGAGTTAACCACTAGGAGGCGCTGTTGGGCTTAAGTGTGACCTCATGTGTGTTTCTAACTGTATGGGGGCAGGCTGGACATGTCATGTCAGTGATCGTCGTTCTCTATATCAGGGAACAGACTATCAGTGACACTGCCACAGAGAAGAACGGGGAAGGTTTGTTTACACACACCTCTCCCCGTTCTTCAGCTCCTGTGACCAATTGTGGACAAACCGCGGCGATCGGGTCTGCGGGTCCCGCGGCGCGGTCACGGAGCTTCGGGCCGGGTTGCGTGCCGCGCCGCCTGGGACTGGACTTAAAAGGGAAGTATATATATATATAACAACAGAGTCTATGGAGTCAGGCTGCACATGCTCAGTTTGGTGCGTATTGCTAGCAGGGTTGCCAACTTTCAGTAAATTTACAAACAGTTTGTAAAATCCATAATTGTTGCATCTGGTAATGAATGTCAGTTACGGACATGCAGCCTACATGTCCATTATAGACAATCAAGGACAGATGCAAAAAGTACAGATTTTACAAACTACGTACATTTTATGAAAGTTGGCAACCCTGATTGCTAGAGAGTTTTTCTTCTTCTTGCATTTGATCAGCACAGGGCCAATCAGCAGTAAAGGGAATGTCTTTTCTGCGCTTTTATTACTTATTACGATTAAACAATAGAAAGGTGAAGGAATAGTAAATAGGAGACAGCAGATTCAGGTGTAACTGCATACGAGGAAACAGTCCTGCTTCCAACAACACTTTACTCCGCACACACGAACTCAGGATCAAGTGTCTGCCACAGACCCTCCCAAAGAATGGAGAAAATTATGGTCCAGAATCCTTTCTCAGTAGATTCAGCACCCGGATCTCCTTCAGGTCGTTTTTGCAAGTTAGCAACTGACAGGCGACCAACATCCAGCCTGTCAGACCCCAGGTAGTCCCCCGATGAATGGACAGGCCCCTCCTGGAACACCAGCCTCGTGCTTGGTATACTTCGGACAGACTCCTCATCGGTCAGCCTCCTCCAATTGGACAGAGAGCTCGGGACCCCCACTAGATTGGGGACTTAGTCAAATACTGGGCCCACACAGCAGATCAATTGCTCTGGGCCAACGTGGTCCCGAAACCAGGAACACTGCTACTCACACCCCGGCCAGGAGGGCCATATGCGGAGATGTCGTGGAATGGCTACCCCGATGGTGCGCGCCACACGAGGAAGAACCTCGAGGTAATAGCGTCTGCCCCTTTTTTTACCCCTCCCCAACATGCACAGCGAGGCGGCCCACCCCTGACTGGCCGCCAAGGAGAGATACCGAGTCTCACTTGACCCCACTGCTGCCACCTGCCATCCGGGGTGATGGGAGTCCCCGAACGAAAGGCTAGCCCACACGACAGCCAAGCTAGTGCAGAGACCCAAATTTAAACAATCAAACTAATTCAGAGCCAGGGGCGGACTGACCATTGGAGTTCTCGGTGCCCGAGGGCCCCATGCCACTAGGGGGCCCCATCAGGGTTGCCAGGTTCAATAAAACCAGGGACAGTATGTAAAAATCTGTGTTTTTTTTACATCTGTCCCTGATATGTTTGAAACGGACATGCTTTTGATGTGAAAATCTTGAGATTTTAGCTGCGATGCCTCCTGGCATGGTGGCCCTCTGTAAGCATGGGGGCCCCATAATATTCTATTGCCCGGGGGCCCCATGAGTTGTCAGTCCGCCCCTGTTCAGAGCTAACTATTTCTCTGAATTCTCCCCTAAATTTAACATGGCATCGGCTCTGAAAGTAGCCAGGCGCTACACAATTTTGTGGGAATAGTTTGGGGATGGCCCCTTCCTGTTCCAACATGACTGTGCAACAGTGTTTGAAGCAAGGTCCATAAAGACATGGATAATAGAGTTTGAGGTGGAGGAACTTGACTGGCATGCACAGGGTCCTGACCTTAACCCGATAAAAACACCTTTGGGAGTGAGACTGCTAGAAAAGCCTTCTTATCCAGCATCAAGCCCTGTACACACGAAGCCAGAATCTTGTTTTTCCTGACAAGATTCTTGGTAAGAATCTCTTGCCGCCCGAGTGTACAGACACTCCTTTCAAAAGAACCGCGGTCACATTCGTGCTTCGCCGCGGACACACAATTTGGCCGTGCACCTATCTATGCCTAGAAAGCTACCGCGCATGCGTCAAAGTAATTCGAGCATGAGTGCGGGTTTCCATGGCAAGTATACACACGCTCGGTTTCTTGACCGGAAAACACTGCCGAGAAACACAACGTTGAAAACAGAGAGCAGGTTCTCTATTTTTCTCATCGAGAATTTTAGGCAAATTTTCTTGACGAGAAAGCCTGAAAGCCTCCTTACACGACGCACGGTATACTCCGCAAGAAAGATCTTCCAGCAGTCTTCTTGCTGGTTCTTGCCGAGTAAAACCTAGCGTTTGTGTACAAGGCTTCAGTGCCTGACCTCACAAATGTGCTTCTAGGAAGAATGGTCAAACATTCCCATAGACACGCTCATAAACCTTGTGGAGAGACTTCCTAGAAGAATTTAAGTTTTTATAGCTGCAAAGTGGTGGCCAAACTCAGTATGAATCCCCTATGGGCTAAGACTGGGATGCCATTAAAGTTCCCTGTGTGTGTAAAGGCAATGCATTCCAATACTTTTAGTAATACACGATGTAAAATATAATATTTTTTTTTTCAATTCTGAGTATCTTTTAATGCGACACTAAATAAAAAGTAACAAACAAAACAAAAAAATAAAACAAGTTTAAGTATAGTAAGTGGTATAATACAATAGAAGGAGCTTCACTTCAAGTAAAATAGATGTGTTTGCAGCTCAAAATGAAAACTCCTGCCAAAATACAATGAATAATGTAATTCTGTTTAGCCACGGGCCAGCGCCTGAGAGTGCATATCCTTATCACACTGTATTGCAGAAGGCAGAAAACATTATTCAGAATGTGCAATTTTTGCAGTTTCCTATGTCACCTTCCTGCCTAACGCTTGCTAATAGGAGGACCATGAACCAACATACTTATGGGGTTTTCTTTCCTGTATTAAGTTCCCAATTACTTCCCCTTACATATCAATGTTACAGCACAACACAGCCCTATTCTTATAAAAATATATAAATACTGTGCTACAAATTCAAAAATAGTTGTAAAAGCCATCCAAACACACAGTGATACACAGGGGCACTGACCACTCGTTGGCACTGCCCGAGGGCCCCATGCCACTAGGGGGGCCCATCATGTTTTCCAGCCTCAGTAAAACCAGGAACAGTATGTAAAAATCATTTTTTTACACCTGTCCCAGAAATAATATGTATGGTGTATACTGTGTGTATAAGTATACTGTGTGTGTATACTTTTGTGTGTGTGTATACTGTGTGTATATACTTTGTTTGTGTGTGTACTGTGTGTATATGTATGTGTATACTCTGTGTGTGTATATATGTACGTGTGTACTGTGTGTATATGTGATGTGTGTATACTTTGTGTGGGTGTGAGTTGTGTGAGTGTGTTATAGTATATATATATATATATATATATATAATTTGTGACAGGAAGTCAGGTAAATCTGTGGGTGTTGTCACAGACGGAGATACATTTCTGCCTTGTTTAGACAATTCACCAATTACTACCAGGTGTCGGCTGGCAAAATAGCCAGAAAGGTTAGGGCTAGGGCGTTGGAAAACTTCAGCTGTTCAGAATGAAATGCAATTAAGGCCTCTATAAGTCATCCAGAGGATGACTACTGCTTGCTGCATCCTGAGACTTTTTGAGTTAAGGAGAGCAGTGAGTGAGAAGACTTCTGAAGAGGTGAGGTGGGTTGTTGATTTTTGCTGTGTGATAAAAATCAAAAAGACTATTGTTTCTCTGCTGTAGGACCAGCAGTGTCTGCCCAGCAGTAGGCTGTGCCAGACTCCATAGGTAGGTTCCTGTGTTGGGAAGGTAGAACGCCCCCAAGTGGCAAGGGTTTATTTTTATGTTTTGTTTTGTTTATGCTGTTTGGATGCTTGCACGTGTATCCAGCAATATGGAAGAATATAACCAAACCCCCTGACCAAACGTGTGTTTTCTTTTCGGCTCCTCCCACTTCCTCCAGATACAGGGTGTGGCTATGGGGACTAAATGTTCCGCCAAGCTATGCAACCTGTATCTGGGGGGGTGGGGAGAGAGATTTTTTCGGCCAAACACATGCAGTGGGTCTATTGTCTAACGTTATAAAATGGCACAGATTTATTGACGACATTCTCATTTTTTGTGTCAGGCAATAGAGAAGAACTTACCTCTCTGATGAAATTACTCACAATAAACAATTATAAGGTCCTAAAATCACATGGAATGTAGTCAATCTTCAGTCCAACTTTCTGGACTGGAAAATACATATAGATCCAGCTGGCCAGCTGGCTTCTTCGCCCTTTTCGTAAGCCCTCAGCGGGCAATACCATTCTATCATGCCCACAGTGGCCCACCCAGCACCCCTTTTTTGGATAGTATTCCTTATAGTCAGTGTTTTTGAGGCTCAAACAAAACTGCACTGAGAAAATGAAGTGAATGTCTCACTAGCAGCTAATCACCTATACCTCACGATTACACCTTAGTTGTGATACAGTCGTTCTTACTCAAAAAATCTTTTAATAAGGTTCAGAAATTAGATCGTTCTACCATTGTTCACTCTTCTACGAAAAAAATTAAAAAAAAGACCACTAACTCAGATTAGAATCGTAACTCCGTTTTCGAATCAAACATGCAGAAAATGAGAGATATAAGCAAAAAATATTGGCCCTTAACTTACGGCAGAATAACGTTATCTTCTAAATATATAAAGGACCTACCCAGAAATAACCTGTTAAGCGAACACCCCTCTCTTAGGTATCGCCTAGTCCAAAGGCCATCATGACCGGATGGACATCCATCCACCCACATCCACCGGCACTTTTGCATGTGGAACGATGGTGATGTTTGTCCATTCATTGTCAACAGTCCTGTTTAGTGTTGCTCACGAATATTCGAATTGTGCGAATATTCGCTACGCATAATTGCATATTCGAGTATTCGTGCGAATATCGGGAATATCGCGGCGAATATTCGCTATTTCGGAATATTCGAATGTTATTAAAACATTTTTGTGGAACAGATCACATCCTAGGTGATCCCCATCGTGTGTGTCTAAAAGCATTGCTGGTATGATTAGAGACCTTGGGCCGATAGTAGCGTACTGCAGCGCGCCTCAGATAAAATTGCCGAAAAGATCGCAATTCGATTAGTTCGGCAAATAGCGATAATCGCGGCGAATATTATTTATAATTGTAATATATCACGGACTCGTTCTGAGCCAATCAGAGGAGACTCCATTCCGCATGTTCTCGAAATTTTTGAAATTATTTTGTATTGTAATATGATCACAAATATTCTGAGCCAATCATAGTGCTCCATTCCGCATTTCTCGGTGTAAATTTCTAAATTATTTTGTATTGTAATATATCACGAATATCTAGAGCCAAATCAGAGTGCTCCCATTCCGCATTTCTCGAATATTCAATTCTCAATTATAGGTGTATTGGGTAAATAAATCACGAATATTCTGGGAGTGGCCAATCAGAGTGCTTCCTTCCGGATTTCGGCATTTGCCGAATTATTCGCAATTATTGTGTATTGTAATATATCACAATATTCTGAGCCAATCAGAGTGCTTCTCCTCCGCATTTGCCGAATATTCGCAATTATTGTGTATTGTATAAACACGGAAATATGAGATCCAGCTAGCCAATCAGAGTGCTCCTTCCGCATTTGCCGATATATTAGCCGCAGGATTATTTGTGTATTGTAATTTATATCACGAATATTCTGAGCCAATCAGAGTGCTCCTTATTCCGCATTTCTCGATATACGCAAATTATTTTATATTGTAATATACACAAAATTTCTGTGCAATCAGATGTGCTCCCCATTCCGCATTTCTACGAATATTCGCAATTCGCATGCGCAATTCGCAATCGCAATTCGCATCTATATTCAAAATAGGCGAAAATTACGCAATAAGTTTTTCATTATTTCGAAAAAATAATCACGGAATATTCCTATTATAGCGAATATCTGTCGAATAGTCGACTATATAAAATCGAGATATAATCGCGAATACGAATATTGGCATATTCACGCTCAACACTAGTCCTGTATACCTCTTTGCCAAATGTCAAACTGCATAATCTAAAACATTGCATAACATGCCAATCTATAGGAGTTGGTCTACCTGGCTACCTGCCAATGTGTGAAGTTTCTACATTGGCAAAACTAAAAGACCATTTCTTAAGCGTATTAAGGATCATGTGTCCCCCCTGTATAAACGATTAATGACTACCGCTCTCAATAGACATGTAGGCTGCCTACACGATTTTGACATCAACTGTATCAAATTTGCAGCCCTCGAACATGTCCCTTCACATGTTCGCGGTGGAGGTATCGACCAGACCCTACTGCAACTCGAGACCAGATGGATCCATGTTTTAAATGCCGTAAAATTTCCTGGTTTAAACGAATATATAAGCTTTAAACCTAAACCCTTTTTATAAATTATAATTTCATAATTTTATAATAACTTTTTTTTTTTTATAACACAGGGCTATGATATGGTATCGGCTTCACCATGGATCCATCTTCTCTCTGATTTTGGCTTGAGTACCTGGCCTTACCCCCTCCCTTAAATGTCACTCTGTCTTCCTCTCTACAATCAGACCCTGCATTCCAACTTATATGGATACCAATGTGGGCCCCAATTCTCCTCCCAGGGGCCTCCTGTGTCCTGAGCCTTCAACCAACCGTCGCATTCCCAAAGTTCTCATTGCTCCCTTTTGGAGGGATCTGTATTTTGGGAATTCTCTCCTCCTTTTTTTATAAATACTTAAAAATCTACAATACAAATAAACTGTTCATCTTTAATATCCCTTCATATGATATCCATACCAAATTGGAAATGTTTCAATAGTAACTAAGATCTACTAAATATAGTTAAAATAGGTAGATTCTATGAAAGAATTTTGAACAGAATGTTCTTATTTTTTGTTATCGTTGTATACTGTTTGTTTGCATCTGTTTATATGCTTTTTCTTGTGTGGCCCGGGGGTCCGTGGCGGAACGGATTTGCCCATCGGGGATACTGCCCATTATTGGGAGTGGGCTCTCTCCCCAATATGGTCCCCTACCCAACCTTAGTTTGGTTTCCCTTCCTTGTCTCCCCCCTTCCTTCCCTTTCCTCTCCCTCCCTCCCCTTATCTTTCTCCTCCATCCCTTCCCCTTTTCCCAGTGAGCTCAATACCCCTTGTCATATCCTGCCACATCTGGATGTTCCCTCTGCTCATACTACCTTCTATATAATTCTATATAACTTTATATATAAATATCTATATTAATTAGTTATACCTTAATAAGTGATTTTGTTTTTAATAATATTCAGATAATTTCCCCTTTTTTCCTCCTTTATTTTAAGAAAAATTCTTTTTTGCCTTTATTTTCTTTATTGTTCACTCTCCATTCCCTAGCAATGCTTGTGCACGCTGTGTATCATCTCGACGGGCGGATGGGCGGCGATCTTCTGATCGCGCCCCTCCTTCCCCTGTCTGAAGTGACACCTCTGTTTGTTTACCGCAGCAGCGATGCGCGCGCTGCTCTCTCTCCTTCCTCTCTGTGCCTTGTGATTGAGCGCCAGATGATGGCGTCACGACGCTCGTGTCGATGCCGTGATGCACTCTGGGATCTGTAGGCGGCAAACGCAACAGCCGTGGCGTCCTTGTGACGCAACCGTTCACCAATCGGGCCGGCTATTTATAGCCCTGACAGTTTCAATTACAACTCAACCTGCTAGGACTACTATCTCTCTGTGTGGCAACATCAAGGTAACTTCTACATCTATAGAATCACATATCTCTAGCTTGCCTGCCTATTCAGAGACACTTCTTTGTTTTTATGCTACCTTTCTCCTTATTTAGTGTGTCCTTATCCTAAACTCCACCACTTGGAACTTTCTTTTGTTACACACCATCTGGCACGCCATGTCCAACCTTTTGGAAGGCTGCTTTCCAGACAAAGACTGTTGCTGTAAGTCCCTCAAAATCTGCTCAATTCTTTCATAAATATGCCACCGTTCTTATGTTGCTTTTATATCTTTTTTTATTTTTTACCGTCTATAGTGTTCCCTTGACTCTTATCTTCAATCGATCGGACTCTCTTATGCTGCGTGCCTAAGGCACCCCGCATCTAGTCTTTGGAAGTCTTGTTTTCCAACAAGGGTCATTGCTACACTGATTGCATGACGCCCTCATCACCTGTTTAGCTGATTTGCAAGGAGATTCATCTACTCTCCATTCCAGCTTAATAGCACTGATTTTTTGAAGGTAGGTACTATTACATATACTCTTCAGTTCTGTTCTGTGATATGTCTATGATATGTTTATTTTGTTATACATACACCACACCTATTTCTTCGTAACCAAGATGTCTTTCCCTATTAACTATTAGATTCGCCTATTTCTATTCAAGTTGCTTCCCAGATGTGAGGGCACACCCTCTGCCCTTTAGGAGACCACTTTTCCTTCTAAAGGTCCATCCGCATGTAAGCAGGTTCACCATCCGGGTAGGTTATTTCCTTGTGCCTTCTCTTCTACAAGGGTTATTTTTTCCTTCTCTGTTGTTCTATTCGCACTTGTGTTTTTCACACCTGCGAACAATCAGTTAGGCTAGCCACTAAGTTGTCCCTCCCCTGTACTCCTGTTTATTTGTTGGGTTCGGTAGGGTACCTGGGCTGCTTGCGTCCCGCCGCGGACCCTAGTCACACCTTCTACAATGATGTTAATGTGAACCATCTTTTGTTGTTCTTTGTTTTTGTATTTATTGAAATATATGTTCTAATTTAAAAATCTTTCTGTACTAGAGTTCTCATAACTGGAACGATCCGGCTATAAAATCCCCTGAAGAAGCCATACCTGGCGAAACTAGTAGGGTTGTCTGGATCACTTACTATATAACCCAACGAGTACTCCCAACTGTGTTTTTACTATATTTGTTTTCTTATGGTTTTCTTTTGATTTTCTTGTTTGTGTGTGCTAATTTATTAAGTAATTTAAATATTTAAAATAAAAAATCTTTTGTACTCAATACTGACGCAGTCTTCTTTGGTTTCTACCTAAAATTCCTTTCCCAGGCACCGTTATAATCCCCCTTCTCCCCCACACCTCTTCATTGCTTTTTTAGGGATGAGGTGCCATATATTAAAAAGGACTCTTGACCACTAACCCCACTTTCCAAACCAAACCCTTTGTTTTCAACCGTCTTCGGCTGTCTCTCTGTATAGTTCAGTGTGTAGTGAACCCACCCAGGGGGTCACACACCCCCGCTACCGAGCTAACCCCTTACAATATATATATGTATATATATATATATATATATACACACACACACACACATATATATACACTGTGTACATGTGTGTACTGTGTGTATATGTGTACGTGTGTACTGTGTGTATATGTATGTGTACTGTGTGTATATATACATACATATATATATATATACACACACACACATACATACACTGTGTACATGTGTGTATATTGTGTGTCTGTATGTACACTGTGTATGTATACTGTGTATGTATGTGTATACTGTGTGACCCCATAATCTATTGCCCGGGCGCCCCATGAGTTGTCAGTCTGCCCTTGGTGATACATGTTATAAATAGTAGAAATAATGATGAATAAATAATAATAAAAAATAAAATAAAAATTGTATTTAGAAAAAGGAATATAGAGTATATAGTGCTTGAGGGCATATATTGCACCCTTTAGATGATATTTTGTTTATATTTATACATACTTTATTTTTTTTCCTTACTTTGGTGGGTTGTCATTAGTGTTGAGCAGAATATGCCATATTCAATGTCGCGATATATCTCGAATATATAGTCGAATATTTGAGATATATTCGTTAAATGCGAATATTCGCAATATTTTTTGGAAATGAAATGATTGCGAAATTTCGCTATTGCGAATGCGAATTGCGAATGCGAATGAAATTTCGAGAAATGCGGAAGGAGCACTCTGATTGGCTCAGAATATTCATGATATTTTATAATACAAAATAATTGCGAAATTTCGAGAAATGCAGAATGGAGCACTCTGATTGGCTCAGAATATTCGTGATATATTACAATACAAAATAATTGCGAATATTCGGCAAATGCGGAAGGAGCACTCTGATTGGCTCAGAATATTCGTGATATTTTATAATACAAAATAATTGCGAAATTTCGAGAAATGCGGAATGGAGCACTCTGATTGGCTCAGAATATTCGTGATATATTACAATACAAAATAATTGCGAATATTCGGCAAATGCGGAAGGAGCACTCTGATTGGCTCAGAATATTCGTGATATATTACAATACAAAATAATTGCAAATATTCGGCAAATGCGGAAGGAGCACTCTGATTGGCTCAGAATATTCGTGATATTTTATAATACAAAATAATTGCGAAATTTCGAGAAATGCGGAATGGCGCACTCTGATTGGCTCAGAATATTCGTGATATTTTATAATACAAAATAATTGCGAAATTTCGAGAAATGCGGAATGGAGCACTCTGATTGGCTCAGAATATTCGTGATATATTACAATACAAAATAATTGCGAATATTCGGCAAATGCAGAAGGAGCACTCTGATTGGCTCAGAATATTCTTGATATTTTATCGTAATTTCGCAAAAATGCGAATGAGAAATTGATTGCGGAATTTCGACAGTAACACTCTGAAATCGAATATATGTGTTATTTTAGCTAAAAACAATATTGCGAATTTCTCGAAAATAATCGCGCGATATCGCTATTGCCGAATAATCGCATTGCGATTTTTCAGCAATATAAAATGATCGCTGCAGCTACTCGGCCCAAGGTCTCTAATCATACCAGCAATGCTTTTAGACGTCGATGGGGATCTCTAGGATGTGATCTGTTCTAAAAAAAATTGAAAAAATACGAATATTCGAAATAGCGAATATTCACCGCGAAATTCGGAATATATCACGAATACTCGAATATGCCATATTCGAGCCGAATATTCGCAATACGAATATTCGTGAGCAACACTAGTTGTCATACAGAAGATAGAGATTGAATAAAGGACTGGGAGTGTAGATCACATTTCCTTTTTTATATACAACACAAGTTCATTTTTAAACATTTCATTTATTACTATTTGTACTATTTATAGCACAAATTACTGCCTTTTTGGATGTTCTTTTTACACTGTTATTTTAATTTAAGCGCTGTATTTATATATAATTATGATGTTTACCTTTGGGTGATTAACTACTTC
Source organism: Rana kukunoris (assembly GCA_029574335.1). Taxonomy (NCBI): domain Eukaryota; kingdom Metazoa; phylum Chordata; class Amphibia; order Anura; family Ranidae; genus Rana; species Rana kukunoris. Next base: position 336,802,724 of record CM056052.1, on the reverse strand, counting down.
AATACAGGGTTTTTATACACCCTTCCTTCCAAGACCAATTTTTAGCTTTCAGCGCTCCCACACTTTGAATGACAATTACTCAGTCATGCTACACTGTACCCAAACCAAATTGTTATTTTCTCACAAACAGAGCTTTCTTTTGGTGGTATTTAAAAAAAACACCTTGGCCGCGCAATTGTCATTCAAAGTGTGACAGCGCTGAAAGCTGAAAAATGGCATGGGCAGGAAGGGGAGGCAAGGGCCGGTATTGAAGTAGTTAAGATTAGTGATCATATAAAAGCTTTTATTACCACATTGTTGTTGTTTGGCTCCTTTTTTATTCACAATGATAAGAGAAATCACCTAAATAGCTATGAAAAAAAGTGTACATTCCCTGGAATATTTGGCCTTGGTACAGACACACAAGGTGACACCCGCAGGTTACAATGTCAATTAAAGATTAATTTCTTACATCTGTGGTTTTTTAAATTGCAATTAGTGTCTGTGTATAAATTGACACTGAGTTTGTTAGCTCTCATGTGAATGCACTGAGCAGGATTGACACTGAGCCATGGAGAGCAGAAAAGAACTGTGAAAAGACTTGCATAACAAGATGATGGAACTTTATAAAGATGGAAAAGGATATACAAATATATCCAAAGCCCTACATTTTCCAGCAAGTACTGTTCAATCACTTATTGAGAAGTGGAACATTTGGGGATTTCTTGATACCAAGCCAAGGTCAGGTAGACAAAGAAATATTACAGCCACAACTGGCAGAGGATTTGTTTGGGATACCAAGAAAAACCCACAGGTAACCTCAAGAGAAATACAGGCTGCTCTGGTGTGGTTGTATGTTTTGTAGCACAATACCTGAACAAAAATGATCTGCATGGTCAAGTTGCCAGAAAGAAGCCTTTACTGCGCCAATGTCACAAAAAAGCCCAATGAGGCATGTCAAAATGTTGTCAGGTATATTGTAACCCGGCTTTTGTGTTGATTTTTGTTATTATGATTTACCGGTAAATAGGAGCAATACAACTATGTGATAATAAATGGCTTCATATTATCACTATCCCTAAATCAAAGAGTGTTTTTTGCCAAATCAGTCATATTTTCAATATTAATGCCAAACTGTCACAATTTCTGCCAGGGTATGATTTTTTATTTTAGCACAACTGTAAATAAACATATAACTGGACTAAAGGCTGGGGCCCAGATTCAGAGAGCCGTAACTCCTGTCTAACTGGTGTTAGACTGGAGTAATTTCAAATTACGCGCGTTTTTTAGCTAGTCTGAAAGCTCAAACCATGAATAGACGGCTGCGGGCTTCAATTCGACTGGATTACGTGTTCGTACGCCTTCGGATCTACGCTGCAATAAAATTGCGGTCACTGGGTGGACTTCCCGTCGTTTTCCGCGTCGGGGTATGCTAATGAGCTTTTGCCGGCGATCCCAGAAATTACGATCTTCAATCGCAATCTCTTACGGCATCTTTAGTCATCTTTTTTTTGCGTAACACTATACCAGCTTTTTGCTGCTCTAATATTAGACAGCCCATGTTAAGTATGGCCCGTCGTTCCCGCGTCGAATTTCTACATTTTCCGACGTCTTTTATTATTTTTTACGTAAGTCGTCCGGGAATAGGAATGTTCGTAAACGACGCTACTCAAACAACGAATGACGTAACGACGTGATTTCGCGCAATGCACGGCGGGAAATTTCTGAACGGAGCATGCGCAGTTCGATTGCCGTGGGGACGCGCTTAATTTAAATGCTTCACGCCCCCTAATCGCGTATTTCGATTACGCGGCGAGAAATGGACTACGCCGCCGTAGCGTACGGGCAAAAATCTACCAGAATTCGGTGTAGAGCCTGGTAAAATACGGCAGCGTAGAGTATTTCGATTACGCAGCGCAATATTAAGTGTATCTGAATCTGGCCCTGGGTTTTTATGTTTGTTTGGGCTCTGAAGTCTAGTCAAGTAGAGTGAGGCCGGACTTTCTGGCCACTAACTTAAGCATGCACTTCACCTGGCTGTAGATCTTGATGGTTTAGATAAAACAGGCAGTGCCCCATTTCAGGTATGTCTACCAAGGAAATAAACAGAAGTTATTACATGGGTTGGACAGATCGCTGGTATTTTTGAAAAAAAAGCTTATAATGACCCTCAAGGTCAAAACCCGTCTCAACAAAAATCACACACATCAATACTGCGCGTTTCATATACAGGTCATTCTCAAAAAATTTGCATATTGTGTTAAAGTTCATTATTTTTTGTAATGTACTGATAAACATTAGACTTTCATATATTTTAGATTCATTACACACAACTGAAGTAGTTCAAGCCTTTTATTGTTTTAATATTGATGATTTTGGCATACAGCTCATGAAAACCCCAAATTCCTATCTCAAAAAATTAGCATATCATGAAAAGGTTCTCTAAACGAGCTCTTAACCTAATCATCTGAATCAACTAATTAACTCTAAACACCTGCAAAAGATTCCTGAGGCTTTTTAAAAGCTCCCAGCCTGGTTCATTACTCCAAATCGCAATCATGGGTAAGACTGCGACCTGACTGCTGTCCAGAAGGCCATAATTGACACCCTCAAGCAAGAGGGTAAGACACAGAAATAAATTTCTGAACGAATAGGCTGTTCCCAGAGTGCTGTATCAAGGCACCTCAGTGGGAAGTCTGTGGGAAGGAAAAAGTGTGGCAGAAAACGATTTCCCAACGAAATGAAATGATCGGACCCTGAGGAAGATTGTGGAGAAGGACCGATTCCAGACCTTGGGGGACCTGCGGAAGCAGTGGACTGAGTCTGGAGTAGAAACACCCAGAGCCACCGTGTACAGGCGTGTGCAGCAAATGGGCTACAGGTGCCGCATTCCCCAGGTCAAGCCACTTTTGAACCAGAAACAGCGGCAGAAGCGCCTGACCTGGGCTACAGAGAAGCAACACTGGACTGTTGCTTAGTGGTCCAAAGTACTTTTTTCGGATGAAAGCAAATTTTGCATGTCATTCGGTAATCAAGGTGCCAGAGTCTGGAGGAAGACTGGGGAGAGGGAAATGACAAAATCCCTGAAGTCCAGTGTCAAGTACCCACAGTCCGTGATGGTCTGGGGTGCCATGTCAGCTGCTGTGTTTTATCAAGAGCAGGGTGAATGCAGCTAGCTATCAGGAGATTTTGGAGCACTTCATGCTTCCATCTGCTGAAAAGCTTTATGGAGATGAAGATTTCATTTTTCAGCACGACCTGGCACCTGCTCACAGTGCCAAAACCACTGGTAAATGGTTTACTGACCAAGGTATTACTGTGCTCAATTGGCCTGCCAACTCTCCTGACCTGAACCCCATAGAGAATCTGTGGGATATTGGGAAGAGAAAGTTGAGACCCAACACTCTGGATGAGCTTAAGGCCGCTACCGAAGCATCCAGGGCCTCCATAACACCTCAACAGTGCCACAGGCTGATTGCCTCCATGCCACGCCACATTGAAGCAGTCATTTCTGCAAAAGGATTCCCGACCAAGTATTGAGTTCATAACTGAAAATAATTATTTGAAGGTTGACTTTTTTTTAATTAAAAACACTTTTCTTTTATTGGTCGGGGGAAATATGCAAATTTTTTGAGATAGGAATTTTGGGTTTTCATGAGCTGTATGCCAAAATCATCAATATTAAAACAAGAAAAGGCTTTAACTACTTCAGTTGTGTGTAATGAATCTAAAATATATGAAAGTCTAATGTTTATCAGTACATTACAGAAAATAATGAACTTTATCACAATATGCTAATTTTTTGAGAATGACCTGTATAAATATTAAGAGATGGGGGGAGTCACCGGTATGATAGCATGAAAAACTTTAAAAAGAATAAATACCTGATTTAGATTCAACTCCATCTGGTTTGTGTAAATACTGTAAGTGAATAAAAAAATGAAAAAAGCAATTTCAACAATCCACTGGAATAAATGCAAAAATATGATACTTTAGTATATTCTTAACTACTTCAGCCCCAGAGGACTGGGCTGCCCAATGACCAGGCCATTTTTTGCGATTCGGCACTGTGCCGCTTTAACTGACAATTGTGCAGTCGTGTGATGTGGCTCCCAAACAAAATTAATGTATTTTCTTCCCCCACAAATAGAGCTTACTTTCGGTGGTATTTGATCACCTCAGCGTTTTTTATTTTTTGCGCTATAAACACAAAAAGAGGAAGAATTCTGAAAAAATAACTTGGGCCCGGATTGACGTAGAGAGGCATATCTTTGTGCGGGAGTAGCGTATCTTCTTTACGCTACGCCGCCGTAACTTAGAGAGGCAAGTGCTGTATTCACAAAGCACTTGCTCCCTAAGTTATGGCGGCATAGCATAAATGGGCCGGCGTAAGCGCGCGTAATTCAAAGTAGCAAGGCAGTGGGCGTGTTGTATTATAATGAACTGCGACCCCATGCAAATGATGTGCGCATGCGCTGTCCGTGGACAAATCCCAGTACGCATGCTCAGAATCACGTCGAATAGAATGCCTAAGATACACGTCGAACACTGCCTACGACGTGAACGTTACAGCCCCATTCACGTACGACCATGGGCGTCCGCTCCATAGGGCAAGGGGGGTCGTTTGACCCCCCCTGGAATCGTCAGGGAGAGCCAGGAGCAGGGCCAAACTGTCCCTGGGGCAGATTTAAGCAGTGACTGCAGCGCTCCCCTCCCCTCTAGTTGTCCCTTATTTAGAGTGCCTGTCCCTCTTCTGGAATCAGAAGATGTGTCCCTCATTCCAAAAGGCTCCTCTTTTAGATCTGAAATAAATATACTGTCAATATAGTGTAGTGTTTCAGTCAAGGGAAAGGGGTGCTGTGTAATGTAAAGGGGTCCAGTGATGCAGGGTGCTGTGTAATGTAAAGGGGTCCAGTGGTGCAGGGTGCTGTGTAATGTAAAGGGGGCCAGTGATGCAGGGTGCTGTGTAATGTAAAGGGGGCCAGTGATGCAGGGGGCTGTTTAATGTAAAGGGGGCCAGTGATGCAGGGTGCTGTGTAATGTAAAGTGGTCCAGAGGTGCAGTTGTGGAGAGGGGGTACACAGTAGTGACAAAGAGATATTGAAAGATGCAGGGGCACAGTGGGGTGTTTTTACATTTTAATGTGGGGGGGCGCTTTTGACTGTGTATCGCCGTTGCCGAAGCGCCCCCCTCTGAAAAAATTTCAGCGGATGCCCATGCGTACGACTTACGTAAACGACGTAAAAACGACGGCTGTTCCGACGTCCATACCTTTGCATGGGATGCGCCACCTTTTTTGTGGTTTATCTTTACGCCGGAAAAACACCTTACGTTAACGGCGTAGATTACTGTGTCGGGCGTACGTACGTTCGTGAATCGGCGTATCTTGCTCATTTGCATATTTATAACGGGAACGCCGAATGCGTCCAGCGTAAGTATGCACCCAAGATACGACAGCGTAGGAGACTTACGTCGGTCATATCTTGGCAAATTTCAGGCGTATCTGATTTAAAAAATCAGCGCATTGATACGACGGCGCACATTTGGACTTACGACAGCATACCAGTACATACGTCGGCATAAGTCTTTGTTAATCTGGGCCAATATTTGTTGCTATAATAAATATCCCCCCAAAAAATATATAAAAAAATATATATATTTTTCCCCAGTTTAGGACAATACATATTCCTCTACATATTTTTGTTAAAAAAAAAAAAAAATCACAGCGTATATTGATTGGTTTGCGCAAAAGTTATAGCATCTACAAAATAGGGGACAGATTTATGGCATTTTTTTTTTACTAGTAATGGAGGCAATCTGCAATTTTTATCATAACTGCGACATTATGGCGGACACACCGGACACTTTTGACACTAGGAGGACCTGCCCTAGAGGAGACACGCAATGCAAGCTGATCTGAAGTCTCGGGATAGGCCTTGTGACCTCGTTAAGAAAAAGGGATCCTCTACGCAAGTTGTCTTACAGTCCGGGTAGTAGTCTTGGGGTTGATGGGGAATTTGGCTGCGGGTTATTTTTCAGGTGAATGTGCCACTTGCCACCCATAGCCTGCCACAAGATGCAGTGTTGCTGTCACTCCCTCTGCATGAGCCACGTGCACAGAAGGAAAGGAGTGGCGTCACTATCTGGAGAGTAAAGATCACACCAGTCCCTGCTGCTTGCCGCTGGGTGCCGGAGAAGGAGGAGGCGCAGAGGTGGGTGGGGACAGCAGTGCTGCACTAGGTGCAGGCCTTGCTCCCGGCCTCACTGTCTGACAGTTAATTGTCACTGGTTGCAAGATGCCAGGCAGGGCCGGCAATGGCAACCAGTTCCGGAAATGTAGTTATTAGTTAGTAGGGGGTGGCTGTGTCCTCTATTAAATTCCGTACACTGTCCCGGAATGAAAAGTGCCCGGCACCCAGGACAAAGATGTCAATTGCGGGACGGTCCCAGGCAATCCGGGACGCGTGGGCACTCTAGGTACTAAAGGTAAAAGTTTAAATATACTTTAACTACTGTAAGGGGTTAGCTCGGTAGCGGGGGTGCGTGACCTCCTGGATGGGTTCACTACACACTGAACTATACAGAGAGGCAGCCGAAGACAGTTGAAAACAAAGAGTTTGGTTTATTCTTCCATATTGCTGGAAACAAGTGCAAGCATCCAAACAGCATAAACAAAACAAAACATAAAAAAAACCTGGCCACTTGGGGAGTCAACAACCACCTCACCTCTTCAGAAGTCTTTCTCACTGCTCTCCTTAACTCAAAAAGCCTCAGGATGCAGCAATCAGTAGTCATCCTCTGGATGACTTATAGAGGCCTTAATTGCCTCATTCTGAACAGCTGAAGTTTTCCAACGCCCTAAACCTTTCTGGCTACTTCTGCAGCCGTCACCTGGTAGTAATTGGTGTATTATCTAAACAAGGCAGAAATGTATCTCCCGTCTGTGACAACACCCACAGATTTAGCTGACTTCCTGTCACACTACTATCTAATATCTTGTATAAGCTTGGTCATGATTGTATCACCTTGAATTGGATCTTTCTATAACTAGAATTAAAAAAAAAAAAAAAAAAAAATGATATGTTAGATTAAGCACTGAACTACTTACAACTACCAATGGGTTAACCTGCACTCCTCCAAACTGCCCCCAGAAGCCACCTCTAGAGTCTAGCAACACCAACCCCCTCCCTACCCCGACCCCTCCAAAATAAATTGGCATCTTTCCATATAAAGCATTCTGTCAGCATGCAAGTTAACTGCACAGGAGTGTAAAAAAAAAAGGAAAACGAGCAGTGTACAATGCCTCAGCCCCCACAAAAGATGCAGGGTGCAAAGGCTTACAGCAAACTCTAGCCCCCTCGTCACAGCCACGTACAGAAAAACGTTACAATTAAATATTTCAGCTTAGGCTTCCGAAATGATTATACTTATATTTTTTTAACATAATTTTTACATAAATTACCTGCTCTGAGTCAGAGTGATTTTTATTTATTTTTTACTTTGAAAGCCAAAGCCTGTGGTCTGTGTGTCTGTTATGGAAGTTGATAGAATATTCAGGTGCTCTCACCAAAAAATTGAACGTAGGTCGTATCACACTAATAGATCAAAAGGCCAGGATAAACAGGTTAGATATTTGTAAAGCGGTCTGCAGTGTCTTTTAACTTGCTCTCCTCTAATTGGGTCATAACCTCAGTTTAATTCTTATTTTTTTTTTTGGGCAGAGGATAATGCCCAGAATTTTAACATTCTTTTCCTGGATACAGCTTTTTAGTTTTGTTATAAAATTCAAGGCAAAAGATGACCTAAATTTATATTGAATGTTTTGGTGTTTTTATAATTGTACGTATATATGTCAGAATATTTGTTTTTTGAAAACTAAAAGTTTTATTAGCAGTCCAATAGTACAATGGGCACACAGGACCAAAAAAGCCAACTAATTCTAATTAAAGGGGAGTTCCACCAACAATTTCACTTTTTAAATATAAATACCCCTGTAATTATTAATGTATTCTAGTAAAGTTAGTCTGTAAACTTAGGTCCGTTTTTTTAGGTTTTTACAGCATTTAGATTTTATTGTTTATAATCTAGAAATAGACCGTGGCCATCTTAAGTGTGGGCATCATGAAGCCAAACTGTATGACTTCCTGGATTTCAGCTTTGCATATCTCGCACATGCTCAGTGCTGCACAAGCAATGTAATAGGTTTCAGTCAGGTTTGCAAGGACTACTGGGAAACATGATGCCTATCCCAGAAACCCTTGCAAATAGCCATGTGACTTAATAGCCTAGGCTAATAAGGAGGAGGAAGTAATGAAGGACTACAAAATAAAGGCATTTACAAGCAACAAAATAAATAAAAATTGTCCATTCTGAGTACTATGAGATTAGGGCATGCAGCACAGACAAACATAAAGAAATGGGTGGAACTCCACTTTAATTAAAGTATAAACCTACCTGTCCCATCCCCTCCTGCATTCCTGTGCCAGTGTATCAATACAAGTGGAAAAAAAGGCAACACACATCCCCCAGTTAGAGCCGGTTCACACTGGGGCGACCTGGGATCCGACTTCAAGTCCCCCAAGTTGTCGAGCAGTCGAGAAAATTAATGAAAGTGAATGGGAGCCGTCTTAATGTACACTACTAAAGTCGCTCCGACTTCAGAAAAGGTACCTGTACTACTTCAATCCGACATCTAGGCAACTTTTAGGCAACTTGCACCCATTGATTTCAATGGAAGTCGCCTCAGAAGTCAGATCACTGTCTTAACTGAAACAACAATACAGGAAGAGAACATACATCTCAGGCAAACCCCTCCCACCCCCCTTCCCCCACAGAGCCGATTGTTGTTTGATTGGCCACTGGAAAGCCTCCTGTCCTGGAGGCGACATGAAGTTGCCTTGTACTGTCCTGGAGGCAACTTGAAGTTGTCTGATGATTCATACTCAAGTCGTGTCCAAGTTGCCTCCCAAAGTCGTGCTGGAAGTCGTGTTGCCCAGAATACAAGATCATAGTTGACAACAGTGCCAAATTAGCTGGGACAGTACCAAAAATCTGACCCATGTCCCGCTATCTTATTGTCCCGGCAAGAATCCCGAAAATTGGCCTCTTTCCCGGGCCGCACTGTCATCCCTCCCCTACCTCCACCAGGAAGTGCTGCGGATTGGTCAGTGGTAAGAAGGGGCATGGCCAGCCGAGATGATGAGCTGCCCATTAGCATTTAACACTGCAGAATGACACATACTGTACAAGCTGTCCTCACCATGGGAGGACGCCGCTGTGCTGTTTATTTCCAGATCTATTCTCCAGTGGGGAAAGAGCAGGAGAGGCCATGAGCTCCACTGCTGCTCTGATCCCGCCCTATGTCATGCTGCCTGTATGCTCGGGACACCTCGGGGTAGGAGCTGCTGACAGTGGGGAAGGTAGCAGGCTGTACCGAGAGCCCGCTGATGGTGAGTGGCACTCAGCTGGCCAGCAGGACCAGGTATGTGCTGCTTTCTCCCTGTAGCACTACCCCCGAAGGAGCCGCTGGTTTAGATTTGGGCCTGCTGTTACCTTACTGTTCACTATGCTTGTCCTAGGGGTCCTTCTTGAAGAGTTACAAATGTCCACACCAACACTTTGTTTTCTTTTTCTTCTAGGGTTTTTTTTAAACAGGTTTCGTACAAAGGGATGGAGGGGTAGAGAAGATTCAGGTACCTTGCTTTGCAAATCACGGGTACGTTCTTGGATCCAGAGGACAAAAGAGATTTCCACACTGGATTCAGCAACCACCGGATAGGCCTCTCTCACTGACCTAGCAGCCGGTGCAAAGCTCGTACAAAAGTCTCTGAAACAGACTTTATGAGTGCCGTTGAGTCTTTACACGGTTCTCTGCCACAGGATCATGTAACCACACACACATACTTTGCAAAGTTCAAAAGAAATTACACAGCTCACGGTGCCAGGATCTTTCAGCCAAACTGGCCACATGGTGAGTTAAATTGACCAGGGTGCGTCTTCCAATTGGATCCCCAATTGTTCTGCCTCTTCTAGCAGGCAAGTCAACACAGGACCACCCCTGGACCAGTAGGCCCCAGAAACTCCTGGGCTTACTCTCAGTAGCGGGGCCTCGGGCCAGCAGGCCCTGAGACCAGAGGCTGTTAACACATTCCTGAGGCCAGGAGGGCCATCAGGTCAGGATGGGAAGACCCCGCCAGAACGGTGTCTAACTTGAGTACCCCTCCCCAGAATGCACAGTGGTGGGGACCATGCCACTGGGCAAGAGGCACCCAATACACCCAGCCCATTGCAGTTCCAACCTTGACTCCTGGTGACAGCGACACCCACAGTCAGGTGAAAGATGTGCCACGCAGCCGAGCTGGAACAGAAACCCAAAATTTGGCATAAAATTCTGAGCTAAACCACAGCTCAGATAACTGAATTTACAAATAACTCCTACTCAACAGGAGCAGGGCGCTACATCCCTATAGACTGTTCCTAAACCCTAACCTGGCTGCCCTATAAAGAGCAAGGGCCACAGTGGCACTGGCACACCTGTTGACACTGCTTGATGCTTTTAGTCCCGATTCACTACATCTATGAGGTTTTGCGTGGGAACGGCAGCCCATTCATCCATTCATTTCCCTCAGAAAAAAGTGCATGTAGCATTTTAAAAATGCAGTGTCCTTGAAATCGCATGGTGCTTTTGCACCATGTGATTTCCCTGAGGTATCCTCAAAATGCGCTGCGTTTTTTAGATGCGTGGGCCTCCGTACACTTCCCTACTTCCTACTGACCTCCATACACTGCCCTACAACATACAGACCTCTGTACACTGCCCTACAACCTACTGACGTCTGTACACTGCCCTACAACCTACTGACGTCTGTACACTGCCCTACAGCCTACTGACCTCTGTACTCTGCCCTACAGCCTACTGACCTCTGTACTCTGCCCTACAGCCTACTGACCTCCGTACTCTGCCCTACAGCCTACTGACATCCATACACTGCCCTACATCCTACTGACTCTGTACACTGCCCTACATCCCACTGACCCCTGTACACTGCCCTACATCCTACTGACCTCTGTACACTGCCCTACATCCTACTGACCTCTGTACACCGCCCTACATCCCACTGACCTCTGTACTCCGCGCTACATCCCACTGACCTCTGTACACTGCCCTACATCCTACTGACCTCTGTACACTGCCCTACATCCTACTGACCTCTGTACACTGCCCTACATCCTACTGACCTCTGTACACTGCCCTACATCCTACTGACCTCTGTACACTGCCCTACCTACATTCCTATTTAACATTACCACATTCTCCACTATGGAAGTCATCCAACACTCTATTTAACCACACCCTGTTTAAGCCACACCCAATATTTAGCATAATTCTGTTGGCTTAGCACGCCACATTTTTTTCACTTATGCTAGGCCACACCCACACTCAAATGCCCAACCCCTAATTAAATAATATGCATGTATGAGATATTCAAAAATGGCAGTGCAGGAGATTGTTATATTGCAGTGTGTGTGTCTGAGGTCACCTGATCACAGTTGCAACATCAGGTTATTTACATATCATGCACTAGCCTGGAGACAGGAATTTTTTAATTCCCACCCCCAGGCCTTTTCTGAAGTCATGTGGTTACTTTTCTGGATTTTGACTGGATGTTAGGGTTAATAGCAGAATTTAGTGTAAGGAATACGCAAGAGAAAAAGCATGTTGACAAGTGGAGTGTAAAGGTGGGCCGGGAGTCTACTGACATCACGACTCCACCCACCGAGCTCCAGACAACAAACCCACCCACAGAATCTGCAGTTTTTTGGGTCTCATAACAGACAGAGGGGAGACATTTGACAGGTAAGGATACATGCAGGAGGCATGTATATCCTTATAGATCAGCACTATGGCAGTAGTTTAGAAAGGATAACTGTGGGTTTACATCCACTTCAAGTGACTAATGTTCATGTGGAGGTGTTTTGTGCACGATATTTATAAGAATAGATAAAATAAAAAATTATTATTATATGCACATTGATAAAATACAAAGATGCCCCCTTGAGGTGATACTTGGCACTGGCAACTGCATGTGCCCATATCATGCAAAATACAAGTCCAAAAATACCAGCAAGCTGCACATGGAAAGTTATGTATAAATGATATCCTCCACTCAAGGCTAGTGCTCTGGCATTCCCTATTTTACCCAACTCCCACGTTCTTATTTTAATTTAACCTCTTGTTTCTTCAGTTCTCTCTTCTACCTCCCTCCTCGGGGACTTGGTATAAGTGACTCTATTAATGCTTCACAGTATGGGTTTGATTATTGCTCGCTTCTGAAAAAAAATGGCTTAAGATACTTTTCATTAAGGCTGGAAAAAGAAAGGAGAGGTGGAAAATGCACAAAGATTTTAATAAAGGTGCTGAAACGCCCAAAAGAAAGGGGTGATCTATTTATATAGGACACAATTGCTATCATGGGAATTGTTTTGCCTATTTATAAAGTTGCCCTTGTCAATCTCTAAGCTTATTTTCGTCATATTTGAAACTGCAATCACAGGTTTCTCTGTTTTAGGATCTGCTGGCATTACAGTGAAATGGTAAAAGGTGTCCATTGGAACGCTTACAAGGTCACCTTCATTCCATACCTTGAGTCTATACAAGCTTATCATTGTGAGGAAATTGCCTTTGTTCATATGTGAACATAAGGGCTTTATAACAGCAATTATGTCTTGTTGCACTGTAAAATAAACAATTATGAAGTCCAGATACCAGTCCAACTGATACCATCACTATGACCTTGTGTGACAAGAGGGACATCTGAGAGATTTAAGAAGGTGGTTCAATCCAACAAAAGATTTCCCACTCCTCTTGTATTCTCTATGGCTTAAAATACAAATAAAGTACCCGACTGCAGCAAAATCACCACTGCAGTCCCTAAGAGACATAGAAACGATTAGGCTGTTTACCATGTCCCGATAAAATAAACACGGCATGGACTATCCCCTTAATGAAATAACATCAAGTAAGAAGAAAAAATCAAGGAGCTTATTCAGCAATTAAAAAAGAAATAGGACATATCAAAGGTTTGGTTATCAATCCATTTTGTATGTACTTGTGCCCTTTATGGAATGTAGTGCCCTGCTCCCAATGAGTGGGCGCTACATGTTGAAATTATAGTTGCCTGGGCAGTAGTTTGGACCAGAGAGATTTTGTTCAAATTCATGGCTCTGTTCCAGTTTAGCTGGTTGCATAATTTTCCCTCCGACGGTGGGTGTCGCTGTCATCGCTGGTGAGAGTTAGAAAGGCAACAGACTGGATGCATTGGGTATCTTTTTCCCAGAAGCAGCCCAGGGGGCGTGGTCAACCCGCTGTGCATTCTGGGAGAAGGTACTTAAGAGGCAGACACAATATTATGGGGTTCGTCTTCCGATCCCACCCTGAGGGCCCTCCTGGCCTCAGAGATGTGTTGGCAGTTACCACCTCGGGGCCACGTTGGCCTGAGGCCTTACAAATGAGATGTAGGCCCAGGAGCTGCTGGGTCCTACTGATCCAGGGATGATCCTGTGTCGCCTTACCTGCTGGAAGGGACCGAGCAATTGAGGACTCAATTGGAAGATATGTCCGGATCTCAAATTTTATCTCACAGTGCTGCCGGAATGGCTGAATGATCCTGGCACTGAGAGCCGAGTTCTACCTTCACCTAGTCTGTGGCAGAGGCTATCGAACAAGTTCTACAATTCACCTATTCTTTGGCAGAGACTATCCTTTGATCGAGCTTCGCACCAGCTGCTAGGTCAGTGAGAGTGGGCCTACCTGGTGGTCGCTGAGTCCAGCGTGGAAATGGCTGTTCCTCTGGACCTAAAAGAATATCTGTGGTTTGCAAGTCAGATGCCTGAATCTCCCCTAAACCTCCATCCCTCTTTTCTGAAGTTGTCTTTAATAAAAACCCTCTCTGAAGGGGGAGAAAAAGAGTGTTTGGTGCAGACATTTCTTCCTTTAACCACCTCTTCAAGGAGAACCCCAGAGACGAGTGCACGGAACTGTAAGGCCCAAATCTAAACCAGCAGCTCCTTCGGGGGTAGTGCTATAGGAACAAGGAATTTGATTCCTTGTATGGAATCTTGTATTGTTGGTAAATGATGGTCAATTATGTCCTCATTCCCTTCAAGGACAATGACTTGGCGCCCTTGAATACACAATGATCTCTGCATATTCTCTGTAGATTTTACTCTTACAGCCATTTGATATACATTACAAACAGAGCACTGAGAAAGGGGGTGCATCCCCCGAAACACATCAGCTTGCCAACGCAGTGGTGTATCAGGTCAGGCAACGTGACACCCGCACTGGATTGTGATTTGGTGCATTACAATGCTTACAATATTTCTACTTTTTTGATTATTGATTTGTCAGTTTGTTCCTCACATCAATAAACTAGGCACCCTCCTGTGTGTGCTCTTAGACTGCTTTTATACTGAGCCATGCCCACGCTGGCAGTAAAACGCCACTCGCTTTATCAACGATTTACCGTTGTTTTAGTGGCACTTTTTTACCCCCGCAAATGACCAAAGAATGGGTTAAAAGCATGCGTGTTTGGCACTTCGGAAGGGCTTTTAATTTGAAGCTTCGGAAGCACTGCCTATTCGTTCCAATGGGCAGGGATGGTCTAAATCACCCTGAAGATGCTGCTCGCCAGACTTTTTTTCCTATCCCGCAAGCGCACCACCCCAGTGTAAAAGCACTCTGGCTTTCACACTAAGGGTGACATTGGAGGCAGTTTTCGGGCGCTTTACAGGCGCTAATTTTTGTACCAAAATGCCTAAAAAACTCCTTCAGTGTGAAAGGGGTCTTACAGTTATCTGCTTGAAACTTGTCTATCTCAATTTTGAGCCTGCCCCCCCCCCTATTACAGTACTGCTGCTTGGTATTGTGCCCAGTATGATCATGTGGCATAAATCACATGCCCCTTCATACCCAGAAGTACCAGACAAATTATGTGGTGTTGAAAGAAGAAGTGGATAAGTGAAGAAAAGTTGTATGTATGCTGCTGGGCAAAGGGAAGTTGAAAGCAAGCCTGTTTTTATCCTTAAAGGGTTACTATAGGAAAAAAAATATTTCTTTTAAATAACAAACATGTTATACTTACCTCCACTGTGCAGTTCATTTTGCACAGAGTGGCCCCGATCCACATCTTCTGGGGTCCCTCGGCGGCTGTCTCTGTTCCTCCCCGCAAGAACTCACCAGAGTCATGCGAGAGAACTTGCATGGTGATAAGTCCTTGCGGGCGCGCTCCCGTGATACAGCGAGTGGCCATAGTTGCTCACCGTATCACTCGGCCCCGCCCCTTGGCGCACCGCATCAGTGGATGTGATTGACAGCAGCGCCAGCCAATGGCTGCGCTGCTCTCAATCCATCCGCTCTAGCCAATCAGTAGCCAGGCTGAGCGACGAAGAGGATCTTGGGACCGAGCGCGAGACTTTCGAGGGGTCAGGTAAGTAAAACAGGGGCTCGGACGGGAGGCATCATCAGATGTTTTTTAACCTTAATGCATAGATTGCATTAAGGTGAAAAAAAATTCTTTACAACTCCTTTAATGAGTGAAGCACAAGTTTTCTCTAAAGTTTTATTACCTTAAAAAAATTACCTTGACCGAGTTTGGAATTAGCATTTGAGGTTTCAACTAGAAGGAATGACCATCCTGTCCAGTCCATAAGCAAATGCATGTGGTACCAATTAGTCCACATTACAGTTTTTTTTTTTTTTATAATAACTAACCAATCTATGCACAGACTCAGCATCCAGAAGATACGGACAACTTCGGGGGCGACTTCAGAGGCGATTTGTAAAACAACTTCTGTATAGAAGTCAATGCAGGTCGCCCCGAACTGCCCCCGAAGTCATGCATGAACTTTTTTCTAAGTCGGAGCGACTTGCATTGAATGGGACGCGACTTGTCAGTCGCCCTAGTGTGAACCAGCTCTAAAGCTTTTGATATTTTGATTGAAGTAAAAAAAAATAAGTAAAAAAAAAAAAATGCAATGTTGAGAAAGGAAATGACAAGAAAGGGAAGTACTGCTCCTGTTTTTAAATCACAAAGTTTTCAAGGTACCGGTACTTTGAAAGACTGATATTTGGATCCAATCACACTATTGCATTTGAACAATATATTACACAATACACACTCTTTGCCATTCAATTTAAACCTTTTGTTACGGCAACTTAAAGCACCTACACAGCACAGTAAATACACTTGTGTTGTAGTGTGCTCTACGAACAAACAAACATCGGGACCATCCCTAGTTTCTACTGATCAAGTGGGAATCCCATAACAACCCTAATGCCGCGTACACACGATCAGTCCATCCGATGAGAACGGTCTGATTAACCGATGAAGCTGACTGATGGTCAGCCGTGCCTACACACCATTGGTTAAAAAAACGATCGTGTCACAACGCGGTCATGTAAAACACAACGACGTGCTGAAAAAAATGAAGTTCAATGCTTCCAAGCATGCGCCGACTTGATTCTGAGCATGCGTGGTTTTTAAACCAATGGTCGTGTGTACTAACGATCGGTTTTGACCTATCGGTTAGGAATCCATCGGTTATTTTTTTTTTTTTTTTGTATAATCAATTTTTATTGCATAACAACCAAGGACATGACACGTCAAATAAGACAAAGCGTAAAACCATGGACCACGCAGGGTCAAAGAATAGGCAGTGACCATCGGTTAAATTTAAAGCAAATTGGCTTTTTTTTAACCGATGGTTAAATAACCGATGGCGCCCACGATCATCAGACCATTCTCATCGGTTTAACCAATCGCGTGTACGCGGCATAATCCCATCCAAGTTTCATTCCCCTAAATAAAAAACAAAACTGCAAGGATGGCTTCTTGACTTCATATGTGCCTGGCTGTGCAGGGTGGGAGATAACCATATTCACCAGTGGCTCCTGCAGAGGTAGTGCTACACTAGCCACACTAGTGCTACACTAGCCAGGAGAAACGTTTTACCTGCATGTGAAAGAAAGTTATTTAAATAGCAGAAGAAATGTTTTGTTTTTTTTGCAGTGATTTTGTTTTGTTAGTTTCATTTGCACATTTTGTATTCTGACGTTATAGACTAAATCTGTGAACCCTAAACTGGGCTAGAAGTCATTACCGTACTATCCTCCAAAGCTATGTTATAGCACGGAGCTCCCTTTGATTTGTATCAAACAAATTATTAATAACTCTCCGATATCTTAAGGCTATCAGTGTATGTTTACACTCTTTTTAAAATCTCTCTATGCCACCAATCTTTTGCATTAATTATTATATCAGTGTAATGCAAGGTATGAGAGTTATAAGTTATTAAACACCTGGAAGTTGAATTTTGGGTTGTGATAAAGAGAAGCATATCAATTAAAGGGGTTGTAAAGGAAAACACATTTTTTCATAATAAGCATCCTTTACCTGCAGACATTCCTCTTTTCATTTCCTCATTGTACGTTTTTGCTCAGAAGTTGCTCTATTTCTTCTCTCTTCTGTTCACTTCCTGCTTGTCTGATTTTTACTCACCACCGTGAAGAGAGGCTTTACTGAGGTGGTCAGTGACGTGCTCGTCCCCTCCTGGGAGCTACATCTGTGCGGCAGGACGCTCTCTACGTGTTAGAGACTTCAAGGGAGGTGTGAATTACTGGGCGTGCCACAATGCATACTGGGAAATGTAGTTCTTACATGAGCAAGCGCCGCAAACCAAGAAGTGAATGAGAGAACAGAAACTAGAACGCCGGAGGTGATATAGATGAAGGAATTTAATAGGTATTTACTCGTTTTTTAACAGAATCATTACACTATTCTGTCTGTCTACCTTGCAGACATTAATTTAGGCAAAAAAATGTTTTCCTTTACAACTCCTTTAACATGCTGACAGACCATATAGGTGACACCTGCCTTGCATGGAAACAGAAAGGCTTGCCAATGCCTTTTAAGCAGGTTTTCGTTAGTTACCTTGTGCTGTAAGTACATCTTCCACAAATGGATTTCCTTTGGTTAGCACAGGGGTATTACATAGATTTTTCTATCACGTCATTACAGACCCAGTGATGTTTAATTTGATGTGCTGGCTTGGGATATTGGAGCATCACACTATTTAATTCTAATTTAATAATTCATTTCTGTGCAGGATCACAATGCCCAAAGGTAGCGTTAGTGCTTAAAGTTTTTTTTAAAGCCAAAACGTGTAATATTTTGGATAGAGTGATGAAGTATTTAAAACTCTGTGCTGTTTTTATTACTCAACTACAACATGAAATGCAAAGGAAAACGCCAGAAAGAAAATTGTGTCCAGTTGTGCTCGAACTTTATTTGGCATTTTGTTCTGTAAATAGCCATGTCTATTAGAGCCGGTTCACACTGGGACGACTCGTCAGGCGACTCAGCCGCCTGACAAGTCGCGTCCCATTATATTCTATAGAAATGTTCTAATAGGAGCGACGCAAGTCGCTCCGACTTAGAAAAAGGTTCTTGTATGACTTCGGGGGCGACTTGCATTGACTTCTATATAGAATTAATTTTGCAAGTCGCCTCTGAAATCGTTTTCGGGACGCCTTGCCGAGTCGCCCCCGAAGTCGTGCCGCCCCAGTGTGAACCGGCTCTGCATCTGTAGTGTACCCAACTGTCTGGTGTGTTATTATCCATCAGCATCCCGCCATTTCTAGAAGTCCAAATCGTTTTATTCAACTGTGCCAAACCTTAATGAAAAGGGCTTACTACAAACAATCCCCAAGTATTATGCTGCTGTACTGACAGGAGGATGCCAGGTCCAAACAGTCCCTGAACAGCTGCAAAATGCAAATTGTGATGCAAAGAATATAAGTGGAGCTGTTCAACTTCTCAAGAGTCCAAAATAGGTTTATTCAAGCTAACCAATACAAAATAAATAAATCTGCTCCACTCTTATGCATTTTATTCCATCTGAAGCTTAGTCATAGAGTTTATGACTAAGCTTTAAAGTCTTCGTCCTCAACTCTATATTATACATTTAGTCATAAGACTCTTAGTCATAGAGTCAACTCTATGTCATAGACTATAACTTAATGACATAGACTTAACCATAGAGATTATGAGTAAGCTTTGGATGGAGTGAAACGCATAACTGGGGAGCAGGTGAATTTATTTTGAATTGGGCAACTTGAATAAACCTATTTTGGACTCTTAGAAGTTAAGAAGGTCCACTTCTATCCTTTGCATCCTTATAAAATCTGACCCTCTGAGCTCCCAAATTAAATTGGCTTTTCATTGTATAAAAGTTCAAATAAAATTACAAATACGTTTTACCTGAGATACGAGCCGACCCTTGGTTATTATTGGGGGAATACCTAAGAGAAATTAGTCCTTCCAAGCTACGAAACACCCAGCTGTTAACATCTATTGGAACAAATGATCCTTTACCCCCTTTCACATTTTTCAGGTTTTTATTACTGTCCGTGTTGCCACTGGGGAAAATTGTCCTTTTTATCCTGGTGACAATTATCTGTAATCTGTAATTCAGAAAAGAATGGGTAATGCCACATTTTACAGTTATCACCACAACAGAAGGTGAGGTGAAGGGAAGTCTTCCAATGGGAACAGTTGTCCTGGTGACAACTGATTTCTTCTTACTTTTGTAGTGTTTCTGGGTCAGCAAGTGAAGTAAAAATTCCCTAATGGAACACAGAGGGGTTGATTTACTAAAACTGTAGAGTAAACAATCTGGCCCAGCTCTGCAAAGAAACCAATCAGCTTTCAGTTTTTTTTTTTAAATTCAGCAGCTACAAATACAGTGTTTCCCAGAACACAATGGGGGGGGGGGGTGACTCAGAGGGGCTGGACTTCCGCGGGAGTCTTGTGATAGATTATTTTAAAATTCATTCCTATTTGATAAGTTAAGCTTATTCTTTTATTAGAAACACTAAAATGTTTCTCGGTTTATATTCCTTTAATTTCTTTTTATATTTTAATATTGTTTTTTTATACTCTGTACAGGACGCCAGGGTTGGGTCCTGGATGGACGCTACATAGCGTCGATTTTTGGAGTTTGAGCCATTTGAAACACAGGTTCAGGAGGTCACCCTGAAGGGGGTGAGAGGTCCCGGATAGATAAAATGGATTCAGAGAGGACGGGCTTAAAGTCCTCTCTGTCTTCTTTTAATGATATTTGGGGGTCCGGGATTTCGGAGGCTCTGAAGCGACAATTGGGAGGGAAGAGAGCCTCCCCTTCTGACCCCTGGCTTCAGGCACACAAGGGGTTAACCACTTCCAGGAAGTGAGTTAAAAGGAAAGGAAGTACTGACAGAGGGTGGAGTGGTTTGGAAGTGAAGATGTGTCTGCAGGGAAGGACTGGAGGACTTCTTACTAAAATGTATGTGCCTTTCTTTTGGTTGTTTTTGCTGTGCTGAAGAAAGACTTTTCTAATTTATGCTGGAAACAAGCAGGACTTTTGTTGTGACGTTTTTCTGGTGCCGAAGAAAGCATTATTTTGTTTTGTTTTGATCGCCAATAAAGACCCTTTGCTTTACTGACACGGTTTACGCACTTGTCTCGCGGAGCTAAAGAACCCCCAAAGTTCACAACTCATTATATATATGCATGTATGAAATTATGAACCACAACAGTGTTTATTTTCCTTGATAAGATTTGTCAGATATGAAATTAAGTTTTAGATGTTACCATTTAAATTGGAGTACGAAAGGACTATTATCAAGAACAGATGTGTCCAAAAAACTCCTTGTCCTTCAACCCCTTTCCCCCTCTTCCTGTCTCCATTTCACTGAAGTTATTTATATCCCGTGACCAGAGAACTGTTTCCAAATATGAACATTCCAGAATGGACTTACACGAGGCATTTGTGCTAATTGAAGGCTTTTGAAACATGTGCCATGATGGCAAGTACAGACATCACAGGGGGCGTGTAATAAGAGACTGAATGGGTGTAATTAGTGGGTGTGGATGTATGGACTGAACCAATCAAATGCATGTACTTGTGATCTTGTGCTGATAATAAAACCAACTGCCCAGACGGCAGCCATTCTCTTTTGCTGGCTGAACGTTGGAAGGTGAGAATGTAGCTTGTTTCTCTGCTCTTTACATGTTTCACCATATAATTTAATCTGGGTCAACCGGTAGAATGGGTAACCCTGAGATTGTATCAGGAAATCAATTAATTAGTCTCTCTCAGTCTATACCCAGAAGTGGTGCAAATACCTTTTTTATTCAGGTATTTGCACCCCCTCCCCCCTGAAAGATGTCAAATGTGACACCAGAGGGGGGAGGGTTCTGAAAAGCGGAACTTCCGCTTTAATTGAAGAAACGGAAGTTAGAAGCTGATTGGCTTCCATATGAGAGCTGTCTTAACTGGTCCGACACAAGTCGGTCCAACTTTGAAAATGCTCCCTGTACTACTTTGGTCCGACTTTGGTCCTACTTCAGCACATTAAATATCATTGAAGTCCGATCAAAGTAGGATCCTTGCCATAACCATTGACTTTTGACATCCGACATGGTGATTACAGCAGCAGTAAAAAGAATTTATCTCACTCTGGGATTGTTTTGATTGGTCAAAGAACAAGTCCCAAGTCACAAAGTCGGATCAAAGTAGTATCCTGTTCATGAAAGTCGGATGGATGTAGGACCAATGTAGGACTGATGTCGCAGAGCAAAGTAGGATGAAAGTAGGATGACTGTTGTGTCGTATCAGTGTGAACCCAGCCTTAGACCTGTCTCAACTGGTCCGACACAAGTCGGTTCAACTTTGATCCTACTTCAGCCCATTAAATATCATTGAAAGTAGGATCCTTGTCCTTACCATCCGACATGATGATTACAACAGCAGTAAAATACTACTTTGATCTGACTTTGTGATAGTCTGACTTGTTCTTTGACCAATCAAAACAATCCCAGAGTGAGATACATTCCTTTTACTGCTGCTGTAATCACCATGTCGAATGTCAAAAGTCGATGGTAAGGACAAGGATCCTACTTTGATCCGACTTCAATGATATTCAATGGGCTCAAGTAGGATCAAAGTTGGACCAAAGTAGTGCAGGAACTTTTTTCAAAGTCAGACCGACTTGTGTCGGACCAGTTAAGACGGCTCTCCTAGGGAAACATTGATTTTCACACGTCATGCGACACGAGCTCCCAATGTCGGAGCGTTTGTCGGACCAGTGTGAACCCAGCCTTAGCCTCATACACACTGTAACGGAACTATGTATTCTGCCTGTACATCTATAATAATCATGCAGTGGGACATACAAGGAACCGAAGGACGTGTTACAATAGGATGAATGATATCTGGGACTACCTGAGATATGGATTATCCACATTATATTCTGAGATATCTGGAGGGCTGTTTTGGATCTGTTGGTTCTGAATTTAGAAGGTTAATTGTAGAGTGACTCTTTCACTGTTGAATTCTAAATGTCTCTTCTCTCTTTTGTGTATTGTATTACAAATTAACAGTCTCCTGTCTGTGTATTGAATTAGCATGTCATTTGTGTTCAGAAGAACTTGTCAGGCTTTGCGGTGCCGAAATGCTTATCTATTGAGGGGGTTATCTGTGATTGAAGTCTATTGAGAAAGGAATGTGGTTTCTTTTGGCCTGGTGACAGTGTGTCTAACTTGGGGCCCCCCTGTGGAGGGAGGGGGTGGAGACTTTCATTGTTCCTTGAGCACTCACCAGTTTGTAACTAGATATAAACTAAGAAATGTACCATTAAAGTGTGTTACTTGACCCTTCCAAACGTAGCACCGTCTCGTTCTTAGGAGGGAATGCAAGGGGATATTCCTTCTGTTTCTTACAACTGGACCTGACTCTCCCTCTGGATCTCGTGGATGGGCTTATACTGGACTTACTTGCATAGCAACTTGCCAGGGAAAAGGACGTCGCCAACGGCTCATACCCTCTCCCTACTTGGGTAGCCGTTACATTCACACGATCGGACTTCCATCTGACTTTTCCATGGATTTTTGTCTGAAGGGGTGTTGGCCATGAACTTGTTCTGCATAAACACGGCAGAACATTTTCAGCCAACGTTCACTAAATATTGTGGTTTTTCAGTTCTTTACCGCCACCCTTTGGGCAACTTCTGCTATTTTTGGCTGATGTTTAGCATTAATTCTGAGCATGCGTGTTTGTACTTTGGACTTTAGTCTGATGGACTTGTGTACACACGATCGGATTATCCTCCATTGGACATTTGTTGTCAAAGCTTGAGAGCATGCACAGCGAACATTTGTCCATTGAAAAATCAACAACAATTGTCTGATGGACCATACAAACGGTCGGATTGTCCGATAAAACAGGTCCGTCAGACTGTTGTTGAAAAGTCTGATCGTGTGTATGGGCCTTTAGCTTGCTGAACTAGCTTAGGTCTCTTCTTGCACTCTTCAGTATTAGTAAATCATTCCCAGACAGTAAAAACAAAAAATAAATAAAACGTGACAGGAGTCTTAGCCATTTCCTACTATATCCAACACACCAAAAAAGATTTTCTGGAGGATTTCTCCCCAGCATCGCATACCAGCACATTATTTTGCAGGTGGATCAGACTTTTTTTATTTATAACTTTACTACTGCTATAATGTGGAAATCAGATGGAATTCTCTGATTATGATGCACTGTCTGGCCTTTAAACCTGGGTCAGCTGGCTTAAAACTACCAATACCAGTATAAGCATACCTCCTAACTTTTGAACTTCAGAATGAGGGACACTGGAGGAGTAAAAAGACCTGTGGCACACTACGTTGCAGTAAATTGTGGGCATGGTCAAGCACCTAGCAGTAGAAGGGGCTTAAGGCATGTCTGAGCCCAACTTAAAGAAGTTCATTAAAATAGCCAGGGACTGCATAGCAGAGGTACAGACATAATAAAGTAGATGAAAAAAGAGGGGGTGATGAGCGCAAAAACAATACACTAAGAAGTCTAAATATAGACTAAATATACAGTGCCTTTAAGTATATAGACGTGGAAAATCAAACCATTAACCTACCTTTGATGAAGTCACGTGACGCGACGGTACGCGTCAGGAATAGCCCACGTGACGAGAAGTGACGTCAGTCCGTCTCCAAGTCCGTATTGAAGCTATACTAGCCCCTTGGATGTTTTTTTGCTTGTACCTGTAAGCGCACTTTTATTCAATTAAAGAATTAAAGACGATTTTTTAAACGTTCTTCACTATGGATTGGATTTTTACTTTATTCACTCCGGGTAGATTCGCTGCTGTCTCTGATCCGTCGGGGAGCCACCATTTTTGTGAAGCCCAGCACTGTTTACAGCTGATGTCCACACAGCCACCACGATGATCCGGAGAGGACAGAAGTGTATCGTTCAAAGCATCAATTCCCTTGTTTCAAGGTAAGCGCTCTGTGAGCCCACCATCAGGAAGATCCGTTTTAAAAAACGTTATCCGCCTGAATGACCAGAAGCATTTCATGAACTGTCTATGACAGGGCTCAAAATTTCAAGTCCTGAGCTACTAGCCAGGCCTCAAGAGTTACTCGCCACCAGTTTCCCCACCTAATTCATACACTGCCCTGCGCCTAATTGCACCCATAAACACGCCCTCGTAGATTATCTCATAGAATGACACTGTTATAAGTTTTATGCAGAATCAAGTTACAAAATTAAAAATTACCAACAACAACTTTAACAAAATGGGACAGGGCACTGGGGGCAGAGCAGAAGGACAGGGCACTAGAACTGGGTCTCTTCCCCATTCTCTTGCCGTCTCCTCTGCAACTCACATCCATCCTCTCTCTCCCATTCATCTCATCATCAGGAGCCCCTGTGTGCGGCTCCATGCTTGCATGTTCCCACTTCCCCCTTTTATTCAGACTGACAGTGTGGAGAGGAGCTGCAGCACAGCGGGAGGGAGTACAATCCAACGCTGGGATCCACACAACTGCACAGCCATTGACACCATAGCACAGCGCACACTGACATCGCACAACGCACATTGAGACCAGTCTTTTCACAGTGCTCAGGCTGAACTGTTGGACACTGAAGCCCCGTACACACGGCTGAGGTTCTCGGCAGAAACCAGCGAGAACCTCGCTGGAAGCCGCATTCTGCCGAGAACCTCGGCCGTGTGTACGCTCTCAGCGAGCCCCGCCCGTCGGGAAACCCGTCGAGCAAATTCAGGTTCTCTATTTGCTCGACAGCCCGTCGGGATGAATGGCTGGTTGCCTTTCCCGACGGGCGGGTCGCCGAATCTGACGGCCGGCAGAGAACCTCGACGGGCGGAATGATGTGTTCCGCCCGTCGAGTTTCTCTGCCGTGTGTACGCGGCATTACATAGAGGACAAGGAGAAGAAAACTGCACAAACTGGAAGGCTGCCGCTCTCATGTCAGGGCAACTTTCAGTGAGAGCTGCACCGGAGTGGTAATTTTCGCAATCCTCCACCTCACTCATTACTTTCTGCTCTCCAGCTACATTGGTTGGGGGAGGGGGGGAAGCTCAGAGAGGTCATACTGTTAGGTCCCTTGGCTTAATGAGAATTTTAAGATGAGCACCTGTGTATTGCTCTGCCTGTGCGCAGCTCACCAGACTACTTTTCCCGAGCATGCACCTTTCCTCTTCAGCCGCCAATCTCATCGGGACTCTAAGTGTAGGCACAGATTGGAGGGAGATTGGTCATGTAGCCCTTCATCACTCGCTCCCAGCTTAAATCCACTCGCCAAATGCTAGTAGGCGAGTGGAAATTTTGAGGGCTGGTCTATGATTCACTTGGAGTCCCCAGTCATCAGTCATCAGGATCATTTCAGTCCATTGCATTATCGCTCTGATACTCATCAGCACTTTATTACATTTTTTGTCATTTACAATTTTAATATTTTTTTTGTCATTCACACCATTTGATTTAGGTTGATGGTTTGATTTTCCACGTCTATATACTTTAAGGCACTCTATATTTAGTCTATATTTAGACTTCTTAGTGTATTGTTTTTGCGCTCATCACCCCCTCTATTTTCATCCATGCACTAGTGATTTGTACACACATAGGGCCAGATTCATGAAAGGTTACGCTGGCGGATCGAGTGATCCGCCAGCGTAACAGTGGCTTTGAGCCGGCGTTTCTGTTTTCAGTAACCAGAAAACAAGAAACGCCGGGTTGAAGTTCCGATGCGAGCAGCGTAACTGAGTTTCGCCATCGCATCGTTACTTCAACTTAAAAATGGCGCCGGGGGCGTTCCCGCCGATTTACGCTCAAAAAATATGTTAATGAGCGGAAATCGGCAATTCACGATCGAAATCCGGCGCGACGCAGTGACGTTACGACGTTTCCGGACGGGATACGCGGCGCATAGATATACCTACATGGGGCTGGAGTATCCTATGTTAGGTATAGGCGTCGTCATCGCGTCGGGAAAAAAAAAAAAAAAACGTCGCTTGCGTAAAACGGTCATGAATGGGAATGTGACGTCATTGACGTTCATTCACAGATTTTGGAGCATGCGCACGGGGATGTTTTGACACTCGACGCATGCGCAGTACGTCGGCGGCGGGATCGCGCGTAGTTAGCATACTACACGCCCCGTACCCGCGACATTTGAATTCCGCCGGCTCATTTGCGATGCGCTGCCGCAACTTTAGGAGCAAGTGCTTCGTGAATGACAGCACTTGCTCCTAAAAATTCGGCAGCGCAACGCAAATCAGAAGCGTTACTCCAGAGCAAAGATGCTCTGGAATACGTGAATCTGGCCCATAGATTTGAGCAGCATTTTCAGTTTTACACGTTTACACCTCATTGTGTTGTTTATTCATTTATTTTCACTTTGGCTAGGGCTGAAAATTCTCACATACCATAATAAAGTAGATGGTCAGAGACTGCAGAAATGATACAGAAGATGGTCAGAGACTGCAGACATGATACAGGAGATGGTCAGAGACTGCAGACATGATACAGGAGATGGTCAGAGACTGCAGACATATTACACTAGATGGTCAGAGACTGCAGACATGCTCCAAAAGACTGTCAGACTATGAACATGCTTACAGGGGTTGTTGGAGACCGGGGGCAATGGCATGCATCAGCAGTCAATCATAGACTGGAGACATAGTACATGACATATTACAGATTAGTGTCTGCAGGGTACCAATGGGCCACACAAAAAGTGGCAAAAGACTACACGTGACCCAGACACTATTCTACCACCTTACAGACATGAAGACTGGTACAACATAACCTGAAAGCCAAATCCCTCTGCACTCTCCTAAAACGTAACTGTATGGTAAAGTCCAGCTGAACTTGAAAATGATCCATGCAGTGAAGATGTGCCAGCAGTCTAAGGTAGGGTGACCAGACATCCCCAGTTTCCGGGGACAGTCCCCGGATTGAGGACACTGTCCCTGGACCATTTCTGTCCCCGGTTTTGTCCCCAGATTGGATTTGTACAGGGGCTGGGGCCTGGGGCAATTTCAAACACTGTCGGTGCAGAATTTAAAAAAAATCAAGTTCAGTGCACTCCCCAACACAGAGAGATGCCGACTGCTATGCAAATGTAGCTTTGCACGAGCAGGAACCAAGTCAACTCACACACGCCTTGGGCATTCCAGGGCTCAGCCCTGATTCACTGGGACTCTGGGACAAGGGACAATTTCCGGGACGGTTGCGGCAAATCAGGGACGGTTGGGCGGTATGGTATATGCCAGCCCTCTCACTATAAGGAAGGTCACTTCACAAGAGCCATACTGACAATGTGCTTTAGCTGTGATAAGAAACGAAAAGGTTAACATTAGTGTAGGTCTTGTGGTCTGTTAAAGGAGGTGTAAACCTTTACTGTGCATCATGTAAGTAGCAGAATGCTGTGTATTTAAAATTGGTGTGCGGTGGAGGGGGGTACATTTTATAGTACTTTATTATATCTCAGTGCTACTGATGTCTTTTAGTTTGCCCCTGTGCACATGCAATACAGTGATAACAGGTTGCATGTGTTGTTCCACAGGGCATTCTCACTTGTTGCAATCTTTCATTACATTAGCTCTCCCCCATTTGTGATGCAACACAGAGTAAAGAGCAAAGGCAAGGCATCGATTGGACACTCACAATTTTTTTCTTGTCTCTTTGGCGAACAGTGACAAGCCAAGTGAATATGTGAATGTACAAAGCCATCCAAAACTGCCCCCCCTACATAACTGACCTAGTCTCTAAATACCAACCTAATCGTTCTCTTCGTTCTTCTCAAGACCTCATACTCTCTAGCTCTCTCATCACCTGCTCCCATGCTCGTCTCCAGGACTTTTCCATAGCCTCTCCAAGCCTATGGAACTCCTTAACCCAATCTGTCCATCTAACTCCTTCTCTATTGGCTTTTAGATGATCCCTGAAAACCCTCCTCTTCAGAAAAGCCTATCCTACCCACACCTAACAACTGTATTTTCATGTTTGTCCATCTCCCACAGCTACTAACCTTTGTTCCCCTTCTAGCCTGTAAAAGCTTTAATAAGCAGGGCCCTCTGATCCCTCCTGTATTGAATTGTATTGTGACTGTACCATCTTCCCTGATGTAAAGCACTGCGTAAACTGTTGGCGCTATATAAATCCTGTATAATAATAATAATGTAAGAGAACTGATCAGCCATGACACTACAAACTGCAGCCATATGTGAGCCCATCATTGCAAGGTTAGGCAAACAATGCAGAGAATATAACCACTAATATCTAGATAAAAATCAACAAAAACTTTTTAAAGTGTACAGTGCCTTAAAATATTATGTCAATGTTTACCTTATAGTAATTTTTACTATGACCATTACTTTTAACATGTTTTCTCTTCTAATTTGTGTTATAGGACTGAATCTAGAATTGTGTAGCCCACCACAAGAGCAATCTCTGTTCTCATCTACAGTCACTCATACCTGCTTAACATTTGTTGAGTTAACACATCAGCCACACAGGGAGGGCATGGTTTTCAGTGAGTCAGCTGACTCACACTTACATTGTGAACAGGAACGGTAAAGCAAAACTAAAACACAGTACTGAAGAACTGAAAGCAGCGTTTGCATCTGTACTGAGAAAATATGGCTGACCCCACTCATATATTTACAAATTACACATAGAAACAATGGCCCGGGTTCACGTAGATCGGCGTATCTTTATGCCGGCATAGCGCATCGTCTTTACTCTACACCGGCGCAAAGTTGAGAGGCAAGCATGCTATTCACAAAGAATATGCGCTCAACGTTGCAGCGGCGTAGTGTATAGTTGTCAGCAGACGTGAGTCAAAGTAGGTGGAAGTCGGCGTGCTATATTAAAATGAAGCGTGACCCCATGCAAATGATGGGCTGAGCTTCAAAAAACAAACTGCACATGCGTCGTCTCTTGGACGCATCCCAGTGCGCATGCTCACAGTCACGTTGAAATAGCTGCCTAAGATACGTCAATACACTGCCTATGACGTGAACGTAACCTACGCACAGCCCTATTCACGTAGTACTATGTAAACAACGCAACATACGACGGCTGGTCCATACCTTTGAATGGGTCGCGCCACCTATATGTGGAAAAACTTTACGCCGGACGTAAGCCTTACGGAAACCGCGTATCTTTTCCGCCTGGCGCATCTACGTTCGTGAATCGGCATATCTTACTCATTTGCATATTTAACATGGGTACGCCGAATGCGTCCAGCGTAACTATGCGCCCATGATATGCCTGCGTAGGCAAGTTACGTCGGACGGCTAAAGCCTTGCTTTTCGACGTAACTAGCTTTGTGAATCAGCGCAGAGATGCGACGGCGCACATGTGTATCTTTAGATACGTCGGCGTAAGTCTGTCGTGAATCCGGGCCAATGCATTTAAAACAAAAACAGATAATATTAAATACATAGACTCCGTTTATATATGTATTTACTGTAAAGACATATTAAAAACACTATAACATTCCCATTAATGAAAACTAGACCTTTGTTATAGTTGTAGGTATCCATACAAAAGAAAGAAAATCACTCTAAACAATTCTAGTGCATACAACCCTTCACAAGTCCCGCTCCGTACTGCACATTGCAGTATCTCCTTGATTTTAACAGCCTGCTTGTAGCAGGCACAGTCTGATGCACCTTCGCCTCCTGGGCACCGAAAAATTCATTTTTTTTTTTACATTTCTGTATAGGCCAGACCGCTGGTGTGCATAAGGCCTATATAGCAGTGGTCATCAACCCCGTCCTCAGGGCCCACTAACAGGCTAGGTTTTATGTAGGGTTGTCCCGATACCACTTTTTTAGGACCGAGTACAAGTACCGATACTTTTTTCATGTACTCGCCGATACCGAATACCGATACTTTTTTTAATGTGTCCCCAAATGCAGCCATGTCCCCCAAGAGAAAGCCAAGCCCTCCCCCCGCCACCTAGTTGACCAGCGCAGGGAACATTACAGCTTTCATTTGAATAGCTGTGATGTTCCCCCGCCGCACCTCATCATATATAGCCCCTCCCCTTGTCCGGGCACTTTGATAGACAGATTTCTTATTCAATCCTGGGACGGGTGATCTGTCTATCAAAGTGCCCGGGCAAGGGGGAGGGGCTATATATGACGAGGTGCGGCGGGGGAACACAGCTATTCAAATGAAAGCTGTATTGTTCCCCACGCTGATCAACTACACAGCAGGGGGGGTCTTGGCTTTCTCTTTGAGGACTGCTCTGCTCCGCTCTCCTACCCCTCCCCACCCGCTCTCTCTCTAAAAAGAAAGTATAGGGTAAAGCATCGGGAGCATTTGCGCGAGTACAAGTAATCGCGCAAATGCTCAGTATCGGTCCCGATTAGGGTTGCCACCTCATCCCTTTAAAACAGAACACATATGAATTACACAGGTTCTGTGGCTGATTATGGTGGTAATTAAACTTACTCGGTGCCTAATCTGCATTAGCCTGAGCCTCAGAACCTGTGTAATTCATATGTGTTCTGTTTTAAAGGGATGAGGTGGCAACCCTAGTCCCGATACCGATACTAGTATCGGTATCGGGACAACCCTAGTTTTATTACTTTGGGGAGATGCAGACTAGAATACTGCAATCACTGAGCAGCAAATGATATCACCTGTGATGTATTTCAGTTATCTTGCGCACCTGGCCTGTTAGTGGGCCCTGAGGACAGGGTTGATGACCACTGCTATATAGAATGGCAATAACTGGACCCAGTCCACTCCCGATACAGGATAATGTATGCATGCTGTCAGAGGTTAGTGTTAGGTTGAGGGTAAGGTTAAGCATAATGATTTTGGTCAGGATTTTCTGGGTGTAGCTAAGAGAGACATTGCAACTTTGTCCATTTATATCTGTGTAAAGTCCTACCCAGTTTTTTTGTGGCATCCTTTCCATGCATTGGGTTGAGACATCTATTTCTTTTGAAAGGGTTGCCAATGCACCCAGCATGGCCAAAACTGCATCTGACCATTTTTCAGGAATGCAACACACAGTAATGCCCTGCTACAGCGCACTGCAATGTAAAAGTGTGGTCCAGTCTTGCTTTACCGCAGCGGTGGTGCATCCATAGTGGGAGCAGGAGCGCCGCCCCCTCTCTCCCCTGCGCCGTCAGGTGTACAATACATAGAGATTCATGCAATTCATGCATGAATCTCTATGTATTGTCTCCGCTGCTGCCCTCTATTCAGATGGCCGGCCCCCTGGTGAGCGCCGGCGATCTGAATAACAGCAGTTTGTTGGTGTTTGGAAGTGCCTATCAGAGCCAACGGCTCTGACAGGCTTTCCGATTACAGCCTGTTGGCTCTAATCGACTTCCAAATAGTTAACCAGGGGATGTGCGTTCCCTGGTTAACACTGACATTCATCTCAGCCAATCAGGTTCACCGGGTCTGGTTACCGGTAACCTGATTGGCTGAAGCGACATCGAGGTCGGGACTTGGGAGAAGACATCGAGGGAGGATGGCTGACCCAAAGAAGAGGGAAAAAAACAATGACGAAAGCTACAGTTCTGAGGGGGACGGGGAAGCATTCTGGGCGGTAATTGCTGGGCACAGCGGTGACAACAATTGCTGGGCACAGCGGTGACAATTGCTGGGCACAGCGGTGACAATTGCTGGGCACAGCGGTGACAATTGCTGGGCACAGCGGTGACAATTGCTGGGCACAGCGGTGACAATTGCTGGGCACAGTGGTAAAAACGGCTGGGCACAGTGGTAAAAACGGCTGGGCACAGTGGTAAAAACGGCTGGGCACAGTGGTAAAAACGGCTGGGCACAGTGGTAAAAACGGCTGGGCACAGTGGTAAAAATGGCTGGGCACAGTGGTAAAACTGCTGGGCACAGCGGTGACAATTGCTGGGCACAGCGGTGACAATTGCTGGGCACAGCGGTGACAATTGCTGGGCACAGCGGTGACAATTGCTGGGAACGGTGGTGACAATTGCTGGGCACGGTGGTGACAACTGCTAAGCACGGTGGTGACAACTGCTGGGCACAGTGGTGACAACTGCTGGGCACAGTGGTGACAACTGCTGGGAACGGTGGTGACAATTGCTGGGCACAGTGGTGACAACTGCTGGGAACGGTGGTGACAATTGCTGGGCACAGTGGTGACAATTGCTGGGCACAGTGGTGACAATTGCTGGGCACAGTGGTGACAATTGCTGGGTACAGTGGTGACAATTGCTGGGTACAGTGGTGACAGTTGCTGGGCACAGTGGCTGCGTTTGATGGCATGGCACGTTTGATGGCACAGTGGCAACGTTTGATGGCACAGTGAGGCTGCAATTGATGTTTTTTTTTTTGTTTTGTTTTTTTGCGGCCCCCCAAAAATGTTGAGCACTAGCCGCCAATGGTTGGAGGGAGGTTAAGAGTTTAGGGCTAGTTTGTATATCTCTGTGCATGCCTGGAAACTACAGGAACCGTGGTCGCCGTTCGAAATATCCTCCTACTAACATCTTACTCCGCTCCAAAACGAAAGGCAAGATGTCTCAAAACGCTCCCCATCCCTCTCCGCAGGCCTCTCCAGCACTTTCTCACGCCTCTCATGACACAGCTCCATCCAAACCAGCATGGGAGCTCTCCTCTCAACTCACTAAATCTGATCTGGATGCCAGTCTCACCATTATGTATGAAAAACTGGCTAGCAAGTTCCACTCAGAACTGAAATCATCAACTAGCACATTACAGCAGGAGATAGCATCCTTGGGAGGGCGTACAGAATTGCTAGAAACAAAGCATGATGAGTTGTCACTAGCCCACAATGACTTAAGGAAAGACTTTGAGCTGCTGGCTGAAAACGATTCCTATCTCCAGGCCCACGTGGAAGATTTGGATAACAGAAATCGAAGAAACAATTTGAGAATACGCGGGGTTCCAGAGTCAGTGACGGACCTGATGACCTGATGCCAGCTGTATCGAAACTGTTCCAATCTCTTCTGCCAGACACCCCGCCACAATCCTTCGCCTGCGATAGGATCCACAGGGCCCTTCGACCTAAGCCCCCTATAGACAAACCCCCCCGCGACATTATCCTCTGCATGAAGGACTTTATCACCAAAGAGAATATTTTGAGGCCCTCAAGGAACTCACACAATATCATGTTGGAGGGAACAAGGATTCAATTATACCCTGACATCTCTCAGGCCACCCTCGAAAGAAGGCGCAGGATGAGGGAAGTAACATCGATCCTACAATCGGCCCACATCAGGTACAGATGGGGTTTCCCGTTCAAACTAACTGTACCCCATAATGGAACAGTCTACTCAGTCGTTAATGTCACGGAGGGCAAGGAGCTCCTGATTAAACTTGGATTGCTGGAACCGGAAACGGGCTTAAGACCACCTTCTACTCCGCTCCCATTTGGGGCACTCCCTCTTCAAGACGAGATCAGAGAAGGATGAGATCAACATTGCGATTCGCTAACCCATGAAAGTCACATGAAGTGTAATAGTTCTCTTTCTTTTTATAGCTATGTTTTACTGACCCGCAAAAGACACCTTTGCACCACGTCAGCCCTTTTTGGCTATTTTTCATTGTTTTTCTTTTTTTTTTTTCTACATCCATCCCCCCAAGGAGGTTGAAGCTTCCTTCTGGTTCACTGTTTCCCTTGTTAGTTACCCGTTTACTGGACCAGGACGGAATTTATAATCGAGATAGATCTTCAAACCCCCTTTTCACGCAAGACAAATCTTTGGAAACTTACACATATCGAATCCCTCCACCATGGTCCCCGTTTTTGTTTTGGTCATATTTTTGCTCCTTTTTCCCTCTCTCCCAATCCAGTAACGATCATTGGCTCCCCCAAGCAACAGAACAGCCCAGTACTTGCGCACATAACCATCTGCTACATTTTCATCCTCCCAGGTGATCCAAAAGAGAACATCAGACGCAAGTACAAACATTAGTACACAGTCCTGAATCATGCCAGATCATGGTTGTTACCTCAAACATTATCAATCCTCCTGGGAGGATTGACTTGATCCCCTCCCCCCCCCCTTTTTTTTTTCTCTCTCCCCCACCCCCCCATTATGGCGGTCAGTGAAACTCAGGCAACCTGCACCGAATGGATACAGACTTTTTCTTTTTCCCTCTCCTCTTTCCTTTTTTCCTCTTGTTACCACTAGATAACACATGCAATAAAAATACGGAGGGCGAGAGCTGAGTGAGGAGAGGGAGCCACAGCATGTCCTAACAGACGGACAGGAGCCACACCACAGCCCCTGTTAAAACAATTCCTAGATGTGAGTTAACAACAATCTCTTTTACATCCAGAGCGCCCTGTATGGACTGAGCCATAACTGTGGAGGTGAGCTGCATCCATTTTGCTACACTCTCAGCCCTCTAGCAGCCTCCTCCCCCCTCCATCTCTATACCTGCACTCAAACCCCATTGTCATTTCTGTTTCACCCTGTCAGCACAACAAGTGACCTAGACAGTACTATTTAATAACTAACCTAAGAGGGGAGAGGAAGAAGGGGAAAGAAAAAAAGGAAAAAAAAAAGGAAAAAGACTCTGGGGTATCTGCAAATACAGCAGCTCATATGTGAGGTAATTTCCACTGGAGATAACCACATACTGCAGATCCCTACCAGGGGGGATATCTAGGGTTGCCACCTGTACGGGATTGACCCGTACAGTACGGGATTAGGATCTTCTGTCCGGTTTTCAGACTGTCATAAACCCGGACAAAACCATTCTAGCAGAGGGGAGCTTCATTAACATAATTGTCACTGTGGAGACAGTCACATCAGCAATATCATTTTACACACACACTGTGGTGATGTGTGTGTTATGTATCTGAAGCTTGGCTCCTTCTGTTCCCCCCCCCCCATGCTCCTGCAGTATCTCTTATTTCAGAACCCCCCCCCCCCCCCCCTCTCCAAATTCACTAGTGGTATGTTCCCGAGAGAAGGGGAGGGGCGCCGCGGAGCTGAGGAGGAGATCGTGACTGTAGCTGCTGTGTAGTGTGTAGAGCTGCCCTGTCACTAGGAGGTAGGAGATGAGACGACTTTTTTTTTACTAAGGAAAGTTTTGTAGGTTGCAAAGTTCCAGGAAGATTTATTTGGCATCGAAGCATTCAGATAATCAGAATCAGCAAACCAGTGTGTGTGTGTGGGGGGAGGGGGGAGTCTGCAGCCGATGATCACAGTCCAGCCAACTCACAGTATCTCCCAAGCAGCACTTATCTATGTCTACAAACTTCCCCCATCCCCTTCCAGATTATGTGAAGTCATTTATAACCTTTTACTTAACCCTGTATGTATGTGATGATGAGTTCACACCTGATTGTCCAGCCTCAGACCCTGGAAAACACGGGGTTACATGAATGGTCATTAATTACCTTGAAATCATCCCAGTATACAGAGTGCTGGCAGCTTAACAGATTGTTTTTATGGAGTTGTATATTTTAGAGGATGACCAAAATTGCTTTTTTTTATTATAGACATTACTACCTGACCACTTCTCAGCCGACCCCCCACTTTCCCCCCACCTTACACCACCCCAGACCACTTCTCAAAGCCCCCCACTTCCCCCCACCTTACACCACCCCAGACCACTTCTCTGCCCCCCACTTCCCCCCACCTTACACCACCCAGACCACTTCTCAGGCCCCCCACTTCCCCCCACCTTACACCACCCCAGACCACTTCTCAGCCCCCCACTTTCCCCCACCTTACACCACCCCAGACCACTTCTCAGCCCCCACTTCTTCCCCACCTTACACCACCCCAGACCACTTCTCAGCCCCCACTTCCCCAGCTTACACCACCCCAGACCACTTCTCAGCCCCCCACTTCCCCAGCTTACACCACCCAGACCACTTCTCAGCCCCCCACTTCCCCCAGCTTACACCACCCCCAGACCACTTCTCAGCCCCCCACTTCCCCCCACCTTACACCACCCCAGACCCGCTTCCTTCCCCCCCCCTCCCCCCCCAGCTTACACCACCCCAGACCACTTCTCAGCCCCCCACTTCCCCCCACCTTACACCACCCGAGACCACTTCTCAGCCCCCCACTTCCCCCCACCTTACACCACCCAGACCACTTCTCAGCCCCCCACTTCCCCAGCTTACAACCACTTCAGACCACTTCTCAGCCCCCCACTTCCCCAGCTTACAACCAACCCCAGACCACTTCTCACAGCCCCCCATCATACCCTCTGCACTCCTCTCCCATACATACTGCCCCCATCACACCCTCTGTACTCCTCTCCCATACATACTGCCCCCCCATTTCATACGTCTGCACTCCTCTCCCATACATACTGCCCCACATCATACCCTCTGCACTCCTCTCCCATACATACTGCCCCACATCATACCCTCTGCACTCCTCTCCCATACATACTGCCCGCCATCATACCCTCTGCACTACATACTGCCCCCCATCATACCCTCTGCACTCCTCTCCCATACATACTGCCCCCCATCATACCCTCTGCACTCCTCTCCTATACATACTGCCCCCATCATACCCTCTGCACTCCTCTCCCATACATACTGCCCCCCATCATACCCTCTGCACTCCTCTCCCATACATACTGCCCCCCATCATACCCTCTGCACTCCTCTCCCATACATACTGCCCCCCATCATACCCTCCAGAAATTGTATTTAATCACAAAGCTATATGCATAGTGTATACGACATAAAAAAATTCCGTTAATTGCATTGTACAGAGGTAATGAATTTAACGTACTACAAAATATTTTTTTTTGCCATGCGCTGCTAAAGTGTTCGGGTTTGGCTTGAAGAAAAGGTGGCAACCCTAATCATGGTGCACTGGAACATTACGCTGACTGTGCTCTATACTGATATGTAATGGTTATAGGAGTATAGTAGGAGGCAGATATTGAAACTGACTGGACCATATGCTCAGGGAAGAATTTGAAACCTTAAGTAGCGACAGATATGAACGGTTCTCATTGGAAATCATCGGGTACCGTATCGGCAACTTTCCAGTCCCAAGTCGCAGAACAATTTGCACAAGTGGAAAAGGAGCCTAAATTAAAACTGGGTTTTTGTGCATGTGAACTGCATTCTGATGGGCCAACTTCACAGTTAAAGTCACTTGCTAGCCATCAGATTTGTGGAAACCTAGGCTCAGGGCGGGGTTCACACTGCTGTGTGGTGTACAAAATCGCATGTGACGTCCGTCACATCCGTGCGATGCAATTTCAGCCATACAATTAGTATGGCTCAAATGGTATCGCGCGGACTAAAACTCGAACAGGACCCTTTTTTTTGGTCTGCACCAGAATCGGATCGCATGGGTGTTCACACCTATGCGGTCAGATTCATGACCGGACTAAAAAGTTTGCTGTGCGACATGCGAGCTGCCCCCTTGCAGACGATAAAAATAGTAATATACATGCCCCTTGCATAGTGTTGGATGTTTAAAAAAATATATCAGCCGGGGGTTTGGTGCTTGTGCCGCTGCTTCAGCAAACTCCTAATGTTAACAAATAAATAAAAAGCAGGGGGTTGTGCCGAACACCTAATGTTAAAAAAAGTTAATCGGGGGGAGGTTGTATATGCCGCTGCTGTCGCCGAACACGAATGTAAAAAAAGTTGATAAGCAGTTGATAAGCCAACTTCACGGTAAAAGTCCCTTGCTAGCCATCAGATTTGTGGAAACCTAGGCTCAGGGCCGGTTCACACTGCTGCGTGGTGCAAAATCGCATTTGATTTGCACCGCACTGCAAATCACATGCGACCTCCGTGCAATGCGATTTTAGCCATACAATTAGTATGGCTCAAATGATATCGCAGTAGCCAATGGATCATCAGCTGAAAAGCTCTCCATCTCTCTGTTTTGGCAGAAGCAATCGTCCACCATGTGATGCAGATGCTGCCGATGGGATGTGGAAGCTGACAGCCCTGGTAGCATCACTTAGGCGGATGCCTTCTCCAATGCTCCTCTTTTGACTAGGGATGAGCTTGGTGTTCGAGTCAAACCCATGTTCGACTTGAACATCGTATTTCGATCGTTTGTCGAAATATGAACGTTATGGGCTGTTCGTTGCCAAATTCGAGTGGCGCGTCGGACGTCCGCCATAATTCACTGCGGCATTGCTGGGTGATGATTGGCCAAGCATGCACTATGACCCGCATGCTTGGCCAATCACAGCACGCAAAAAACGGAGAGCCAATAATTGGCCAAAGCCAGGGTGCCAATTATGGCTCAGGGGGTTTAGTACACGCCCCACACTATAAAGGCCGTCTGCAGGGCGGTCTTGTGTAGTGTGTTGCGGCGGTGGTTAGAGATCTGTCAGAGAGAGAGAGAGAGAGAGAGAGAGAGAGAGTGGGCCAGAGTTCAGATAGCCTTTACGTCGGCGTATCTACGCCGCTAAAAGTCTATTCTGCGCCGGCGTATCTTTTTTCTGTATTCAGAAAAATAAGAATATGCCGGAATTCAGCTAAGATATGAGCGGTGTAAGTCTGTTTACACCGTCGTATCTTAGTTGCATATTTACGTTGGCCGCTAGGTGGCGCTTCCGTCGATTTACGCGCCGAATATGTAAATTAGGGGAGATACACCGATTCACGAAACGTACTTGCGGCCGGCGGCGTCGTCAGTTTACGTTGTTTGCGTAAGCGTTAGTCCGGCGTAAAGTTACCCCCTGCTATAGTGAGGCGCAGCCAATGTTAAGTATGGACGTCGGGACAGCGTCAAATTGTACGTCGTTTACGTCATTTGCGTAAATCGTTCGGGAATGGGCTGGACGTAATTCACGTTGTTTACATTGACAACTTGCGACATTATTTCACGCATGCGCACATGGGATACGTCCACGGAAGGCACATGCGCCGTTCAGAAAAACGTAAATGACGTGGGTCATGATTCATTTACATGAATCACGCCCCCACACATACTAATTTGAATTAGGGGCCCTTACGCTGGCCACTTTTACGCTACGCCACCGCAACTTATGGAGCAAGTTCTTTCTGAATAAGGCCACTTGTCCATAAAAGTTGCGGAGGCGTAGCGTAAAGAGCATACGCTACACCGCCGGATAGATACACAATTATATCTGACTCTGGCCCAGTGTCTCTTTTACTAGGTAGATAGAGAAGGCAGGCTAGTCAGTTAAAGTTACTGGGTCAGATTCTCAAAGGAGATACGACGGCGTATCTCCAGATACGCCATCGCATCTCGGTTTTTCCGGCGTCGGATCTATACGCCTGATTCTTAAAATCAGTTACGCATAGATTTGTCTTAGATCCGACTGGCGTAAGTCACTTACACCGTCGTATCTAAGTTGCATATTTACGCTGGTAGCTAGGTGGCGTTTACGTTAATTTCTGCGTCGAATATGCAAATGAGCTACATACGCCTATTCCCGAACGTATTTGCACCCGCTCGTCATAGTTTACGTCGTTTGCGTAAGCGTAAACGTACCCCTGCTGTATGAGGGGTAACGTTGCGTAGGTCCCGGCGTATGCAATGTTAAGTATGGACGTCAGGACAGCGTCGTTTTTTCCCATCGTTTACATCGTTTGCGTAACTCGTTTACGAATAGGGCTTTGCGTAAGTTACGTTCACGTCGAAACCAATGTATTTGCGCTGTAGTTTGCAGTTCAAAAAAACGTCAAAAACGTGGCGTCATGTTTGATTTACATGAAACACGCCCACCTCATCCACATTTGAATTACCCGGGCTTACGCCGGGCCATTTACGCCATGTCCCTGCAACTCTGGACGCAAGTGCTTTGAGAATACGGCACTTGCGTCTCTAAGTTGCGGCAGCGTAGCGTAAATAGGATACGATACGCCCCGCGCCCATCTACGAGAATCTGGCCCACAGTGTGTAGAGGATATATATACATCCCAGGTGTTGTACATATATTTATACACTGTATAGTTTAGCTAGATCAGTTCTTCTAATTTACTGTCAGGCAGTTGATTGTGCTAGCTCTGTAGTTTGCACCTAAAGGTACTTGGTGTGTACTGCACTTGTGCTCTGTAGTTTGCACCTAAAGCTACTTATTGTATACTGAAAGTGTGCTCTGTAGTTTGCACCTAAAGCTACTTGCTGTGTACTGCACTTGTGCTCTGTAGTTTGCACATAAAGCTACTTGTAGGGATGAGCTTCGCCTGTTCGATGTTCGTTCGTCGAAAATCAAACAAAACCGGTAGTTCGCGCCAAATTCGAATAACGCGCGTCGGCCCATAATTCACTGCGGCGTTGCGCGCTGATGATTGGCCAAGCATGCACCATGACCCCGCATGCTTGGCCAATCACAGCGCCCAAAAAACGAAGAGCCATAATTGGCCAAAGCCTGGGTGCTTTGGCCAATTATGGCTCAGGGCTGTAGCACACGCCCCACACTATAAAAGGCCGCCTTCCGGGCGGCCTCGAGTAGTGTGTTCCGGCTTGTTAAAGAGAGCAGTCAGAGAGACAGAGAGATTATCTTTTTAGCTAGCTAGATAGAGCAGGGTAGTCAGTTTAGCTTTATTACAGTGTGTAAAGAATATATATACATCCTTAGGAGTTGTACATATATTTATACACTGTATAGCTTAGCTAGATCTGCTATTAGTATTTGTTAGGCAGGAGATTGTGCATAGCTGCAGTGCTCTAACGTGTTGTATTGCCTGTGGCTGTGTGCTGTGTTTAGATAACACCTTAACATACTCGGTGTAACTGCACTAGTCCTGCTTATTTGCACCTAAGCGCATTTGCTTAAAGTGCAAGTTTGCTGTGTAATCGCACATAAGCGCATTTACTGTAAGTGCAAGTTTGCTGTGTAATCGCACGTAAGTGCATTTACTGTAAGTGCAAGTTTGCTGTGTAATCGCACGTAAGCGCATTTACTGTAACTGTAAGTTTGCTGTGTAATTGCACGTAAGCGCATTTACTGTAAGTGCAAGTTTGCTGTGTAATCGCACGTAAGCGCATTTACTGTAAGTGCAAGTTTGCTGTGTAATCTCACGTAAGCGCATTTACTGTAAGTGCAAGTTTGCTGTGTAATCGCACATAAGCGCATTTACTGTAAGTGTACGTTTGCTGTGTAATCGCACGTAAGCGCATTTACTGTAACTGTAAGTTTGCTGTGTAATCGCACGTAAGCACATTTACTGTAAGTGCAAGTTTGCTGTGTAATCTCATGTAAGCGCATTTACTGTAAGTGTAAGTTTGCTGTGTAATCACACGTAAGCGCATTTATTGTAAGTGCAAGTTTGCTGTGTATAGGCACGTAAGCGCATTTACTGTAAGTGCACATTTGCTGTGTAATCGCATGTAAGCGCATTTACTGTAAGTGCAAGTTTGCTGTGTAATCGCACGTAAGCGCATTTACTGTAAGTGTACGTTTGCTGTGTAATCGCACGTAAGCGCATTTACTGTAAGTGCAAGTTTGCTGTGTAATCGCACGTAAGCGCATTTACTGTAACTGTAAATTTGCTGTGTAATCGCACGTAAGCGCATATACTGTAAGTGCAAGTTTGCTGTGTAATCGCACGTAGGCGCATTTACTGTAAGTGTACGTTTGCTGTGTAATCGCACGTAAGCGCATTTACTGTAAGTGCAAGTTTGCTGTGTAATCGCGCGTAAGCTCATTTACTGTAACTGTAAGTTTGCTGTGTAATCGCACGTGAGCGCATTTACTGTAAGTGCAAGTTTGCTGTGTAATCACATGTAAGCGCATTTACTGTAAGTGCAAGTTTCCTCTTTAGTAGCACGTAAGCGCATTTACTTTAAGTGCAAGTTTGCTGTGTAATCGCACGTAAGCACATTTACTGTAAGTGCAAGTTTCCTCTTTAGTAGCACGTAAGCGCATTTACTTTAAGTGCAAGTTTCCTCTTTAGTAGCACGTAAGCGCATTTACTGTAAGTGCAAGTTTGCCGTTTAATCGCACGTAAACACATTTACTGAAAGTGCAAGTTTGCTCTTTAGTAGCACGTAAGCGCGTTTACTGTAAGTGCAATTTTCCTCTTTAGTAGCACGTAAGCGCATTTAATGTAAGTGCAAGTTTCCTCTTTAGTAGCACGTAAGCGCATTTACTGTAAGTGCAAGTTTGATGTGTAATCGCACGTAAGCCCATTTACTGTAAGTGCAAGTTTCGTCTTTAGTAGCACATTAGCGCATTTACTGTAAGTGCAAGTTTGCCGTTTAACCGCACTTAAACGCATTTACTGAAAGTGCAAGTTTGCTCTTTAGTAGCACGTAAGTGCATTTACTGTAAGTGCAAGTTTGCTCTTTAGTAGCACGTAAGCACATTTACAGACTGATCTTAGTTTGTCTGGCAAAGCAGCTGCCAAGGCTTCCTCTTCCCTCTGTACCACGGCATCACACAATCCTTCCCTAGTCCCACCGTGTCCTCCTGAGGAGTGTCCTGAACTGTTTCAACACAGTGTTGGGTACATGCTGAATGAAGATGCGCAGCATTTTGAAGGCTCCAATGATGGAACACAGATAGAGGAAGGCATTGATGTGAGCCAGGGAGAGGGGGTGGCCGAGAGGGATAGCAATCTGGCAGTGATGTTCCCCCAGCGGGAGCATACTGCCAGGTTTTTGACAGTGATGAGGAGGGAGGGGATGATGAGGTCACTGACTCTACCTGGGTGCCTGATAGGAGAGAGGAGGAGGAAGAGGAGGAGGAGGAGGAGGACAAGGCACAGGCACATCTCCAAAGAGACAGGATGTCCTCCAGGGGTCAGCTTAAGGGCACACCAACTGCATTACAGCGCACATCTACGCTTGTGCACGGTGCTGCTGTGTCTGAAAGGTACAGCAAAAGTCATTTGGTGTGGGCCTTTTTTGAAACATGTCCATCAGATCGTACCTTTGCTAATTGCAACATATGTCGCAAGCCTATCTCGCGTGGCCAAAACATCACCCGCCTGGGTACCATATGCTTGTCCAGACATATGTCGACCTGCCATGCAGCTTGTTGGCAAGCACACCAGAAAGACCCACACCAAAGACAAAAGCGTACCTCCCCT
Organism: Rana kukunoris; assembly: GCA_029574335.1. NCBI lineage: Eukaryota > Metazoa > Chordata > Amphibia > Anura > Ranidae > Rana > Rana kukunoris. Next base: position 336,759,353 of record CM056052.1, on the reverse strand, counting down.
TGCCCTTCTGGGACCTCCAACCCCACTAGACCCCCAGTCCTCAATTAAGCCTGCAGTGAAGGTGTAGAAATAGGTGTGTCACAACCTAGTAGTAGTAGTACATGCGGGCAATCTACTGATAGTACCAGACAAATTTAACTGCCCCAGCTGCTGCAGCGCCGAAAGAAGTACTCTCCAAGCCATCCACATGCCCAGCGGTTGAATGCTATCTTAGCGAAATTGCTAGCACTTCAACTGCTACCTTTTCACTTGGTAGATTCTGCCCCCTTCTGTGAGTTTGTGGAATGTGCAGTACCTCTGTGGTAAATACCCAAATGCCACTTTTTATCACGGAAGGTGATTCCGGCTCTCTACCGGCATGTGGAAGACAATGTCCATGCCTCGCTGGACAGGATGGTCAGTGGTTAGGTGCATCTTACCGCTGACTCATGGTCCAGCAGGCATGGACAGGGACGTTACCTGTCTTTTACAGCACATTGGGTGACTCTGCTGGCAGCTGGGAAGGACGCAGGGCAAGGTACAGTAGTTTTGGAGGTTGTTCCGCAACCACGCCTCCAAAACACTACTACTGGTTGTGACACACCTCTCTCCTCCACCCCCTCCTCTTCTTTCTCTGTGGCCTCTTCCTGTGGGGATGTTTTCTCCGAACCAGCCGTGCTCCGTAGGCGTACGAGGGGATACGCAGGAATGCAGACCAAGAGATGCCATGCAGTGCTAGAGCTGGTGTGCTTGGGAGACAGGAGCCCCACTGGGGAAGAGGTTTTGTCAGCTCTGCAGGGTCAGGCTCAGAGGTGGTTGACGCCACGCCAGCTGAAGCCTGGAATGGTGGTCAGCGATAATGGCACCAACCTCCTCTCTGCCCTGCGACAGGGAAAACTCACCCATGTGCCCTGTTTTGCACATGTCCTGAATTTGGTGGTGCAGCGGTTCTTGGGCAGGTACCCAGGCTTACAGGATGTCCTGAAGCAGGCCAGGAAAGTCTGTGTGCATTTCCAAAGGTCATATAATGCCACTGCTCGGCTGACAGACCTCCAAAGGGAATACAACCTGCCCAAGAACCACCTAATCTGTGACATGCCTACCAGATGGAACTCTACGTTGGCCATGCTGCAACGGCTGAACACGCAGCAGCGGGCCATCAATGAGTACCTGTGCCAATATGGCAACAGAACTGGGTCAGGGGATCTTGTTTTTTTCCCCACGCCAGTGGGCCTTGATCAGGGATGCATGCACTGTTCTGTCACCATTTGAGGAGGCCACGAGGATGGTGAGCAGTGACAGTGCATGTATCAGTGAGACTGTCCCGCTTATTCACATGTTGGAGCACACGCTACGTGGAATAATGGACAGGGCCCTTGAGGCAGAACAGAGGAGGACTTCCTTACCTCTCAAGGCCCCCTTTACCCAGACAGTGGTCCTGCTTGCCCACCTAGCACACAGGAAGAGGAGGAGGAGGAGGATGATTGTATCAGTAGCATGGAGGTGGAGCCTAACACTCAGCATCAGCAGCAGCAGTCTTCAAGGGATCATTTACAGTCCCAAAGAACACGTGGACTTTTACGTGGCTGGGATGAGGTGCCTGTGGATCCTGTCGTCCTCAGTGACCCAGAGGACTGTGCCCCGAATGCCTCTGCAAACCTACGCTGCATGGCCTCCCTGATCCTGCAAAGCCTGCGTAAGAATCCTTGTGTTCGTTACTGGCTGGCAACTCTCCTTGATCCACGTTACAAGAGTAAGGTTGCGGACCTTATGTTGCCATCGCAGAGGGAGCAGAAGATGAAACTTCTGCGGGAGGCCTTGCAGAAGGGTCTGTGCAATGCGTTCCCAGAATCAGGGGGATTACCAAAACCTGGCTCTGGACAACGTCTTGCTGAGGCTTCGGTGAGTCACAGAAGGAGCGGTGGAGAAGGTGGCCGTCTGACCGATGCGTTCAGACAATTTTTTAGTCTGCAGCCCCAAGGTCTGACCGGTTCCAGCAACCATCACCAGCGTCTGGGTTACATGGTCCGGGAATACCTAGGGGCAAGATCCGACTTGGACACCTTCCCCACCGAAAATCCTCTGGCTTACTGGGCCTTGAGGATGGATCACTGGCCAGAGCTTGCACAGTACGCAATTGAGCTATTGGCTTGCCCTGCATCCAGTGTTCTTTCAGAACGCACATTCAGTGCTGATGGAGGCTTTGTGACCGATCACAGGGTGCGCCTCTCCACGACTCTGTTGATCGACTGACCTTCATCAAAATGAATCAGGCTTGGATCAACACCAGCTACCAAGCACCTGATGCTGATGTTACTGAATAATATTTTTTTGTTGAAATGTCAGATCCCTTTGAGACTGCGTATGCTGATGCTAAATGACTGTCCTGTTATGCTGCTGATGGAATATCCTTCTCCTCCTCACTTTTCTTGCTGATAGCTAGTAAGAAATGTTGTGTTTCTGGGCTCCGCCACCAGTGCTTAAGGCACAATTTTTCAGCCCCTGTTTAACAGGGGCACCTAATAACAATTTTTGATGCAATACTTTGCACGTGGCTTTTTGTTGTGCTCCAATTAGAGTTATTGTGAGGGGTTGCAGTGTTGTGTTATGCCTAAGGCACAATTTTTCAGCCCCTGTTTAACAGGTGCGCCTTATAACAATTTTTGATGCAATACTTTGCATGTGGCTTTTTGTTGTGCTCCAATTAGAGTTATTGTGAGGGGTTGCAGTGCTGTGTTGTGCCTAAGGCACAATTTTTCAGCCCCTGTTTAACAGGGGCGCCTATCGCCTAATAACAATTTTTGATGCAATACTTTGCACGTGATTCTTTGTTGTGCTCCAATTGGAGTTATTGTGAGTGGTTGCAGTGTTGTGTTGTGCCTAATGCCCAATTTTTCAGCCCCTGTTTAACAGGGGCGCCAAATAACAATTTTTGATGCAATACTTTGCACGTGGCTCTTTGTTGTGTACCAATTACAGTATCTTTGAGAGGTGCCCTTTTTTCTAAAATTTTTCTTTCACTAAAAAATAATTGATTGAGCCAAGATCTGCCATTGTAATGGCCCCCCACCACCCCTAAAATAATTGAAATATTGTTGTCACACAGCATGGGCGCAAGCAGTATTAAATTACTTTTTTTCTGAGAGTAATCTCATGTTGTGCAGAGACATTTCTAAACACGTGCCACTACTATAGCCACCCAGCAGGTACGATATTTAAAGGAATTTTTCTTTTTTTTTTCACTTTAAGCATCATTAAAATCGATGCCCTGGCAAAAACGGCTTTTTTTAAAACTTTTTTTCCCATTGATACATGTTCCCTGGGGCAAGACCCGGGTTCTGAAACACGTTTTCCAACATTAAATTGAATATTGGTCTTTAAAATGATCGTTTTTGAATTTGAACGTTCGAGTCCCAAAGACATCAATGGGGTTCTAAATGTTCGCGCAAACCCGCGGTCTGTTCGAACGTTCTGGTGCGAACCGAACGCGGGTATTTTCGGCTCATCCCTAGCTACTTGGTGTGTACTGCACTTGTGCTATGTAGTTTGCACCTAAACATACTTGGTGTGTACTGCAGTTGTGCTCTGTAGTTTGCACCTAAACCCACTTGGTGTGTACTGCACATGTGCTCTGTAGTTTGCACCTAAACCTACTTGGTGTATACCGCAAACCCGCGGTCTGTTCGAACGTTCTGGTGCGAACCGAACGCGGGTATTTTCGGCTCATCCCTAGCTACTTGGTGTGTACTGCACTTGTGCTCTGTAGTTTGCACCTAAACATACTTGGTGTGTACTGCAGTTGTGCTCTGTAGTTTGCACCTAAACCCACTTGGTGTGTACTGCACATGTGCTCTGTAGTTTGCACCTAAACCTACTTGGTGTATACCGCAAGTGTGCTCTGTAGTTTGCACCTAAAGCTACTTGGTGTATACTGCACTTGTGCTCTGTAGTTTGCACCTAACCTACTTGGTATGTACTGCACTTGTGCTCTGTAGTTTGCAAATAAAGCTACTTGCTGTGTACTGCATGTGTGCTCTCTAGTTTGCACATAAAGCTACTTGCTGTGTACTGCACTTGTGCTCTGTAGTTTGCACAAAAGGTACTTGGTGTGTACTGCAAGTGTGCTCTGTAGTTTGCACCTAAAGCTACTTGGTGTGTACTGCACTTGTGCTCTAGTTTGCATGATCCTCGAGATACGTCGCATAAGTGCACATATACGCCGTCGTATCTATGCGCCTGACTCTGAAAGCAAGTGATGCCTTAAAATCGGCTTATTACGACCAACGTAAGTTTCCTACGCCATCGTATCTTGAGAGAAAAAGTTAACCGCTCAGAGGTCTCAAGGAGCTAAAGCTGAAAGGTAGGATCCAACCCCTGGGTGCAGGCACTGCAATAGTATGCAAAATTGTGTGGAGAAAAACCAGGACGGCCGCACTCCAAAAAATGTTCCTTTATAATAAAACAGATCACAACATCAACATGTCACAGCAAAAAACAGAAAAGAGCTGACGCGTTTCACACCAAAATACAGTGCTTAGGGCTGTGCGTAGGTTACGTTCAGTGATTCAACGTATCTTAGGCGTTTGTCCCGACGTGATTCTGCACATGCGTACTGGGATGCGTCCAAGAGCCGACACATGCGCAGTTCGTTTTTTGAAGCTCAGCCCATCATTTGCATGGGGTCACGCTTCATTATAATATATCACGCCCACTTCCAGCTAATTTGACTTACGGCGGCTTACGCCAACAACTATACGCTACGCCGGCGCAACATTGAGCGCATATTCTTTGTGAATAGCAGGCGCGCCTCTCAACTTTGCGCCAGTGTAGCGTAAAGAAGATATGCTACGGCGACATAAAGATGCACCGTTCTACGTGAATCTCCCCCAAAGATACTTGGTGTGTACTGCACTTGTGCTCTGTAGTTTGCACTTAAAGCTACTTGGTGTGTACTGCACGTGTGCTCTGAAGTTTGCACCTAAACATACTTGGTGTGTACTGCACTTGTGCTCTGTAATTTGTACCTAAACCTACATGGTATGTACTGCACTTGTGCTCTGTAGTTTGCACCTAAACCTACTTGGTGTGTACTGCACATACGCTCTGTAGTTTACACCTAAATATACTTGGTGTGTACTGGACTTGTGCTCTGTAGTTCGCACCTAAACCTACTTAGTGTATACTGCAAGAGTGCTCTGTTGTTTGCACCTAAAGCTACTTGGTGTGTACTGCACTTGTGCTCTGTAATTTGCACCTAAACTTACTTGGTGTGTACTGCACGTGTGCTCTGTAGTTTGCACATAAAGCTTCTTGTTGTGAACTGCACTTGTGCTCTGTAGTTTGCACATACAGCTACTTGGTGTGTACTGCACTTGTGCTGAATGAATGAAGAACTTGTATAGCGCAGCACATGCGAAGTAAATCGCCTCTGGGCGCTTGTTGTTCCTGTCTCCTTTGAGATCAAAAGAGATGCGTCTTAATCTTTCTTCTGAAGACCAAGTAGTTCTCCTCCAGTCTAATGCTGACTGGTAAGGCGTTCCATAGTCTGGGACCTTGGACAGCGAATCTCCTGTCTCCTTTGGACTTGTATCTGGCTTTCGGTATTTGAAGCCGATTTTGATTGTTGGATCGTAGAATACGATTGGGATTGTACATTTTTAATTTTTCGCATAGATAATGGGGAGCATTCCCATGGATACATCTATGCGTTAGACAGAGTGCTTTAAAAGTGATTCTGTCATTGACTGGTAGCCAGTGAAGGGATCTCAACGAAGGTGAGATTGATTCCCAGGGTTTTTTCACAGTCACAAGTCTGGCGGCCGTATTTTGAACGACTTGAAGACGAGCGATTTGGTACTTGGGGAGTCCGAGGTAAAGGGCATTTGCATAGTCCAATCTGGAGTTTACAATAGCTCCCACCACGACCGCTATGTCCTTCTTTGGAATAAAAGGCGTGAGTCTGCGTAGTAGGCGCAGCAGATAGTGAGATCCGCTGACTACTGCCCCTATTTGTGCGTTCATTGTCATGTCGGAGTCAAAGATGACCCCAAGACTTTTGACTTTGGCGCTAGGGGTGATGACTTTGCCCAGAATGGGCGGGGGGATCCAGGTTGTTATCGGTTGATTCCTACGCTTGGCGTGAAACAGAAGAAGTTCTGTTTTCGCTCCGTTGAGTTTGAGATAACTCTTTGTCATCCAGCCCTCTATCAAAGAGAGGCATGTCTCTAGATTGAGGTGGTGATCCTTTTTATTGCTAATGCGGAAGTACAGTTGCGTGTCGTCTGCGTAAGAGTGATATAGCAGTTTTTGGCTGCTGATGATTTCAAAAAGAGGACGCAGATAGATGTTGAATAACATCGGCGACAGGGGAGATCCCTGAGGGACCCCGCACGATAATGTGCGTTGTTCCGAAGTGAATGATCCTAGCTTGACTATTTGCGATCGGTTTTCCAAAAAAGAGGAGAACCAAGATAGATCGCTTTCTGCGACTTTGGCTATTTTAGCCAGCCGAGTCAACAACAGCTTGTGAACAACTGTATCAAAGGCTGCGCTTAGGTCCAGCAGAACCAGAAGAGAAGATTCTCCTTCGTCTGCGGCCTCAAGAACGTCGTCCCATATCTTAAGCAATGCTGTTTCCGTCCCGTGTCCGGGACGGAATCCTGATTGCAATGGGTCTAGTAAGTTGTGGGTATCTAGATGCTGTTGCAGCTGCTGTACCACTGCTTTCTCCATTATCTTGGAGAGAACATTTAGGCCTGTTATGGGGCGCCAGTTGAGTGGATCCTTAGGATCCAGGGTGGCTTTCTTCAAGATGGGTTGAATGAAGCCCTCCTTCAGCTGGGAGGGCATTATGCCCTCCCTGAAGGATTGGTTAATAAGCTGCGTGACAGGAGGTGCCAGGATGTCGGCGCATTCCTTCAGCAGTTTAGTGGGGATAATATCATTTGGCGCCGTGCTGTTGCGCAGAGTGCCGATGATATTTTTAGTGGTCTGAATGGAGATGGGTTCCAGCGTGAACTCACCAAACTGTGGTGAATTGTTGCCGGTGCTGTGTAAATGACTACGGGGGGAGCTGGGAAGGCAATTGTTCCGCTGAATGCTTTGCCGGATTGCCTCAATTTTGTTAATGAAGCAATCCGATAACTCATCGCAAAATTCTTGTGTATCCGAGTTGGGGGCTTCAAGACATCCTGGATTCATGGTCTGAGTGACCAGCTTGAAGAGTTCGCGGGGGCGATTTAGGGCACCGTTGATAGCCTCAGAAAAATAATTTTTCTTGGCTTCGAAGATTTGCTTGTAGTATTTTCTGGTTATTGCCTTGTAAATCGCGAGATTCTCATCTGAGGAGCTTCTCTTCCAGGCTGCTTCTGCCCTTCTGCGCTCTTGCTTCAGTAACGCCAGCTGGTTGTTGAACCAGCCGGAGTTATTTTTCCTGATCTGGGTCTTTCGTTTCGGCGCTATCAAGTCAGCTGACTGCAATAGTGCTGTGTTTATGGCCTCTAGCGTTTCTTCCGCTGTTTGGTGCGGCTGAATTGTGTTTATTTTTTCCCCTAACGTGGTTTTGAAGAGTTCCGAGTGGAGCTTCTTCTGACATCTGGTCCAGTGTGTTGTCACTGGATTTGATGTTTTTGTTAAGGGGGGGAATTCGGAAATAATGAATTTAATTGCATGGTGATCTGTCCATGGCAATGGTTCATTTTCCAAGATTTTTATTTCCAGATCTTGTCTGAAAATAAGATCGAGCGTATGACCTGAAGCATGTGTGGGCCCACATACTAGTTGCTGAAGCCCTAATCCTTCCAGGTGGTCGATGCAGGCGTCAGCAATGGGGTCTTGCGGGGAGTTGGCCCAAAGGTTGAAGTCCCCGAGCAGCAAAAGGTGTTTGCTATTCAGGGTATAGGTGGAGACAAAGTCCGTCAAAGATGGGAGCAGCTGCGACTTGGGGCCAGGTGGCCTGTAGCAGAGTAGAATCCGGACGGTCTTCTGGCCGTTTACTTGCAGTTGAAGAGTAAGGGTTTCCATGAACGGAAGAGGGTTTTGGAGGCTTGGTTTTGTGATCGCAAAACGCGTCTTATGGATCACCGCCAGTCCTCCACCTCTTTGCCCTATTCTGTTTTCCGTAATAATACGGTAGTTTTCTGGCACCAATTCTACTAGAATGGTGTTACAGTCGGCTGTGAGCCAGCTCTCTGTAATAAAAAGGCAGTCTAGGTCGTGTTGTAGAATGAAATCATGGATTTCAAGTCGGTGTTTTACTGCCGATCTTGTGTTGATCAGAGCACATGAAATGTGCTTAGGTTGGGGTAAACGGCTAAAAATTTTGACGGTCGATCGTCGATCGATCCTCAAAAGGTGCTCAATTCTTAGGGTCTTTTTGGTGATGGCTGGCAGTATTGCGGCGAAACGCCTCAAATTCCAAATGGTTTCTGCGGAGTACCGCAGATTAGCCATGGTCGCCATTCACCGGGGAGAAAAGTCGTTCCTTTTGGTGGCGATGATCAGCTGGTGGTGGGGGAGAGGAATCCTTGAATCCTCTCTCCCAGCTATTTTTTATTTGGTCCAGAGGAAGGCAAAAAACACCCTGGCCCAGCTAAGCCAATGTGCTGGGCAGGGAGAAAAAATTCCTTCCTGATCCCTAAGAGGCGATCGGCACAAACCCTGGATCAAATGCAGATATGATTGTGAGGGGCTGGGGTGAAAGGTATTGCTAAAGCTGGGGAAGGGGAGGTGTATCAAGATGGGCGCCGACAGAGGCCCCAGGCTGGGGAGCTAACCCTGGCTAGAGACAGCCAGAGAGGGCTGGTTGGGTGAATCGGGGATGGCTGGGGTCTTCCAGGGGTGAGGGGGGGTATGCAGGGTGAATCTGGGGGTGATCCCGAGCGATGTTGCGGTGCGCCGGTAGGCCGCGGTTGAAGCCGCGGACTTTCCTGAGCCGTGGAAGCCGCGAACCTAGCATAGGCTGGCGCGGACCGCCGAAAAGGACAGAAATTTGCTGCGGGGGAGGGGTAGCGAGGGGGGGTGGCGAGGTTGTGGTCTGTGGTGAGGGTGGGCTGAATCCTGGCTAAAAACAAGCTGCAGCTTGTCCTGAGAAGGACGGCCGCCCTTGATTCCAGGGGGGGGGGGGCAGGTTTTACCTGCCAGATGGAGTCCAGAGTAGGTTTGATGGAGAGAGGCTGGAGGAGGCCCGGAGGAGGCTGAAGGAGATCCGGATCCAGATGCAGGTAGGTGGTACAGTAGGAGCTGAGGCTGGATGGACTGGGGGAGACCCTGCCTGCCTGCTGCCTACGCCTGCCTGGAGCTAAAGCAGCACGCTCCTACTCCTAGGAGCGAGTGCCGATGGGGGCTCCTGCTGCTACTCCGCTGCCTAACTAACTGACTGACTGACTGATCCAGTACGAGATCCAGTCCTGGATGAAATCTGAAAGCTGCACTGTGCTCTGTAGTTTAAAACCTAAACCTACTTAGTGTATACTGCAAGAGTGCTCTGTAGTTTGCACCTAAAGCTGCTTGGTGTGTACTGCACATGTGCTTTGTAGTTTTTCACCTAAACCTACTTGATGTGTACTGCATGTGTGCTCTGTAGTTTGCACATAAACCTACTTGGTGTGTGCTGCACGTGTGCTCTGTATTTTGCACATAAAGCTACTTGGTGTGTACTTCACTGGTGCTCTGTAGTTTGCACCCAAAGCTACTTGGTGTGTACTGCACTTGTGCTCTGTAGTTTGCGCCTAAACCTACTGGCCCGGATTCACAAAACACTTACGCCGGCGTAAATAACTTCACGCCGACGTAGTGCAAATGTGTGCCCGGGATATGTGTGCGTCTGTCAGGAAAGGTTCCATCCACTGGTGCTATTTATGATCTGGCTTGCAGTGCTGCGTTTCACCAGCAGGGGTCTCCTGGTAGTTTGGAGCTGTCAGGAGAACTTCCCCCTGCTTGTATATCACCTTTGGGACGCAGTACTGGCCTCCACCAGCGGATGGACCCTGGCAGTGTGGAGCATTTGGCCCTTGCTGCGTTCAGGTGTGACCTGCACGTAATCAGCACACCTCCTATATATACCCGGCATGTGTAATCATACCTTGCCCTGGTATCTGCCTACTAACCCGATCCTGAGCCTGATATCTGGACCCTGAGCCTGTTGTCTCCATCCTGGACTTCTGACCTGATCTGATCCGACCTGACCTGATCCCTCTCCTGGACTTTCCCTTCCTGCTTATTCCCCGTCCGCAGCCATTTTCTGATTCCCCATGTATGACCTCGGCCTGGCCTGTTTATGATTCTGGTATTCCCCTTTACTGTACATATCGTCTTTAGTGTTGTTTTTGTCACTGTGGGTCATTGATTGTTTGTACTGAGCTTGTTAAAGGTGGTGGGATGTTACCCCCTCTTCTTAAATACATCACCATTTTTACCTATATCTCTTTTGGATTCCTCTTTTGCAATCACACAGTACTGGTCTATTTCGAATTTCTGCACTTGTGCTCCGTAGTTTGCACCTAAAGCTACTTGTTGTGTTCTGCACTTGTGCTCTGTAGTTTGCACCTAAACATACTTGGTGTATACTGCAAGTGTACCTAGTTTGCACCAGTCTGTGGATCCTGTCGTCCTCAGTGATCCAGAGGACTCTGCACCGAATGCCTCAGCAAACCTACGCTGCATGGCCTCCCTGATCCTGCAAAGCCTGCGTAAGGATCCTTGTATTCCTGCTATCAAGGAGAGGGATCATTACTGACTGGCAACTCTCCTTGATCCACGTTACAAGAATAAGGTTGCGAACCTTATCTTGCCGGTGCAGAGGGAGCAGAAGATGAAACATCTTTGGGAGGCCTTGCAGAAAGGTCTGTGCAACGCATTCCCAGAGACTGGGGGGTTACCAAATCCTGGTCCTGGACAACGTGTTGCTGAGGCTTCGGTGAGTCACACAAGGAGCAGTGGAGAAGGTGGCCGTCTGACACAACCTTTTAGTCCGCAGCCCCAAGGTATGACCGGTTCCAGCAACCATCGCCAGCATCTGTTTTAAATGGTGCGGGAATACCTAGGGAAGAGATCAGACTTGGACACCTTCCCCACCGAAAATCCTCTGGCTTACTGGGTCATGAGGATGGATCACTGGCCAGAGCTTGCACAGTACGCAATTGAGCTACTGGCTTGTCCTGCATCCAGCGTTCTTTCAGAGCACATTCAGTGCTGCTGGAGGCTTTGTGACTGTCACAGGGTGCGCAATCCGTCGATCGGCTGACCTTCATAAAAATGAATTAGGCTTGGATCACCACCAGCTAACAAGCACCTGATCTGATGTAACGCAGATCCCTTGGAGACTGCCTTCAGTGACTATCCTGTTATGCTGATTGGATCTTGCTGATAGCTTGTAAGAACATTGTGTTAACAGGGGTGTGTAATTACAATTTTCAATGCAATACTTTGCAGCGGGCTCTTGCTGCACCAACTAGAGTATCTGTGAGGGATTGCAGTGTTGTGGCACCAGCACCAGTGCCTAAGGCCCAATTTTTCTGCCCCTGTTTAACAGGGGCGTGTAATTACAATTTTTGATGCAATACTTTGCAGCAGGCTCATTGCTGTACTCCAACTAGAGTATCTGTGAGGGGTTGCAGTGTTGTGGCACCAGTGCCTAAGGCCCAATTTTTCTGCACCTGTTTAACAGGGGCGTATAATTACAATTTTTGATGCAATACTTTGCAGCGGGTTCATTGCTGCGCTCCAACTAGAGTATCTGTGAGGGGTTGCAGTGTTGTGGCACCAGCACCAGTGCCTAAGGCCCAATTTTTCTGCCCCTGTTTAACCACTTAAGGACCGCCTACTGAACATTTACGTCAGCAGAATGGCACGGCTGGGCACATCAATGTATATATACGTTGGTTTCTAGTACCCAGCCGTGGGTCACGGGCGCGTGACTCGCGGACCCGATCGCCGCTGGAGTGCGGCGATCGGTCCCCGGAGCTGAAGAACGGGGAGAGCCGCGTGTAAACACGGCTTCCCCGTGCTTCACTGTGGCCGCAGCATCGATCACGTCATCCCTGTTATAGGGGGATGTGATTGATGACGTTACACCTACAGCCACACCCCCCTACAGTTGTAAACACACGCAGGGAACACACAAATCCTACAGCGCCCCCTTGTGGTTAACTCCCAAACTGCAACTGTCATTTTCACAGTAAACAATGCAATTTAAATGCATTTTTTGCTGTGAAAATGACAATTGTCCCAAAAATGTGTCAAAATTGTCCGAAGTGTCCGCCATAATGTCACAGTCACGAAAAAAATCGCTGATCGGCGCTATTAGTAGTAAAAAAAAAAAAATTAATAAAAATGCAATAAAACTATCCCTATTTTGTAAATGCTATAAATTTTGCGAAAACCAACCGATAAACGCTTATTGCGATTTTTTTTTTACCAAAAATAGGTAGAAGAATACGTATCGGCCTAAACTGAGGAAAAAAAAAATATATATATTTTAGGGGGATATTTATTATAGCAAAAAGTAAAAAATATTGAATTTTTTTCAAAATTGTCGCTCTATTTTTGTTTATAGCGCAAAAAATAAAAACCGCAGAGGTGATCAAATACCACCAAAAGAAAGCTCTATTTGTGGGGAAAAAAGGACGCCAATTTTGTTTGGGAGCCACGTCGCACGACCGCGCAATTGTCAGTTAAAACGAAGCAGTGCCGAATCGCAAAGGTCCTTTAGCAGCATTTTGGTCCGGGTCTTAAGTGGTTAACAGGGGCGTGTAATTACATTTTTTGATGCAATACTTTGCAGCAGGCTCATTGCTGCACTCCAACTAGAGTATCTGTGAGGGGTTGCAGTGTTGAGGCACCAGCACCAGTGCCTAAGGCCCAATTTTTCTGCACCTGTTTAACAGGGGCGTGTAATTACAATTTTTGATGCAATACTTTGCAGAAGGGCTCATTCCAGTGCTCCAAATAGAGTATCTGTGAGGGGTTGCTGTGTTGTGGCACCAGCACCAGTGCCTAAGGCCCAATTTTTCTGCCCCTGTTCAACAGGGGCATGTAATTACAATTCTTGATCTAATATCTCACAGCAGGGTGCTCCAGTGCCCACCAAAACTTATGCCGCGTACACACGGTCGTTTTTTGCGATGAAAAAAAACTTTGTTTTTTAAAACGTCATTTAAATTGATCGTGTGTGGGCAAAACGTCGTTTTTTGTCTTAAAAAAAACGACCAAAAAAAAATTCCAACATGCTTGAATTTTTTGTGTCGTTTTTCAAAACGTCGTTTTTTGTTTCACAAAAAGTCACCGTGTGTAGCAAAAACGTTGTTTGAAACGATGTTTTTCAACCCGCGCATGCCCAGAAGCTAGTTATGAAGCGAGCTTCAATGGAAAAGTGTGGTGAACGTAACCTCGCTTTTTGTGAAAAAAACGATGGTGTGTATGCAACATCGTCTTTGAAAAGTGACGTTTCAAAAACGTCATTTTTTACTTCACAGAAAACTTTTTTTTTCATCACAAAAAATGATCGTGTGTACGCGGCATAACTGTGAGGGCTTACAGTGTTTTGGCAACACCAACACCTAGGTCCCAAATTTCTGCAGGGTATATACGGCAGGCCCCTACTTTCAAACATCCAAATTACAAATGACTCCTACTTGCAAATGGAAGGAGACAACAGGAAGTGAGAGGAAATATACCCCTAGGAAGGGAAATTCTCTTCTGTAAGTGGTGTCTCCTGTCCACTGATGCTTTATCACAATCCTTGTTTCACACAAAAAAAAATAAAAAAATAAAAAAATCATTTGTCATTGGGACAGAAAGTGAGGTGCAATCTTCTGAACAGATGCACACAGACAGCAAAACAAATGTTACAGGGGTTATAACCCTTCTCTATGTTTTCAGAAAAGATTAAAAAAAGATTGTATGGCTGGAGCTACACTTTGAAGAAGTACCAGTTGAAAATTACAAATAGATTCTACTTAACAACAAACCTACAGTCCCTGTCTTGTTTGCACCACCTGTATACTGCTGTTCAAAGTATATAGGGCCAAAGGGGCCAAAGGGGCTTGTAATGACCTAGGGGAGGGGGGCGGGGAAACCCATGCTATTTTTCTCAGTGATTTTCATCCATATTGCAAGGACCAAACATTACATTAAAGCCACAAGCAGTTTTTAAAACTTTTTTTTTCCATTGATACATGTTCCCTGGGGCAAACCGTTTTCCGACAATAACTTAACATATTAGGCTTTAAAATTAGCACTTTTGAATTTGAACGTTCGAGTCCCATTGATGTCAATGGGGTTCTAAATGTACTCGTGAATGTTCGGTCCGTTCGAAGGTTCTGGTGCGAACCGAATGGGGGGGTGTTCGGCTCATCCCTACTCTTGACCAACAGAAGACTTAAAACACAGTTTTCCACAACACTGTAAACTACTGGAGTCAGGAAAAACATAAAATAAAATCCTCTTTAACCACTTAACCCCCGAACCATATTGCTGCCCAATGACCAGAGCACTTTTTATGATTCGGCACTGCGTCGCTTTAGCGGACGTATAGCTACGGGCTCTCGCCCAGCAGAGCCGACTTCCCGCAGTAATATGACGGCGGGCGGTCGGCAACAAGTTAACGTATTCTCAAGAGATTTTATCTTCTGCACCCTCTGGGGGGATGGGATGAGTTCTGAGACCTTCCCCTTATAACGGTGGTCAAGGAGGGTTGCCAACCAGTAATCATCCTTCTCCTTTATGCCACGTTTTCTTGTGTCCTTTCGCAGGCTTTGAAGCATTAGGTTGCTCATGCTCCTCAAATTTGCTGAGGCTTGAGAAGCAGACTCCTCGGGGTCACTCAAGATGACAGCATCTGGAACTTTCTTCCTTCCTCCGGTAATGAAGTTGATTCATGGATCGACTACAGTACAACCAGCCTGCCCATAGATGGATGGAATCTTGGCTGGTCTCTGCTGAACTTCCAGAAATATCCTCCATCTATCTCTGGTTTAAGGGGTTCATTCCGCCTAATGGCTACCATTGTAGGAGGCATTTTTCTCATTGTCCCACAGTCCATTGGTTTCAGTAAGGGACCTTTCACACATGAAAGTGGGGATCATTCCGTTGATGACAGGCCCATCTCTGCTCACTGTGGGGAGATAGACCTGTCAGATCCCTGCTCTCCGATATTGGGGATCGGATAAAGACAGATCCGCCTGTCCGTTTTCATCTGATCCGACAGACAGATGGAAAATAGGGTTTCCATCCGTCCGAATTGAGCAGAGCGGATCGGATCTCAGTAGACATGTCACCGCTGACATACGTCACTCCATAGTACTGCATGGAGTATCCATTCAGGTCCGCCTAAAAACTGGCAGAACTGAACAGTCCGCATGTGTGAAAGGAGCCTAAGGCTTGATTCACATCTATGCATGTTGTTTTGTGCATTTCTGTAGTGCTTTTTTCGGTGCTTGCCACGTTTTTGGACACACGTTTTACTGCGATTTTGCAGTGATTTGCGTTTTGTTTTTTTAGACTGTAAATAGCTGGTTGCTAAGGAGGGGGCTGGGAAGCTGGCTGCCACGTCCTTAACAGCCCATGAGGCATCAACTGTCAGCGGGCTTCCCGCTGAATGTTAAAAAAAGTATAGTCGGCTGGAAAAAAAACAGCGTGGGGTCCTCCCCAGGTCCATACCAGGCCCTTGGGTCTAGTATGGATTCAGAGGCCAAAACTGAAAAAAAATGACGTGGAGTACCCGCAAAATCCATACCAGACCCTTATCCGAGCATGCAGCCCAACAGGTCAGAAAAGGGAGGGGATGAGCGAGAGGCCCCCCCCTGAACCATACCAAGCCACATGCCCTCAACATGGGGGATGGGTGTTTTGGGGCAGGGGTGCTCTGCGTCACCCACTCTAAAGCCCCTTGCCCTCATGTTGATGGGGACAATGGCCTCTTCCCGACAACCCTTGCCCGGTGGTTGTCGGGGTTTGTGGGCGGGGGGAATATCAGATTATCCCCCAGATCCCGGCCCCCCTATGTGAATCAGTATGGGGTACATTATACCCCTACCCATTCACCAAAAAAAAGCAGTGTAGTGTTAAAAAATATAGTCGTTTTTGACAAGTCTTTAATTAAAAATATCTTCTAATTCTACACTTCTTCCTCTGGTCTTCCTCCATCTTCTCCCAAATCTTCATCCTCCGGTCTTGTCCTTTTCCCCCTGCTTCTTCTTTCGCTCTTCTTCTTTCTTCTGTCTTCTTTGTCTGGTGTTCTTCTTTCTCTGCCGCCGCTCCCACTGACGACCCTTCTCCGATGCTGCGTCCCACTGATCTGCCCATGCGGATGTCAAGCATTTTTAAAATAACGGTGGGGGCGTGGCAATTGGATTATGTCATCGGAGAACACGCCCCCTTGTGACGTCACTGACCCATCATGCCCGGGCGGTGATGTCACAAGGGGTCGTGGCCTCCGGATGACGTAATCCGATTGCCATGCCCCCATTGTTAGTTAAGAAATGCTTGACATCGACGCAGGCAGATCAGCGGGATGCAGCATCGGAGGAGGGTCGTTGGCGGAAGCTGCGGCAGAGGAAGAAGAACACTGGACAAAGAAGACAGAATAAAGAAGAAGAGCAGAAGAAGAAGCAAGGGGAGAAGGAGAAGACCGGAGGATGAAGATGTGGCAGACGATGGAGGAAGAAGCGGAGAAGAAGACATTTTTAATAAAAGACTTGTCAAAAACTGTCTCCTGCATTTTTTAACACTACCATACTTTTTTTTACCCCATACTCATTCACATGGGGGGGTGAAATCTGGGGGCCCCCTTTGTTAAAGTGCGTTTCCAATTTCCGATAAGTAACCCACCCACAGACCCCGACATCCAAGGGTTGCCGGGAAGAGGCCCTTGTCCCCATCAACATGGGGGGCAAGGTGTTTTGGGGTGTTGAGGGCCTGGTATGGTTCAGGAGGGGGGGCGCACGCTCGTCCCCTCCCTTTCCTGACCTGCCAGGCTGCATGTTTGGATAAGGGTCTAGTATGGTTTTTGGGGAAACATTTGGGGCATTTTTTTTTATTGTGGCATAGGGGAGTCCTCCGAATCCAAACTAGACCCAAGGACCTGGGGGGGCACGCTGTTTTTTTTCCTCAATTGCCCCTCCTTTTTTTTTAGATGGCAATTGCCCCTCCTTAGCAACATAAAAATAATATAAAGTGTTAAAAAAACACAAAACGCGGCAAAATTGCAGTAAAAATGCCGTCCATTGAAGTCTATTACATGCAAAACGCTGAATTTTGTGGAAAAATTTGTCCCTGACCTTTTCCAAAAACGCAGAGTCATAAAAATACATTAATGTGAACATGTTCCATAGGAACCTGTGTAAAAAAATGTCCCTGAATTTTTGCAAAATGCACCAAAAAGCACATTAGTGTGAATAGAGCCTAAAGGTTCCTTAAAACGGAGGTTCACACAAAAAGTGAACCTCCGCTTTTTGGATCCCTCCGGTGTCACATTTGGCACCTTTCAGGGGGGAGGGGGTGCAGATATCTGTCTAAAACAGGTATTTGCACCACTTCCGGGTTTTGACTCCCGCGGGAGTCCAGCCTCGTGACGTCAACCCCCCGCTGTCTTCTGGGAAACACTGCACGCCGCAATCCTCACAGATGCGCAGTAGGGAATCCTGACTTCCTCACAGAGGATGGTGGCAGAACAGCCGAGGGACGAGCGATTGCTCAGCCTCGTCTGTTGACATTGCGGGCGCGCTGGACAGGTAAGTGTCCATTTTTTAAAAGTCAGCAGCTGCAGTATTTGTAGCTGCTGGCTTTAAAAAAAAAAGACCTAAAAATTTATCTTGGGGGTTTCTTTGTTGTAAAAAGCTTAAGGCCGCTTTCACACATGCCTTTGGTTTGTTTCATTAGTTTAGTCATGTTTTTCAAAGAAAAAACTCATCAGTTTTATACATCAGGGGGTAGATTCATGTAGATCAGCGGATCTTTTGATCCGCGTGATCTATCTTTTTTACGATCCGCCTGCGCCAGTTTTTGAGGCAAGTGCTGTATTCAGAAAGCACTTGCCTCGTAATTAGCCCTGGAGGATTGTAAATCCCCCGGCGGAATGCAAATTCTGCGGCTAGGGGGAGTTTACTATTTAAATCACGCGCGTCCCCGCGCCGATCGTACTGCGCATGCGCCGCCGGCAAAATTTCCCAGCGTGCATTGCTTTAAATGACGTCGCAAGGACGTCATTGTTTTCGATGTTAACGCAATTAACGTATGGCCGTATTCCCGGACGACTTACGTAAACGACATAAAAAATTCAAAACTCGACGCGGGAACGACGGCCATACTTAACATAGGATCCGCCGCACTTACCCCGCATATAGCAGGGGTAACGATCCGCCGGAAAAAGCCGAACGCAAACGACGTAAAAAAAAAGCGACGGCCGGGCGTTCGGTTCTGAATCGGCGGTTCTCCTCATTTGCATATTCGTCTCGTAGAAAAAAAGAAGCGCCACCTAGCGGACGGCGGGAGAATGCAGCCTAAGAACCGACAGTGTAACTCACTTACACCAGTCGGCTCTAAGGGAGATCTATGCGGAACCTGATTCGAGGAATCAGCCGCATAGATCCGAGCGTCGGATCTCACAGATCCGACGGTGTATCAATAGATACACCGTCGGATCTCTACATGAATCTACCCCCAGTTCTTTACATCCACTTAACAATTTTTGGTTTAAATTAGAGCTGCACAATTCTGGATAAAATGACCATCACAATTTTTTTGTTTAGAATAAAGATCACAATTCTCTAACTTTACTCTACTGTTTTTTTTTTAATTCATGTAAGTGTATTTCAAAAATTGTGTTTGAAAGACCGTGTGACATAAAATATGGCAACAACCACCATTCTATTCTCGAGGGTCTCTGCTAATATATATATATATATATATATTCAAAGTAATTTTCAAGCAAAAAATATACAGATTTCTTAATTGTAGACAACAAGTTACAGAAAAAGGTTTTGTCTTTAAGTAGTTAAACTGTCCTCATCTACAGACAGAAGCTTATTCCTTTGATCCAAGAACAGAGAGATACATTTTATCTCTTCATTATCTCTCTGGGCAAAGGAATGTCTTTTTTTTACAGCTCTGGCTCTGCACTGTTTACATACAGTGGGCCAGATTCAGGTAGATGGGCGCTTCTTTACTTTGGAGTAACGTTTCTCATTTATGTTACTCCGCCGACACTTTCGGCGCAAGTACTGTTATTCACATAGCAGTTGCGCGTAAACTTGCGCCAGAGTAACGATAATGCGCTGGCGTAACCCGACGCAAGTGGAAGTGGGTGTGATCATATGTAAATGATGGGCGGAGCCCAGCGCAGAGGCTTACGTTCAGCGCATCATCCACGGAGCATGCGCAGTAAGTGAGGTTTCACTCGGCCCCCTTGTGCGCATGCTCACAACTACCGTCGGCACCACTTCACGGGAAACGTCAGCGCAATGCGTTCCGTTGGGCGTTTAAATGCGCCCGTAGATGCGCCATTCCGGCACTAAAGTATATCATGTTCCCCCTCCCCGCAGTGAAGTTACCTTTGTTCTGAGATGGCTGCTCCCGTTCCCCGCAAACACACAGGAGAAAGCTGAACTCTAAAGGCCAGGAGCTGTCAGCCATCATCTCGGCTATGGAGACCTATGATGTCTTCCTCCATGGCTGTAAAAGTTGACAGACAAGCATGGACAGAAGTGTTGTCCTGCAAGTGGGGGTGCTCAGCTAGCTCTTATCGTCGGTAACGCTGCTGTAGCTGCTCTCCTGCTGACCTGTGGCCGTCTGGAGTAAAGATAAAGCAGCTATTTGTAGAAATATGTAAAAGTAAGGGAAAAGGGAATGGGAATAATTGCGCTTAGTAAAAATGTATATTAGTGAAACAATTAAGATAGGGTCCTGAGAAGGACGTTCTGCTGCTAAACACTACGGCCCAGATTCACGTACATCTGCGCATTATTGGACCGGCGTAGCGCACCGCCTTTACGTTAGACTTGCGCAATTTTGCCGCGTAATCACCCTATTCTCGTAGCTTTTGCGCAGGAAATTGCGCATACGTAACGTTTTTCCAGAGGCGTAAGGAGGAGTAATACAAATTGGGAAGGACGTGGGCGTGTTACATTGAAATGAGCCGTGACCCCATGCAAATGAAGGGCGGGCCGGCTTGCGCATGCGCGCTTGAACGAGACCATGTCAGCTCCGATGTGCGCATGCTCACAACTCGGGAGCGGCGCAATCAGTGAAATTGGAAATGGACTAGGGCAACGTTGTGAACTACGCAAACAGCATAAATAGACACACACAAACGCACTTCCTTTGCAAAAGTACATCCCTTTGTCCCTTCCCATTTAACAAAGTGCTTTTGTTCTTGTTGTTCGTTGCGGTGTGTTTTGTAGTTGTCAGATTAGTGTTCTGTGTGATCAAGTGGTTGTTAGTAGATTTTTGAAAGTGGTTTTTGATAAGTGTTTGAGAGACTGTTTGTTTGATTGATATATTTCTTTTTGTTTCTTTTCCTGCTGTATTTTTGTTTTGTTTTTTGGGGACTGTTTCTTGCTGAGTCGTTTTCTCTCTGTGTGTGTTTTTTTTTTTGATTGGTTGTGCTTGTTTGTGTGCGTGAATTTTGTTGACTGGGACTTTTTTTTTTGGAAGGATGAGTGAGAGAAAACGCAAGCTGAATTTTACAGTTGTGGAAAAACAGATTCTTGCCCGGGCCATTAGCGAGTATGGGCGTTACCTCCACGGCCCAGAGAGTGCCAACACCACCCCGGCCAGGAGGAGGGAGATATTGGATAGGATCACTGACCAGGTGAATTCTGCGGGGCAGGGGGAGACACGGACCAGGTCTGGGATTGACAAAAAAATCAATGACCTCCGGCGTCTGGTCAAAAAGAAGTTGGCCAGAATGCATGCCCATGCCAGGGGCACAGGAGGGGGCCCACCATGCCGTATTAGCCTGACAGCGGAGGAGCGTGCGGTGGCCCTGACCTTTCATCGGCATGAAGTTGAGGGCCTGCCCGGCTTTGACTCCAGTCCCCAGCCCGTGGTGCCAGGTAAGTTGTTTTCTTTTTTAATATCAGGTGTGTAGCATGTGTGGGGGAGGGGGTGAAAGGGAATATGTGGCAAGTGTGTGGATCCTCCAACCTGTGAATGTTTTGTGTCATCCACAGATGTGCAGGAGGGTGCAGGGCCATCTGGCCTGACTGCACCAACCCCAGGACAGCAGCCTAATGAGGCCCCCCCAACAAGGCCGGAGTCCGCGGAGGAGGTTCAAGAGGAGGAGGACAATCATGAGAAGCAGGACAATCATGAGGAGGAGGAGAATCATGAGGAGGAGGAGTCCATGTCAGGCACTGGACGTTTGGGTTTTGAGGACTCCTCCCCTCTGGCTGCCAGCAGACAGGCCTCCCTAAGGGGGAGCCCCCCCCTCCTCCCCCAACATGGCTCCCCTCACAAGGGCCTCCCCTTCTCCCCGGCCACAAGCATCAGCTGGAGGCAGGATGTCATCCCAGACCACCAGGGGGTTGGCCGATCTCCTGCCCGCCACCCTGAGAAGGGACCAGTTCCTCCAGACCCGCCATCTGGGACAGGTCAGCCAGACATTGGTGCGGATGGAGGAGAGCCTGTCCTCCATCAAGGATACGCTGGGGAACCTGGACTCCCACTCCCGGGCTTTCACAACCTGCCTAAATGAACTGCAGACGACATCAGCAGGCGTTGGGCAGGATGTGAGGGCCCTTACCCTGGCTATCCAGGCCAACACGGCAACAGTTGGTGCTGCCCTGGACAGAATTGCCGTGGCCTTGGAGGGCAGGCCACCAGGTGAGCAGAGATCAGGGGCTGATCCTCCTTCCCCGGTTTTACCCCTTCCCCATGAGTCTCCCCTGAGAAGCCGGGGCGTGGCCGGGGGCGCCCCAGGTGTGGCTCACGCAGAGGGCAGTAATTTGTTTTTCCCCCAAATTTATTTATTTTTCAATTTTTTTTTTTTTCTTTTTTTTTTTGTTTTTTGCTGGAAATTTTTTGATTTTGGAGGTCATTTTTTTTTTGGGGTTGTGAATGCTGTGTGAATGTGGGGGTGACATTCCTGCCGGAAAAGGGGTGTCACCCTCTATTTTGGTGGAGAAGGGTTCCCCAGGACCAGGGAGAAGTGATCCCCAGGGCCGTGTGAATGGTGTATAAATGTACAGTGACATAATTGGAGTCTTGGCGTGGCGTTGCTGCTCACAAGTCCTGCATGGTGGACTGGTGCCAATCCAATTTGATGTGGATGTGGGGTGTGTGTGCTAGGGACCACAGTGTTGTGCATGCATGCATTCTCATTGTGCCATGATTAATGTGTATGTTTAACGTGCAAAGATGCCCAATGTGAGCTGTCTCCTGGCTGCTCTTCCCTCAGAAGACGGGTTAACCTCGGTTAGGGGGGGATTGTCTGGTTCAGGGGTCAGGTCATCACGTAGGTCAATCTGCAGGCCCTTTCTTTCTGCAAAGTTGTGTAGCATGCAACATGCACCGATGATCTGGCACACAAAGTTTGGGGAGTACAAGAGGGTACCCCCAGACTTATCCAGGCATCGGAAACGTGACTTCAGGAGGCCAAAGGTGCGCTCCACCACTGCTCGTGTTTGAGCATGTGCTTGATTGTATCTTTCCTCTCCTGGAGTTTGGGGGTTCCGGATAGGAGTCATGAGATGGGGTCCCAGTGGATATGCAGAGTCACCTGTAAGGGAAAAGACAGGAGGATGTTAGTCATGCATGTGCCCCTTGTGATGTGCATCATGGGAGGGGATAGTCATGCCTGCCACCCATGTCACTCACCAACCAGCCAGGTGTCCCCATACACGTTCTGATCGAATTCCAATCGGATGTGGCATTGATTGTATATGTAGCTGTCATTGGCTGGACCCTGGGTGTTTGGCACGGACGTGCCATATGAGGCCTTGGGCATCGACTATCACCTGTACATTGATGGAATGCCAATGCTTCCGATTGCGGTACATGTGCTCTGTCTCCTGGGGGGGCTGGAGTGCCACATGTGTGCAATCAATGGCCCCCACAGTGCGTGGGAATCTGGCAATTCTGTAGAAATCTGTCATTGCCTTCAGCCGCAGGTCCTCAGTGGTGGGTTTGATGATTTGGTTAGCCATGCGTCTGAGTATTGCAGGGACAACCTGGTGCACACATCTGCTCATGGAGGACTGTGACATCCCAGCCACCACTCCACTTGTACGCTGAAAAGAGCCACTGGCAAGGAAATGGAGTGTTGCCAGGACCTTGACCAGTGGCTGCACTGCATGTGAGCGGTGTGTTGGGCTGGTGATGTCATCCTGCAGGGTTGTGGTTAATTCCAGGATGGCATGAGGGGTGAATCTGAAGATGCGATACACCTCAGAATCACTCATGCCAAACAGGTCTATGCGGGTACGGTATATCCTCTCCCGTGCCATCCTCCGTGCCATCCTCCGTGCCCTCCTCCTTCTTTGTTCATCTAAAGTCAGTAGTATAGCTATGCGCGACGATGCCCCTGGCATGTTGGCATACAGATTGTTGAGCAACACGTGTGACTGCTGAGCTGCTCACTAACAGTGTTGCTTTATCTAACAAGTAGACTTTTTTTCTTTTTTTAGACCAGCTTTTATCAGCTCTAATTTTAGACAGGACATTTTGCTGTTGCGCACACTGCGTCGCCTGCGCTGCCCCAACATTATTTTGTGGATCCCCGTAAGTCCCTCATTAGCATATTTGACTAGAAAATCAATGGTGTGTCTATCGCACTTTTGCGCGGACGGATGCGCCAGTCTAACGAAATTACGCGGGACAAAAATTGTTTGCGTATCTCGTTCTGGGGATGCCGCGCAACGAAACGCACGCGCACATTTAGACTTACGCACGCGCATCTCCTGTTGCGCAGGCGTAATCGCTCTGTGAATCTGGGCCTACAACTTAGATATAAAGTGTAAAGAAAAATGTGCAAAAACAGTGTAGCGCTGGACAGCATATACCACATAAGTATCTAAAGTAACTGGTGTAAACAGTGTTAATCTATAAATGGTAACAATCAAAATGTGAATACACAAAAGCTATAAGTGCATAGATTGTTATAACACTGTGCCAATCACAATGGCACTGAGCATAAAGTACTTATAAATATCAACAGATAAATAAACAGTGTAAAAATAAAGTGACCAATTCAGCATATGAGGTGCAAAACAAATATAGTCCACAGAAAAAAGCTGGGAGTTTTTAGCCCCTTCCAATGCAGGTGATGAAAAGATGCAAACAATGAAAGTCCAATTAGGAGATCCACAGGTGAGAAAGGAGGGAGATTTCAGACATCAGTGGCCCAACACCAGTAGAAATAAAGGCTTACCAGAAAGCCTGTGACTAATCCCTTTCAGGAGTAGTCTAAACAGGCATAGCAGGAAATTCTGATCCTTTGGGGTGTCAGGAACGAATCTGCATCTCTCCACAGATTAGATGGTAGAATCCACAGCTCCTCATGGGGTTAACCGCTGCTTCCAAATGGAACTTGCATAGATGTATGTGAGCGTGTGTTTATCAAACACCATGTGGGAAACAAGAAAGGGACAATCCCATAGTGTAGGCGTAAAAAACGAGAGGGTTTATTTAAAAACTAAAAAAATTGAAACAGCTTAAAATACTCTCATTCATAGAGAGTGATACAAAAGTCCTTGCAAGGATAAAAAGCTCCGTATGAATATCAGACCGCCTAAGGCCGTTAGCATATGCGCAATACGAGTGTGTCTGCCCGATGATCGTTTCGTCGTAATGACATCATCAGGGGCCCCTGATGATGTCATTACGACGAAACGATCGTCGGTGTGCAATGTAAAATATCTATGTGCCCTAAAACTACCTGTCTTTCTAATATGATTAAGAATGAATGTGTCTTGATAGGACTTCTTTCCCAATAAAACTGTTAGCCACTTCTGTGACTGATGAGTCTTGACTTGAGAAGTTGCAATCAGTGATTAAAAATCTTATACAGACCTTCATCATTACAAAGAGTGTGTTCTCATGAACATGCAATGAATCCTCCAGATGAAATTAAATGAGATATATAAGATGAACAACTGATTTGTTCTCCACTGACATTCTTCGATCTGTTAATCTGTCTCTGCTTATAATGCTAAGGCTTTAGCTCATTATACACATCACAGCTGGGGAAACATCCTTCAATAATTGCAAGTATTCTCCAGTGTCTCACTTAAATCAGAAATGTGTTAGTTTCATCTCATAAGCCATGGAGTGACACCAAGCTGCACAGGAACTTCCACAAAATATACAGTGGTGGTTTACAAATCTTAAATGATGATATTTCCTGAAGATTAATATATAAAATTAAATGGCACCTTATGTGATCATATGCATGACCATAAAGCGTGACTTTCCTGAACATAGACTTACTAGAGATGCAATGGGAGCAATGATTTTAATTTTCAAGGCATACCAGTGGTCTCTGTGGCTGTGTTATAATGAACTGTCAACGTATGACCAATAAGCTGTAAATTACCTGCTGCCATATACAGCATGTAATTTAAAAGTGTTAAAACAATCGCAGCAGCTTCCTAACTTTGCATACTGCTGCTATCTAGGTTTACAGTAGGTTCAATTGTTGTGTGTTCCTACTACAGCTACTGAGATTCTCTTTACTTATGTTCCTTTCATTAAAACCTTGAAAAGGATAATAATATACCGTAATATTTACACTTATGTGGTGTCTTTGTAGTCAGAACATTTTGTTGATGAATATTTTATGTCCATTTCTTACAAAGTGTATTTTTGTAAAATATAGAGAAAAGACTGATAAATGTATATCATTCTATTTTTTTATCCTTCAAATTTAATGCTGCAAAATAAAATAAATGTAACCAAATCTTCTAAAGCTCTGTTTATTCCACCAAATTGATTTATAACGTATAGATGTGTGACTGCGCTTTCCCTCACTGCCAGTGTGGGCACCAAGGCAGTAATGGCTGACATCCAATTAGAGGCAAGTGATGATGAAGCCACCGAGGACTCTGGGACATGTAGTCCACAAGCATTTCAGCACAATACAAGTAAATGGAGCTGTGGACTTTATTACCTATGATTCCCAGGACACAGGGGAGAAGAGCACAGGACTTTTCCTGGGCAATCCTGTAGAAGTCTAGGCAGCCTGGGCAGTCTTCACTCCAACTGGGAGAGAAACAAAACTTTTGAGAGCGGAGTCAGAGCCACAGTGGACCTGTATGAGGATGAGATTCCTGAGTGCTGGGCTGGAGCTTCAGAGACTTTGAAGCCGTGTTTCCTTACAACCGAGCTGGGAGACCTGTTGCCCTGTGTGCCTAAAGTTCTAAAGCCAGTGAGAACCTGATTGTGAGGAATAAGCCTTCTGGGACAACCGTCTGCCAAGCGTATGGCACTGGACCTGATTGTGAGGAATAAGCCTTCTGGGACAACTGTCTGCCAAGCGTATGGCACTGAACCTGATTGTGAGGAATAAGCCTTTTGGGACAACTTTCTGCAAAGCGTATGGCACTGGACCCGTTGCTTACCAGGAATAGTGAGCAAAACAACCCAGCCTAATCTCTTACTGCCTACAGTTATTGCCAAAAGAGATGACCCCTTACTTAGAAGCCCATCAGCCCTCCATTGTGTACAGTCTTGAAGAGAAAGCTTCACGTGCACCACCTTACAGACAAGCCCCAACGGTAGCTGGCTTAGTTTTAAAAGTTAGACACCCAATACTTTGTATTCATTTTCAGGGGTACTCCTCTGAGGAATGTGTACACCCACCCACCATTAAGGGTGTATGCGTAGAGTGCTCTTGGGGACACTTTTGAAAAACTTTTGCCAAGAGTTACTGAGAGACTGTTCCTTGTGCCATTCATGCTTTCACATTTTATGCTGTTCTTACAATACTATATATACTAGTTAAATGAAGTTCAGCCTTATTGCAGGGTAAGTCAATGGCGGTAGGTGAGGCTAATATTCCAATTAGTTAACCTCAATATTTGACACTTGCACCCCCTTTCTGCCAAGGCAAATTTTCTGATTTCAGTGATGTTACACTTTGAATGACAATTACTCCGTCATGCAACTCTGTACCCAAATGACAATTTTACCATTTATAGCAATTTTTTCGTTATTTAAACAAAAAAAATACCCAAAAAGTTTTGAAAGAAAATAAAGTTCTAGTTTCTATTATTGAATTTTGCAGATAAATAATTCGGGCTAGATTCACATAGAAATGCATATCTATAGGCATGCCTAGCGTCTAGCTTTTAAACTAGGCCGCCGCAACTTTTTCAGGCAAGTGCTTTATTCTCAAAGCACTTGCCTGTAAAGTTGAGGCGGCGTAGCGTAAAAGAGCCGGGCAAATTCAAATTCCGCGGGTAGGGGGCGTGTATCATTTAAATGAAGCGCGTCCCCGCGCCGAACGAACTGCACATGCGCCGGCCGTGATTGGTTCCCAGTGCACATGCTCCAAATCTCAACGTCATTTCGACATGTAAACGACGTGAACGGCACGTACGCAAAACCCTATTCGCGAACGTTTTACGTAAACGACGGAAAAAAATGCGTCGGCACGCCTTCCATACCTAACATTGCCTGCGCCTCATATAGCAGGCATAACATTATGACGGTACTACGCTAACGCAAACAACGTAATTGAATAGCGCCGGCCGCGCGTACGTTCGGGAATCGGCGTATAGGCTCATTTACATATTTTAGACGGGAACGCCATCTAGCGGCCAGCCTAAAATATGAATTTTAGATTAGACAGCGTAATAGATTTACGCTTGTCTGATCTAAGGAAAATCTATGTCTAAATGATTTTAGAACTCAGTAACATAGATTAGGCGCTTAAAACGCAGAGATAAGACGGCTTATCTGGAGATAAGCCGGCTTATCTCCTACCTGAATCTACCCCTATTTCTTCATAAATTTAGGCCAACATTTATACTGGTAATAATAACTCAGATTAGTGTATATT
Source organism: Rana kukunoris (assembly GCA_029574335.1). Classification (NCBI taxonomy): domain Eukaryota; kingdom Metazoa; phylum Chordata; class Amphibia; order Anura; family Ranidae; genus Rana; species Rana kukunoris. The sequence continues at coordinate 336,731,380 of CM056052.1, read as the reverse complement.
ATTTAGTATGTGTGAAAGTTTTATGCTGTTTACACACAATCATTTTTCGGGTTGAAAAAACAATGTTTTTCAGGCTTTAGAAAAAACAACGTTTTTTTCAACTTGATCATTAAAACGGCCTTGCCTACACACGATCGTGAAAAAAAAAAAAGATCTAGCAAAGCGCGGTGACGACGGCACTATAAAGGGGAAGTTCCATTCGGATGACGCCACCCTTTGGGCTGCTTTTGCTGGTTTTGTGTTATTAAAAGATGATTGGCGATTTTCTGTCTGTTACAGTGTGATGAATGTGCTTACTCCATTACGAATGGTAGTTTTACCAGAACGAGCGCTCCCATCTCATAACATGCTTCTGAGCATGCGTGGATTTTCAGGTCGTTAAAGCCCACACAGGACCATTTTTTACAACCCAAAAAACGACAACGGTTAAAACATCGTGAAAAAATAGAGCATGTTCGAAAAAAAATTGCCCGTTTTTCAGAACCCGAAAAATGCTCTGAAGCCCACACACGATCGTTTTTAATGACATTTAAAAAATGTTGTTTTTACAACCTGAAAAATGATCGCGTGTACGAGGCATGAGAGTCTACTCCCCATGACAGCATTCAGCTGCTACAGGAGGAAAATAAACAGAATCAGTTTACTTAATATTTATATCCTGAATTTCATGATAAAATAGATGTCTTTATATCCAACACGTTTGGTTAGTGGTAATAATAATGATGTTGAAAAGGTGGTTGTTATGCAAAGCTACCAGTTTGTAAGAGTTGATCCACTGCCAACACATCAAGTATTAAAAAATAAGAAAGGTTTCATGTAGATAAGCCATCGGTACTACTGACAAAGTGCCTGTTTTGTAAATTGGCGATTTGAAGTGAGTGTGTTTACTCACTAGAAAAGGGAAAATTTATTATCAAATACTTACCGTAATTTTCTTTTCCTGATGGACTCCATGGCAGCCTACGTGTGGGTTAATCCCGCCTCCTCTTCAACGCTATAGGACCCCATACCCATAAAGCTTTGCTCACCTTCAGCACAGGTGTTCCGTAACTAGCCGACTCCATGCTTACTAGGTGGGTACTCCACCTGCCATGGAGTCCATCAGGAAAGGAAAATTACGGTAAGTATTTGATAATAAATTTTCCCTTTTCCTGACAGACTCCATGGCAGCCTACGTGTGGGAAATAAATAAACTGAAAGGCCAAAATTCACAGAGGAAAGGGATGCCGGTTCAACACAATAATGGGACATAAAGGTATTTATAGAGGACCAGGAAGCCGCTCTACAGATGACATCCGGGGCCACGTGATGGGCTGCCGCCCAAGAAGCCGCCATCCCTCTGGTAGAATGCGCAGTCACCGCCTGCGGAGGAGCCAAGCCCTTAACTTTATACGCCTTTTGAATCGTGTGGATGTTTCAAGCCGCAATGGTTCTTGAAGAGGCCTTCTTCCCTTTGTTAATGCCTGAGTGCAGGACAAACAAATGATCAGAGCGTCTGAAAGTAAAAGTTACTTGGAGGTACTCCGTAAGGATTTTCCCTAAGTCCAGAGGGTCAATTTCCTCTGACTCCGAGGTTCTGAAAGTAGGGAGGACAATTTCCTGGTTGAAATGGAAAACTGACCTCACCTTCGGATTAGAACCCAGCATGGGTATCAAAACCACTCTGTTGGGAAAGAACGTTAGGAACGGCTCTTTGCAACCAAGGGACCCGATCTCCGAGACTCTTCTAGCCGAAGTGATGGCAACTAATAAGGCGACTTTAGCCTAGAAATCCTTCAGAGAGGATGGAGAGGATCCTGTTGTGTTGAGGTCGCTCAGAAAGTCAAGTACCAGGGGAAGATCCCACTTGGGGAATCTTGGCTTCCTTTGAGGCCTTAGCCTTGATGCTCCTCAGAAGAACTGCTTGATTAGCGGGTGCGCTGCCCAAGAGATCCCAGAAAAGGCAGATAGAGCTTATGTTTGAACTCTTAAAGAACTCGGCCCTACCTCCTGGAGACCTTAGCAAGGTTCGGAAAGGGAGACAGGTTTATAGAATGGGTGAAGGTGCTGTACTCTGAACCCAGAGCCAGACTCCGTATTAATAACAATCTGTCATCTGCGTTTAAGCTTTATAGAGGCACTCGGCAGGGGTGCCCACTGTCCCCGTTGCTGTTTGCGTTGGCGATTGAGCCCCTGGCCATCTCTATTCGCAACTCCTCCGAGGTGGCGGGATTCCGTAGGGGCCAGAGGGAAGATAAGATATCATTATATGCAGACGATGCGCTAATTTATTTAGGCGACTCTTCTGCATCGCTGCAGGCAGTGATGCAGATCATTGGGAAGTTTGGTTGCTTCTCGGGGTTTGCCATTAACTGGTCAAAGTCAATCCTGATGCCTATAGACAAAATTGAGGGACCACTGCCACATGGAGCAGAACAGATTGTTATAAGTAACAGTTTTAAATACCTAGGAGTGGTAGTATCTACAGATCCAGCGGAGTATCTGCAGCTAAATCTGGGCCCATTACTGGCCAGACAGAAGGAGAAATGCAACAGCTGGTGCAAACTTCCACTATCGGTGGTAGGACGGGCACATTTAATTAAAATGGTATGGGCACCACAGCTCCTGTATGTCTTTCACAATTCCCCTATGTGGATTACGAATAAATGGTTTAAACAAATAGAAGCATTGATGAGAGGCCTGATATGGAAGAAAAAGACAGCCAGGATTAGCCTAGCTACCCTTCAGTACAGAAAGGATAGGGGAGGCCTTGCTGTCCCACATCCTAAAACTTATTTTTTGGCTGCTCAGACCTAGCGGGATGGGGATGGGAAAAGAATGAGGATTCTATTTGTAATATGGTAACGAGCTGTGCCCCTACATTAGTGGCAGCATCTCACCTGGAAATGGACCTCCCCAGTATACCAGGCTCTGCCCCGACAGGTATTTTGCTTAAAATGGTCTGGGGGGAGGTCAGGAAGACCTTGGGAATAAAGGGACCATTGCCCTTTACCCCAATATGGCATAATCCAAGATACCCGGAAATACAGGGATTAAGGGGATTCTCTGTGTGGAAGGAGAAAGGGATACATTTTGTCGAGCAGTTGTATGAAGGGGAGGTATTGAAAACATATGAACAGTTGTGCCAGGAATTTCAGTTAAACCCAAAGGGATTTTATCAATACCTCCAACTTCGACATGCGTTACAGGTACAACAAAAAACACAATCCCTAACAACATCGGCAGCCCCCTTAATCAAGGTAGTACTTGGAATAGAGGATCGGAAAGGACTAATCTCCAAAATATACAGGGAACTACTATCTATCGATTATACATCCTTAAATCCTTAAAATGTCGCAGCAAATTGCCTGAAGATGTAGGGAATATAGCTTATGGAAATAGGCCGTAGAATGTATCCCTGTAGTATCGATATCAGCATCACATAGATTGTCACAGCTATTTATTTTGCACCGGGCATATAGAACACCAGAGCAGATGCACAGGTGGGGAGTAAGAGACTCCCCGCTATGCCCGAAGTGCAAAATACATCAGGGCGATTTTATACATCTGATCTGGAGATGTCCAAAACGACACCGGTATTGGGAGGAGATCTCCCAGTGTATAAGTAGACTCGCACAGACACCCATCCCACTGGACCCCCTGGTATATATATTGGGGTCCATAGAGGTGGATACCTTCCCAAAAGGAATCTATACAATGTTAACTAGAGTATTATATCTAGCAAGAAAACTTATAGCACAATACTGGATGGCACCAGAAGTCCCCACGGGAAGGCAGTGGATTCTACTAGTAAATTCCTTACTCCTTAGAGAGAGACATATAGTCGTAGGGGGGAAACTGGGAAATTCGATCAGATTTGGCAAACATGGCTAAGCGATGACAGACTTTCTCCACCACAGTCAATAAGGGATAGACTACGGAGATAAATTTAAGGAAAAGTAAGGTGTAGCGTACGAAAACAAGAAAATAAATGAGAGGTAAAATTAAATGTTCACGATAAGGTGGTGTGGGTAGGGAAGGGCGGGAGGGAGGGGGGCAAATAGAAACACGCAAAAAACAATGCACAAAAGGGATATAGACAAGAAAAGGGAGCAAGTCTGGAAACTAGAGTTTTAGATATTTTATTACCTATTTAATATGCACTGTATTTTGTATTTGAATATTTGCACAAAGTGTATGATAAATGTAAACATTGAATAAAAAAGAAATGATTTAAAAAAAGAACTCTTAAAGAACTTACAGATAAGGGAAGATCTAGCCCCGTTTGAAGGAACTTTAAAATGTCCTGTACCTCTGGACTCGTGAATGATGTGCCTGAGGATAGAGAAAATTCTACGAACTTTGCCCAAATTCTTCCGTAGACTTTATTAGTGCGTGATCTTCTTAAACTCATCAGTGTTGAGATCACTTTAGGGGCGCAACCAAGGGCTTCTAACCTCTTCCTCTCAAAAACCAAACCGCTAGTTTCAACATAGCCGGAGCAGGGTGAAGGAATGACCCCTGGGAGAGAAGATCCGGTCTGACTGGTAGAGGTACTGGGTCCCGATAACTCAATTGGACCAGAAGAGGGAACCACGGCCTGTTTGGCCAGTAGGGTGCCACCAATGTTATTTGTACTGCCTCTGACTGGAGTCTCCGTAGAAGCTTGAGGATCACTGAAAACGGGGGAAAGGCATATGCCCTCTTGAATCTCCACCCGTCTGTCAAGGCATTCGTCCCCTTTGCCTGACTGCAGTAACCCCATGTATAAAACTTCCTCAGCTTGTGGTTGTGCAGATAGGCAAAGAGATCCACTTGGGGATTGGTCCCCAGTGACATAATCCACTGAAAGGTTCCCTCGTGGAGAGACCACTCGTTGACATCTATCTGGATGCGTGACAGAAAATCCGCCTGGGAATTCTGAGTTTTGGGGTTAAAGACCGCCGACAGGTTGGCCAGATTCTTCTGGGCCCATCCCAGAATAGGTTTGATTTCCCGTAAAAGAGTTGAACTCCGTGTCCCTCCTTGCCTCTTGACATAGGACACCGCCGTGGTGTTGTCCATCCTCAGCAACACCGATTCCCCCTTCAAGAGCTGGGAGAAGGATTGTAGGGTGCACCATGCCACTCGAATCTCCAAGACATTCGAGCCCGGGTTGTGGAGGCGGGCATCCCACTTGCCCTGTGCCATTTCCGTGCCGCAAAGGGCCCTCCAGCCGGAGCCACTGGCATCTGTCGTTACTGTGACCCAGGATACTGGGGCAATGGAATGACAATTCAGTAGGTTCTTTCATTGAAGCCACCAGGAGAGGCTGTTCCTCATGGACGATGAGATGAGGATCCGTAGATTTTTGCCCACTTCACCATGGGAGATGTCGAAACCATTGTGCCGATAATCTTCAGGCATTGAGAAGCCTTCAGATGATGAACGTCCAGGGCCTGTGAAATCCTCTCCTGAACCACAGGGATCTTCTCCAGAGGGAGAGAGATAGTTTTCTCTACTGTGTCGAACTGGGCTCCCAGGTATATCAAGCGTTGTGTTGGCTTCAGATGGCTCTTCTACAGATTCAGGAGCCAGCCGAACTCGGTCAGGATCGAGATTACTTGATCCCTTTGTGTCAGGAGATGAGCTCTGTCTTGGGATAAGACAAGAAGGTCATCCAGATAGTGATAAAGACGTACCTTCTTCAGTCCGATAAGGGCCACGACTGCCAGCAGGGTCTTGGTAAAGACTTGTGGGGAGGTTGTCAACCCGAAGGGTAGGCAGATAAACTGAAGATGCTCCTGCCCCACATGGAACCTGAGATATTTGTGGAGCTCTACTGCCACTGGCACATGGAAATAAGCGTCCTTTAAATCTATAGAGACCATCCAATCGCCTGGTTGTATGGCTAGTTGGATCGTGGACAGGGTTTCCATCTTGAACCTCCCGTGTTTTATAAACCTGTTCAGGTAGGTTAAGTCTATAACTGGTCGCCACAAGCTGTTTTTCTTTTGTACCAAGAAGAGGGGGGAGTATACCCCATGAAACAGTTCGTTCTTTGGGACGCATCTTACTGCCCCTTGGGCCTTCAGCAGGTCCACGTAGGACAGAAGAACTTGCTTTTGCTCCGCTGACTTTGGGAGAAGGGTAGAGATGAACCTGGGAGGGGAAGTGCTGGAGAAGATCCAGACGTGGCCTGACGACACTGTCTTGATAACCCAAGGATCCGTGATCGAGGCCGCCCAGACGTGCCAAAAGATGCGTAGTCGTGCCCCTACTTGAACCGCCTGGACGGGCTTTATGTCAAAAAGACTTCCCCTGTTCTCATCCACTGGGCGCCTGATTTGTAGATGCTGGTTTACGGAAGGACATCTGGCCTCTATTCCAGTTTCTTCTGAAATTTCCGCCAGGTCTATAGGCGCGAGCTTCCCTTGTGCGATCCGGGCTACGCCTTCTGAACTGGGGTCTCCTTTTCCCTGGCTGGCGTCTGTCCTGGGGAAGGAACCCTGATTTGCCCCCTGTAGCTTTAGAAATGGCTTCATCCAACTTATTGCCGAACAAAGATGGACCCTCAAAGGGGATTTTACACCAGTTTTGCTTCGATGATGGGTCAGCGACCCAGGGGCGTAACCACAGGGCCCTCTTGTCCATTACAGAGGACAGCATAATCCTTGCTAAAAGTCGTATCAGATCAACGGATGCTTCTCCTAAGAAGGCCACCGCTAGCTTTAACTCTGCCGTTGCCGAACTCCCAGCCAGTTCTTCGGAAACGTGTAAAGCAGTGGTCTATTTGCGCATCCCCAACACAGGTGATAAATTAATAAAACCTACCAAATATTAAAATAGGAGGGTTAAGGACCAGCGGGATGGCGCCAGCTGGTTGCCCTCAAATCACACAGTGATAAACAAAGGAAAGTATATATATATATATATATATATATGAGTGAAAAAAATATATAAGGACAAGGAAAAATCCCTGAAAAGGTGCTGCAATAAAAAAAGCTGTGTACGAATATAAATGCAAAAATAAAAGCGCAACCTCCAAAAAATATATATACCAAGAAAAACTAATAAATTCAGAGTTCACTGAACAAGTTCATAAAGGTGAAAATATGCAGTCCATTTTTCTAAGATGCAAACAATTTTCAGGAAATAGTAGAATCAATTCTTCCATACATTGGTAAAACTTGAGTGTGCAGGAAACAATGGATGAAAAAGTTTGGGCGAAGTGCCCATCTACCAGAAAAGATGGATCCCTATGACAGAGATCAAACAGGCATGTGGTAAGGGTCTTTGAAAGCCAAGGAGTGCAGGGGAGAGAATCCTTCAGTCTTCAGACATCCCAAGGCTTGTTCTCACTTTAAGCTCATTAGCATTCTGCTCAGCTGCAAACGTTCTCCAAAGGGTCCCAGGAGTGAAGAGATCAATCAATGTAATTGAAGGAAGAAAAACTTCATAGCGTGATACGTTTTAAAATAGGTTCATAAGAACTTCTTTAATACAATTTTGTGGCAGAAAACAACAAAGTCATCCATCCGCATAGAAGTCAAATATCTGGTAGAGACATATCGTAAATGCAGTAGGTAGGGAAGCCTATCTGCTAATTACTGGTGGGTCTGATGTTTGGTTTCCAGCCGACACTAGTGTTTCACCTCAGAAGGTTTCAACAGGGAGAGGAAACAGTACTAGACCCTTCACATGCCGCTCATCTTATATGAGTGACACAGGAAACACTGAAAAAACAATCAGTGTCACCAGGTGAAATTTTGAGGGCATTTTTTTGCTTCACTAAAGAACACCAAAAATGTGTTGGCTGGAAACCAAACATCAGACCCACCAGTAATTAGCAGATAGGCTTCCCTACCTACTGCATTTACGATATGTCTCTACCAGATATTTGACTTCTATGCGGATGGATGACTTTGTTGTTTTCTGCCACAAAATTTTATTAAAGAAGTTCTTATGAACCTATTTTAAAACTCATCACGCTATGAAGTTTTTCTTCCTTCAATTACATTGATTGATCTCTTCACTCCTGGGACCCTTTGGAGAACGTTTGCAGCTGAGCAGAATGCTAATGAGCTTAAAGTGAGAACAAGCCTTGGGATGTCTGAAGACTGAAGGATTCTCTCCCCTGCACTCCTTGGCTTTCAAAGACCCTTACCACATGCCCGTTTGATCTCTGTCATAGGGATCCATCTTTTCTGGTAAGGGGGCACTTCGCCCAAACTTTTTCATCCATTGTTTCCTGCACACTCAAGTTTTACCAATGTATGGAAGAATTGATTCTACTATTTCCTGAAAATTGTTTGCATCTTAGAAAAATGGACTGCATATTTTCACCTTTATGAACTTGTTCAGTGAACTCTGAATTTATTAGTTTTTCTTGGTACATATATTTTTTGGAGGTTGCGCTTTTATTTTTGCATTTAAGTTCTTCGGAAACGCCCATCAGAAAGGAGTCCACGTTCTCAGTCCAGACTTCCATCGCTTTAGATAAAGCCACCAAAGCTAAAGCGGGTTTGCAGGCTGTACCGGCCAGACCATAGATCCTCTTTAGATCTTGGTCCATTCTCCTGTCAAGACCGTCCTTGAAGGACACTGAATTGGCCAGAGATAGCGTAACATGCTTGGCCAATCGCATCACTGCCACGTCTACTGAAGGGATGTTCTCCAGGTATTTGACATCGTCCGCTTTGAACGGGTACAAACGGGAAGCCTTGTTAGTCATAGAGGACTTCTTGTCCACCTTACTCCATTCCTCTTCAAAGATGACCTTTAACCACTTTAGCCCCGGACCATATTGCTGTCCAAAGACCAGAGCACTTTTTGTGATTCGGCACTGCGTCGCTTTAACTGACAATTGCGCGGTCGTGCGACGTGGCTCCCAAACAAAATTGGCGTCCTTTTTTTCCCACAAATAGAGCTTTCTTTTGGTGGTATTTGATCATCTCTGCGGTTTTTATTTTTTGCGCTATAAACAAAAATAGAGCGACTATTTTGAAAAAAATGCAATATTTTTTACATTTTGCTATAATAAATATCCCCAAAAAAGATATAAAAAAACATTTTTTTTCCTCAGTTTAGGCCGATACGTATTCTTCTACATATTTTTCATTAAAAAAAATCGCAATTAGTGTTTATTGATTGGTTAGCGCAAAATTTATAGCGTTTACAAAAAAGGGGGTAGTTTTATGGCATTTTTATTAATATATTTTTTTTACTAGTAATGGCGGCGATCAGCGTTTTTTTTTCGGTACTGCGATATTATGGCGGATACATCGGACACTTTTGACACATTTTTGGGACCATTGGCATTTTTATAGCGATCAATGCTATAAAAATGCATTGGATTACTATAAAAATGCCATTGGCAGTGAAGGGGTTAACACTAGGGGGCAGGGAAGGGGTTAAGTGTGTTCCTATTTGTGTTCCAACTGTATGGAGGGGTGGACTCACTAGGGGAAATCACTGATCTTCTGTTCATACATTGTATGAACAGAAAATCAGTGTTTCCCCCGCTGACAGGAACGAAAGGTATGTGTTTACACACATACCTCCCGTTCCCCGCTCTGTAACGAGCAATCGCGGGTGCCCGGTGGTTATCGTACCCGCCGGGCACGGGCGCGGGCCTCGGGGGCGTGCGGGGGGCGCGCGCGCCCCCTAGTGGCCGAAAAGTTGAGGACGTAGAGCTACGTGCTCCCGCGAGACCGCGCCACCGTCCCGCAGTAATATGACGGTGGGAGGTCGGGAAGAAGTTAATTCCGATAGTAATGGAAAGCTTGGGCGCTCTTTTCCCAGACGTTTAAAGTATTTCAACTGCTTAGCTGGGGCAGAGGATGAATCTTCCCACAGAAGTGCCTCTTTAACAGCCTTGATAAGTGGGGTTACTTGGGCAAAGTCGAACTCTAGATTCTCCTCATCGCTTTCCGAGTCGCCCTCCGGGGCTGCTGATGTGGAAGCGCAAGGCTGAGAGGGGCCTGGATTCTCATGGACCTCGTCGACCATAGAGCCAGATCCAGCGACACTGGCTTGCCCATGCGTGTGAGACGTGTCCTTCTCTCTTAAGGACCTTTGCACAACACACTCGACCAGGGACTCGATCCGTCGATCTTCCGTCTCCTTTTCACCAACCGCCTGGGCATAGCACCGATTGCATAACGATTTGCCCTCCGGGACTTGGGTATCGCATCCCCAGCAGGCTCTACGACTAGAGCGACTATCATGGCGGTGGGAGCGGTGTCTTGAGGAGGAATGTGACCTTCTCCCCTGGTGATGAGATGTAGACGAGGAGCTGCGTTATTTGATTTAGAGGATGAACGCTGATGCGGCCTGGCAAGGTCTGAAGTGGACTGATTTGATGGTGCATGAAGATCTGAATAGGAAGGGCTATGAAAAAAGATTTACAGGGAAAGAGGTCAAGGAAGAATTCCACTGAAAAGAGGTTTGCAACCCTACGCCCTCCCCTCACCTGCACGTACCTTGTGCGTGAGGGCTGGCCATGTGCAGGCGGTGACTGGTCCATAAGTCCTGGACCGATGTGACAGAGCAATACCAGGTCAGATGAGAATCCTAATGCCGCGTACACACGGACGTTTTTTGTGATGAAACAAAACGACGTTTTAAAAAACTTCAAAAAAAAATTCGAACATGCTTACATTTTTTATGTCGTTTTTCAGAATGTCGTCTTTTGTTTCACAAAAAACGATCGTGTGTGGGCAAAACGACGTTTAAAACAACGTTTTTAAACCCGCGCATGCCCAGAAGCAAGTTATGAGACGGGAGCTTCAATGGAACAGAGTGCCGTCGAAAGTGTCTTACGTAACCGCGCTTTGCAAGAGCATTTTCAGAAAACGATGGTGTGTATGCAACTTCGTTTTTTAAAATGAAGTTTGAAAAACGTTGTTTTGTTTCATGAGATAAAACAACGTTTTTTACATCACAAAAAGTGATCGTGTGTACGCGGCATAAGAGCTAAGAATAAGACCAGATAAAATAACTACTCCCTTAGAGAACACATACACATATATATATATATCACTGGAATAAACATACTTATAACACACAAGGAGCCTGCCTAGTACTTCTCACTGACCTGAAGCCGGGTATAACCTAGCAGCTGCTTGCCTGCTCAGGAACAGATTCCAATAAGTATGGGGCGAGCAGCTGTTTTAAAATCCCCGCCGGTGACGTCACACGTCACCCCCTCGCGCGCCTGCGTGGCGGAGAGCGTCTCAACCACGCCTGCTCGGCCGCCACGAGAACCGCTGTACCGCGCAAGCGCGAGCCAAGCCTCGGTCTGGAGACAGCCACTGCTCACGCGCGCCCTGTAATGGTCCCGCAACCCGGAAGTAACCGGATCGGCTGGAACGCAGAAGCGTTCCGGCCGCGATATACCCTTGAAACTTAACAGCAAGGAAAAGGAAAAACAAAGAAAGGGGAACAAATTAATGACAAACAAAACACAGATGCGGCTGCCATGGAGATAGACAGACCTTGCCAGCCGAGATATCCGGAGTCTTCAGCACACGCAGCCTGTCACAACAAGTGCACATGCTGCAAAGCTCTCCACCCACCCGTGGCTGGGATCCGAGCTGCACCGCTAAAAGTGTGCCATCCATCCAGTTGGACATCCTGAACGGACGCCTATCCTTCAAATCCATGGAGGAGGACAAAAAAGAAACACCTGTGCTGAAGGTGAGCAAAGCTTTATGGGTATGGGGTCCTATAGCGTTGGAGAGGAGGCGGGATTAACCCACAAGTAGGCTGCCATGGAGTCTGTCAGGAAACTGTGTTTTCTTATTGCTGTCATATATGAGTCGGTAAATAAATGTATTTTTAATGAATGTTTAATTTTTTTTTATTACAACTTAATGATCTGGAAAATGTTTCACAAATAACAACCACAGGCACACAAAGGGATTACTTTTTTCTCAATGTATTCATGCCAGGATTCCTCAGTTCTTTTATTAAAATCCTTAATTTCTGAAGTCTTTTTCCATTACTCATTTTAATAAGACTGTTCCACATCTGCAATGCACAGCTTAGTAAAAAAATATTTAAATAACTTCATATTCAAAAGCTATGTTTTAAATTCCGGAGGATCAACTTAATTTCAATTTGTACATGTGGAATGAGAAACAAAAATGTTAGCATATTATTTTGGAAAGAAAAGCTCTCTCAGTGGAATAACTTTGGGAAAATAAAAAAAACTTTTTTTATAACATCCAGTTTATTGAAAGAATAGTCAGGAAGGTTGAAATTGGGAGTCGCAGCTCCCACACATGCACATTACAAAGTATAAGCAAAAAGTAGAAAAAAAAGAGGGTTAACACATGTTTTTCCATCAAGAATTTCCAAAAGCAACAGTTGTATTTGGTGACGGAGAGAGAGAAATCTAAATGGAAAACATTTTTCACATGGTGAATGTGCTCTTTGCAAAGCATAAGAATTGTAATACATTAGATAAACGTCTGTAGCAGAACCATCTGACAGTGTCAGTGTGATAAGAAAGTAATTAAGAGGAAGAACAGATGAAGAGGGGATAAAGTATGAATAGGGCGGGGGGGGGGGGGAGGATATGGGTAAGGAAGGGGAGGGGTAGGTGGTAGTTCTAACAGAGTGCCTGGTGGTCGTAGTATGTGAGGAAGGAAATCCTTTAATCTAGGTGGTCTGGACCACAGACAGTGCCTGTTCGTAAGCCGATGAAAATTTAAATTGGATCCAAGGGGACCAGGTTTGGAAGAATTTTTCAGTGTGATCTGAGGATTGAGCTACAGTCTCTTCCATGTCATAGGTTTCCGTTACTCTGGACAGCCAGTCGCGGGTCGTTGGGACCCGGGTAGACTTCCAAAACAGGGGCACGAGGGCCTTAGCAGCGTTTAGAAGGTGCCTAGATAATGAATTCCTGTAGTTATGGTAAGACACATTCGAGATGTGTAGGAGGCAACACGCAGCATCAATCCTCATCTTGGTTTCCGTGATCGTCCGAATTAATTTACATACTGTTTGCCAAAAAGGAGCAATCAAAGGGCATTGCCACCAAATGTGGAGGAGGGTGCCCCTATCCCCTCCACATCTCCAGCATGTATCAGACGTCTGCGGGAACCAAGAGTGCAATTTTACTGGCGTAGCGTACCAGTGAGTGAGCAGCTTGTAAGCAGTTTCCTGCGTTCTGGTGCTCAGTGAGCACTTGTGGGCAAGAATGCAGGAATTCCTCCATTGGGATTTCGAAATTGGCATGTCCAGGGCTTGTGACCATCTCTCTCTGAACCTGTCATCTCCATGTACCGGTTGATCCCGTAACCACGCATAAGAGGCCGAGGTTGATCTTTGCATAGGCTCGCCCGCCAGGCACACTGACTCCATCTCCGTAAGCTCCCTACTGAAGTTATTTCTCCTGAAGTCACGATTTAGATAACTCCTCACCTGAAAGTAAGTCCAAAGGGGTAGGTCTGGAGTGTTGGAATCTGATCTAAGGGCAATAAGGTCTTTAAATACAGTGCCATGGAAGCAATCCGTGGCAAGTAGGGGTCTGGGGGCATTAAGGGGGTGGAGGGAGCGGTTCTCCATTCCAGGGGGGAAGTCAGGATTATTAAAGAGTGGCGTTAGTGGGCTCAGGGATGTGGAGAGGGTGGAGGATTTCAACAGTTTATGGAAGACTCCTAATGTGGTTCCTAGTAGTGGGTGCATTTTTAGTGAGGTGGGATATTTGGTCCAAGGGACCCATGGGGCGAAACGTAGGGGAATGGGGCACACAGCTTTTTCTACCTGTATCCAGTCCTTGAGTTTATGATGACAGTGCCAATCGATGATTCTTGTAATATGAGCTGCAAAATAATAGTTTTTAAAATCAGGGATTCCCATGCCCCCCTTGTGCTTAGGCAGTGCCAATAATTTAGCTTTAATCCTTGGGGGTTTGTGGGCCCAGATAAATCTCTGCTGAAGCGAGGCAATAGTTTTAAAAAAAATTTGAGGGATTCTGATCGGAAGGTTACGGAATAGGTATAATAGCTTTGGTAAAATGGTCATCTTGCATATGGCTGCCCTACCGAACCAGGAAAAGTTGCGTGTATGCCAGCTTTTCAGGTCTCTATCTATTGTCTTAAGGATGGGTGGGAAGTTACGGTTATAGATTTGCGTTATGTCTGGCGTTAACCACACTCCCAGATATTTAAGGGCGACCGATTCCCATCTGAAGGGGCATATGGATCTAAGTGATTCTAATGAGCACGCTGGTACATTGATATTCATCGCTTCTGATTTTGAAAAGTTTATCTTCAGATTAGATATGTAACCGAACAAAGAGAATTCAGTCATGAGAGACGGTAGGGACGTCTGGGGTTGCGATAGGAAAAAAAGCAGATCATCCGCGTACGCTGCGATCTTGTAGTCCCTACCTGCCAAAGAAAAGCCCTGTATCATTCTATTGGCTATAATTCTTCTAATGAACGGTTCGAGGGATAGAATAAAAAGGAGGGGTGAGAGAGGACAGCCCTGTCTGGTGCCATTACTGATCTGGAATGTCTCAGACAGAGAGCCATTAATTTTAATTCGGGCTGAGGGGTTGTTGTAAAGGGCGGATACCCAGGACATCATGTGAGACCCCAGGCCTATGTGTCGGCATGTGCTCATCATATAGTCCCATGAGACTCGATCGAAGGCCTTCTCAGCATCTGTGGACAGGAGAAGGCCCTCAATCTTCCGGGTGCGTGCAGCGTATATTAAATTGAGCGTTTTTATGACATTATCCCTTGACTCCCGGCCAGGCATAAAACCAGCCTGGTCAGGTCCTATGATATCATGCAGGAACGGCCTAAGCCTATTAGCCAGTATTTTTGCCAACAACTTGACGTCTAGGTTAAGGAGTGAGATCGGCCTATAACTAGCACAGATTTGTGGATCTTTGTTCGGTTTTGGTATGACAGCAACATGTGCCGAGAGAAATGTGGCTGGCACGTCTCTGGGTGAGGCCAGAGAGTTCAGGGCTTTCCGTAAGGGGTCAACAATAATCTCTGCAAAGGTCTTATAATAAATGGAGGTGAACCCGTCCGGGCCTGGGCTCTTACCTGCTTTAAGATCTCCGATGACTGCCTGCAGTTCGGAGTTTGCTATTGGGGACTCTAGTTGTTGGATTACTTCTTCTGATAGAGTAGGCAGGTTGGAGTCTGCTAAGTAATCACTAATCACCTGACACCTACTTTTGGAGGAATTAGAGGGGGCTCCCTGTGTTGGGAGGTTATACAAATTAGAATAGTACTCGTGAAAATGTCGAGCTATTGAATCCGTGGTGACATCTACTGAGCCTAGTGTATTGCGTATGCCCATAATGTTGTGCGTGTGACTCGCATCTTTCAAAGCCCTGGCCAGGAAACTACCTGTCTTATCGCCATGCTCATAGTACACTTTTTTCTTGAAGAAAAGGAGTCGTTTAGTTTTGAGATCTAGAAGTTGTTGGAGTTCTTTCCTAGCGTTTAGGAGTAAGCAGGCTGAGTTTTCAGAAAGGGACTTTTTGTGGAGTGTTTCAAGCTTGTGTATTTTGTCTGCAAGGGATCTGATAGCTTTTTCCCTTTCCCTTTTACGGTGCGTTCCCAGTCTGATTAGTTCCCCCCTCACTGTGCACTTGTGAGCCTCCCAGATTGTCAGGGTGTCAGGAACACAAGTACTTACCGAGGCCGAGATGCTGAGGACGGCTCACCTTTACGACCAAGCGCACCTGCCCCCTGGAATTTGAGACAGGAGGCAGAGGCACAAGGAGGTACCGGTACCGGGGGGGGTAGGTAGATGGGATGCAGGCACTGGAGGTCAGAGGCTGAGATGTGCAGCAGGTGCTGGAGGGTCACCAAGGCAGGTGGAAATGGTAAAGTCCCAGGGCACAGTTCAAAAGCCAGCAGACGAATGGAAGCAGATCCGGGTACAGGTAAAAAGTCCGGGTTCCGGGTAGCGCTAAGACAAGTCCAGGTATGTAAGCCGAAGTTCAAGGGCAGGAGACAGAAGCAAATCCAGGTCACGGTCCGAGGTCAAAGGGGTTCAAGAAGGCAGCAGAGTTCACAAACAGGCCGAGGTCAGGTTTCCAGGTGAGAGCTGAGTCGGGAAGTAAATCCAGGTCAAAGGGCACAAGTCAAAGTGTCAAAACTTTACTCAGAGCTGACGATAAACCAGCAACCTGTGCAAAGACAGGGGCTGGTTTAAATAGGCCTGTCAGGTCTGTGATTGGTCCCGGGAGGAGGCGCGCACGTCCGCGCGCTCGTGCACGCGCCGCTGCGCCATGCACGCACGCGCCCCAGATGAGCGGGCACGCGCCGTGACGCGATTCTAACGTGCCTGTGCACGGATTGAGCGCTGGGACCCTGACAGTGCCCCCCCCCAAGGGGCGGACTCCGGACGCCCAAGCTGGACATCAACTCTGGGTGTTCCTGATGAAAAGTTCGGATTAGACGTGGAGCATGCAGATTTCTTGCGGGTTCCCATGAGTTATCTTCCGGGGGATAGCCCCTCCATTTAATCAAATACTGAAGCTGTCTACCTCTTTTTCTACAGCTGATGATGGACTCAACTTCAAATTCTTCCTCTCCCTCGACCTCTACTGGTGGAGGCGGAGGTCTTTCTCTTCTTTGGAAAGGATCAGGGGTAACAGGTTTCAGGAGAGAGGCATGGAATACTGGATGGATCCTGTAGGAATCCGGCAACGAGAGTTCAAAGGCCACCGCGTTGATCTTGCGCTTGATCCTGAAAGGGCCAATGAATCTTGGACCCAACTTTCGAGAGGGGACCGGTAATTTTAAATTAGTAGCAGATAGCCAAACCTCTTCTCCGACTTCAAAAGTAGGACAATCTTTCCTTCCTTTGTCGTAAAATCTTTTGTAGTCCTCCTGGGCCCGTTGCATCACTCTTTGTAATTGTAGAAAGTTTAATTGGATAGCTGTTAAATGCTCTTGGGCCGCCGGAACAGGTGTTTCTGGGAGGGCATCAGGAAGAAAGGGCGGGTGAAAGCCATAGTTGGCCCAAAAGGGTGTTTGATTCGTGGTGGCATGGACGGAATTATTATAGGCGAATTCAGCGGAAGGTAAAAGGGACGACCAGTCATCTTGAGAGGCGGAACAGAAACATCGGAGGTACTGCTCCAGCGTTTGGTTAGTCCTTTCCGTTTGGCCGTTACTCTGGGGGTGGTAGGCAGAGGAAAGGCAGGTCTTGACTTCCAAAGATTTACAAAGTTCCCTCCAAAATTTTGAGGTGAATTGAGAACCCCTATCTGAAACGATGCTCCTGGGCACCCCATGAAGCCTGACGATTTCCCTGAAGAAGACTTTGGCTGTCTCTAGGGCAGAGGGAGTACCGATCATGGGCACAAAATGTGCCATCTTAGAGAGACGATCTACTACGACTAGGATTGTGGTGAAGCCTTCAGAAGGTGGTAAGTCGACAATAAAATCCATAGAGATTTTAGACCAAGGCCGTTCTGGAACTGGTAGAGGCTTGAGTAACCCCCAGGTCTTGGTTTTAGGACCCTTATTACGTTGGCAAGTGATACAGGAGGCAACGTAGGCTTTACAATCTTGTCTGTAGCTTGGCCACCAAAAGTATCGTAGAACCATCTCCGTGGTCTTTCGTGCTCCAAAATGACCTGCTAGTTTACGGTCGTGAAAGGTGCTCAAGACCAGTTGTCTGGATTCTGATGGAACGAAAATGTTCCCTCGGGACAAAAAGATATCGTGATGTTTTACCAATGAAGACACCTCTGGATCAGAACATTGTCTGGATGAAGCCTTAATAGAATTTAACAGGTCGATTTGAGAGACTAGTAGAAAATTCCGAGATGACAAAATGGTGCTTGGTTCAGTTGTGGATGGAGTTTCAGGGAACATTCTAGAAAGAGCGTCTGCTTTTCCATTCTTTGAACCAGGCCTGTAAGTGAGATGAAAATTAAACCGAGAAAAAAAAAGAGCCCAACGGGCTTGCCTGGGCTTTAAACGTTTTGCTGTCCGCAGATATTCAAGGTTTTTATGGTCGGTAAAGATCATTATAGGATGAGCCGATCCTTCTAGCAGATACCTCCACTCCTCTAGGGCAAATTTGATAGCAAGCAGTTCCCTGTCACCTACATCATAATTCTTTTCGGGTGGAGTTAGTCTCCGAGAGGCATAGGCCACAGGGTGTAGTAGGGACTTTGGCCCTTGTCTCTGAGATAGCACGGCTTCTGTAGCAGTCTCAGAGGCGTCTACTTCCAAGGTAAAAGGCAACATTGGATCGGGGTGTCGCAGAACAGGAGCGGAAGAAAAAACTAATTTTAGTTTCCTGAATGCTTCTTGGGCCTCCGGTGACCAGCAAAAAGGATGACCTTGGCGGGTAAGCTGAGTGATGGGGCTCACGATGGAGGAGAACCCCACAATGAACCGTCGATAGAAATTGGCGAAGCCGATGAACCGCTGCACCCCTTTCTTGTCCACCGGGGCTGGCCATTCCTGAATAGCTTTAACCTTTTGAGGGTCCATGGCGACGCCACTGGTGGATATAATGAATCCCAAGAATTGCACGGAAGATTTCTCAAATTCACATTTCTCAGCTTTTAAGTAGAGTCTATGTTCTCTGAGTATGGTAAGCACTCTCTTTACATGGCACCTATGTAGGTCTAAGGAAGGTGAGAAAATAAGGATGTCGTCCAGATACACGACCAGGAAATCGTCCAGGTGTTCACGGAAAATGTCGTTAACTAAATGCTGAAAAGTGGCTGGGGCATTGCAAAGTCCAAAAGGCATAACAAGGTACTCAAAGTGCCCGAATCTTGACCTGAAGGCAGTTTTCCACTCGTCTCCAGCCCTAATTCTGACGAGATTGTAAGCACCCCGTAAGTCCAACTTAGAGAAGACTTGAGCTGATTGGAACCGCTGGAATAATTCTGATATGAGGGGAAGCGGGTATCTGTTTTTAATGGTAACTTTATTGAGCTCCCGATAGTCAATACAAGGTCTAAGAGTTCCGTCTTTTTTCTCAACAAAAAAGATTCCCGCTCCAGCCGGGAAGACGAGGGACGAATGAATTTCTTTTGCAGATTTTCGTCAATATAGGCCTTGAGGGCCTTTAATTCTGTCTCGGACAGCGGAAAAATGCGGCCAAAGGGAATCTCAGCGCCGGGTAAGAGGTCAATGGGGCAATCATACGGTCGATGGGGCGGAAGGCAGTCGGCTTGCTGTTTGTCGAACACATCCGTGAATTCCAGGTAGACGGAGGGAACATTCCGGAGAGTTTCAGGCGAGGTTGTCACGGCAGAGCAGGAAACAACTGGAGGTGGAAGGCAATTCTGTGAACAATATGAGGATGTAAAGTTGACCTCTTTCTTTAGCCAGTGTATGACCGGTTGGTGTGCTTGTAGCCAGGGAAGACCCAGGATGATGGGAAACAGTGGGGAAGGAATGAGGTCCAGACGTAGAAATTCCTGGTGGCCGGAGTCGGTGGTGGCACGGATAGGTGCGGTTTCTTGCGTGATAAGTCCAGATCGGGGTAGAGAACCGTCAGCTAAATGAATTTGAAAAGGATGGTTTTTGTTGCGAAGGGGTACATGAAGCTTTTGAGCCAATGTAGCGTCCAAGAAACAGCTGCATGCCCCGGAATCAACTATGGCCGGTAGACGAGTTGCCCCTTCCGGTAACTGCAAGGAAATGAAAAGAACAACGTGAGCCTGAGAAAGGTTTGCAATATTGTAGCTGAGAGTAGGTTGTAGTTTGGACTTACGAGGCCTTGTTGGACAGGAGTGAAGGAAATGACCGGCTTCTCCGCAGTACAGACATAAGTTGTTTTGACGTCTCCGCAGTCTCTCCTCGGAGGTAAGCGGGGCTCGGACCAATCCAACTTGCATAGGTTCAGGATCCGGGAGGTTTATGTTTTGAGGAGCTGCAGGTGGCTGTGGAGCCAGAGTGGGCCTTGGATGGGCCCAGGTAGAGCGTGGAACTTGATATCGTTCAGAACGACGTTCTCTCAGGCGTCGATCCAGCTGCGTGGCAGTTTGAATCAGGTCTTCAAGA
The DNA here is from genome assembly GCA_029574335.1 of Rana kukunoris. NCBI lineage: Eukaryota > Metazoa > Chordata > Amphibia > Anura > Ranidae > Rana > Rana kukunoris. The sequence goes on along the minus strand of CM056052.1, from coordinate 336,711,401 downwards.
GTGGCCGGGACTTCTGTCCGAGCCAGCTCGTCCTTAAGAGACTCCGACAAGCCTTGGCGAAACTGGTATTTTAGCGCAGCCTCATTCCAGCCTGTGTCGGCTGACCATTTTCGGAACTCGGCTGTATAGTCCTCGATAGGCCTTCTACCTTGGGTAAGGTTATGGAGAATAGTTTCGGCAGTGGCCGTACGCTGTGGGTCATCATATAACTTCGCCATGTGTTCAAAAAAGGTATCTATGGTGTTTAGGATTGGGCTCTGTTGCTCCATTAGAGTGTGAGCCCAGGCTTGAGGTTCTTCCGAGAGAAGAGAAATGACAAAACCCACTTTCACAGTCTCTGAACAAAAGGTTCTGGGCTGAAGAGATAAATATAAGGAGCAAGCATTTTTAAACGCCCGGTATTTCCGGCGCTCACCTGAAAAACGTTCCGGGATAGGCACACGTGGTTCCGGGTGGGTCACCATTACGGCCGAGCTAGAGGCAACTTGAGGTGCTGCAGCTCCAGAGGATGGTGGTGCAGGTGGAGATGAGGGTCCAGGAATCACGGCCAGCTGTTGGAGACGGCCATCTATTTGGAGGTAGCCATCTTGCAGCTTTTGAACTGCGTCAGTAAGTGCGGACACTTGCATGCAGAGTGTTTCAAATGGTGAGCGCGCCCTGTCGGCCTCAGACATCTGGCTGGTTTATACTGTCAGGAACACAAGTACTTACCGAGGCCGAGATGCTGAGGACGGCTCACCTTTACGACCAAGCGCACCTGCCCCCTGGAATTTGAGGCAGGAGGCAGAGGCACAAGGAGGTACCGGTACCGGAGGGGGTAGGTAGATGGGATGCAGGCACTGGAGGTCAGAGGCTGAGATGTGCAGCAGGTGCTGGAGGGTCACCAAGGCAGGTGGAAATGGTAAAGTCCCAGGGCACAGTTCAAAAGCCAGCAGACGAATGGAAGCAGATCCGGGTACAGGTAAAAAGTCCGGGTTCCGGGTAGCGCTAAGACAAGTCCAGGTATGTAAGCCGAAGTTCAAGGGCAGGAGACAGAAGCAAATCCAGGTCACGGTCCGAGGTCAAAGGGGTTCAAGAAGGCAGCAGAGTTCACAAACAGGCCGAGGTCAGGTTTCCAGGTGAGAGCTGAGTCGGGAAGTAAATCCAGGTCAAAGGGCACAAGTCAAAGTGTCAAAACTTTACTCAGAGCTGACGATAAACCAGCAACCTGTGCAAAGACAGGGGCTGGTTTAAATAGGCCTGTCAGGTCTGTGATTGGTCCCGGGAGGAGCGCGCACGTCCGCGCGCTCGTGCACGCGCCGCGCCGCTGTGCCACGCACGCGCGCGCGCCCAGATGCGCGGGCACGCGCCGTGACGCGATTCTAACGTGCCTGTGCACGGATTGAGCGCTGTGAGCGCTGGGACCCTGACACAGGGGGTCCATGTCAGTAGTAACGTTAAGTTGGAAAAATTCTTTAATGGATGAGAAGATGCCCGGGAGTAGTTGTGGGTCAGTCAGTAGGGAAGGATTTAGTCTCCAGGAGTTAGGCTTGGGAGGTGGACTGTGCAGATTAAGGGTCAACGAGGTCGGGGCATGGTCGGAAATAGACTGAATACCTATGTGTGCGTCTGTTATCAGATGGAGGTCTCTCTGAGTAGTAAAAATGTAATCGATTCTGGAGTGGCGGTTGTGAGGGATGGAGTGGAAGGTGTAATCTTTGCCCTCTGGGTGCACAAAGCGCCAGGAGTCTATCAATTGCAGGGATCCCAACAAGGTTTTGATCCTCTTGAGAATCTTATATGTGATGGAGGACTTCCCCGACGAGGTGTCTACCAGGGGGTTCAGCGGGACATTAAAGTCCCCGCCCAGAATTATACAGCCTGAGCTTAAACCCTGAAGTGTGGACAGCATGTGCCTGCAAAATGTGATGTGAGAGGAGTTGGGAAAATAAACGTTAGCCAACGTAAGTGGTACCCCGTTACAGTTCCCTTTTAGGAAGATGAATCTTCCCTCTGGGTCCAGGAGTTTGTCAGTTACTTCGAAGGAGGCATGTTTACTCAACAGTATGGAGACACCCTTGGACTTAGCAAGGCTGTTTGTGGCGTGATACGCTTCAGGGAAGTAGGAGTCAGTGAGCCTCGGCACCTGGGCAGTCTTAAAATGTGTTTCCTGTAGGAAAACAAACCTTGGCCTACCTTTTTTAAGTTCCCTCAGAAGGGTAGATCGTTTTTCGGGTATGTTCAACCCTCTGGCATTATGCAAGATCACTGTAGGGTTCTGGCCGAGAGATGAGTACGCCATCGTGAGGCTGTAGAGAGAGACGGGAGGCCGCTGCTGGAATACGTGGCTACTAAGAGAGGAAGAGAAAAATAACGTTACAATCAAAACAAATATGGTGGCTAGCTGCCTCATGCCTCTATTGGAGCAGCAAAGCAGTACCTGGCGGTTGGCAGAGGCAATGTTCTGGAGCTGAGTGCGGGGGGAGGACGGGAGGGGTAGGGGAGGAGGGGTGGGGGATGGTGACAGAAGTAAAGGGAGGAAGTACTAGTAAGTAGAGGAAGTTAAAAGAGTCAAGGTGATCTTCCTTTGAACCTATTACGGTCTCAAGGATCTACAAGTAGTGTGTCACGGTGAGCCAAACAGGGGACCCCGTGGCACACTATGTGGGGGGTGGCAGGACTGCAAAGAGTTGGGTTGCAGTCACCAACAAGGAGAAGGAAAAAAAAAATATGTGAAAAAATCCTTTAAAAAAAAAAATAAAAAAAAAAATTTCTTTGGATAGACTGGTATAAGGGTGGTGTAATCCGAGTTGGTCGGCTCGCAGCCCAAAAACAAGAGCAGGAAAAAAATAGTGCAACATATTTGTCTACTCAGCACTAACTAGATATAGATTGTGCAAGGCTAGCAGGAGTAAGTAAAGGTGTAGGAGAACATTCCTAAAAAAAAAGGAGAAGTATTAGAACAGGTACATATATAACTTCAACAGAAAATGTCCGACATGAGGGAGGGTGAAACCTTAATCTGTCCGTGGGCCAAGTAAACTTGGAACAAGCCCTCCCCTCCCCCCCTCAGCAACCCGATGAAACCATGAAAGGAAATGCAACATGCATCTTGGAGCTCTGTGGATCTGGGGCAGGTCCCAAGAATATGAAGAAGAGCAAGCCATAGAGGGGGAGCGTATTAGATCCTCACCCCCGCCCGCCCCAGTAAGCATCAGTAAGCACCAAAAAAAAAAAAGGGGGTCATGCGATGATAATTAAAACTGTGGTACGGTTCCATATAGGGCGAAGTTCGGGGTCTCCGCCACCCAACGAGGTCCGGTACAGTGGGCAATGCTGGTCCAACGTGGTGACTGGCAACTGTGAGGTCGCTGTAGAGGCTAGTAGTAGAAAGGGTACATGCATGCTGGGGTTTGCAGAAAACTGGCGTTGAGCTTCTACAGTCCTGTCCTCTCAGCATACCACTGCAAGCATGAGTGTGGTAAGACGCCTTGGGCAGCGTGCGATGAACCGGTCACACGCGGTCTGTGGTGAGGGGGATGAGGAGTATAGACAAGAACAGAACAATCTTGTTAGCATGAGCTCTCGGCCTGAGGCGGGGGTGTTGTCGGGATCAAACAAGTGAGGGCGTCATGTCGTTCAGAAGTCATCCAGGGCCCTGGATGAGTGAGGCTTGTTGTTGGGGGTGCCGCTTGGGAGCCGGCCATAGACCCTCCTTGGCGGGAAGCTTTCAATTTCTTGGTGGCTCTGCCATCAGGGGAAGTCAGCGGGGAATTTGGTGGGCTTCGGATTGCGGGCGGTAGGCGGAACTCCTGGTACCAGTCAGGGAGGTCAAGTGGATCTAGCTGCAAGGCTGTACAGAAGTCTGGGAGATCAGCGGGAGAACGTAGCACTTGTTGCTTACCACTGTGGTTCACCAAGAGAGCGAATGGGAATCTCCAGGTGTAGCGCAGTTCCTTTTCCCTGAGCTTGTCCAGAAGGGGGCGTAGAGCTCTGCGATTTTTCAGGGTGATCTGTGAGAGATCTTGAAACAACATGATCGTTTCACCATTATAGATTATTCTTTCGTTCCTGCGTGCTTTCCTCATTATGTCCTCCTTTAGGTTGAAGCTTTGGAGGCAGCAGATAATGTCGCGTGGTGGCTGGGAGTCAGGGCCTTTAGCTCTGAGAGCCCTGTGAGCCCTCACAAAGTCTATGGCAGTATCCTCCGGCCTGTCTAATAAGCTGTTGAACACTCTCTGCAATGCTAGCGTGATCTGGTCTGCCTCCACTGACTCCGGGATCCCCCTTACTCTTATATTACACCTTCTCCCCCTGTTATCCAGGTCTTCCAAGTGCCTGTTGATTTCAATAAGGTGTTCAGCATGAGAATAGGAGACCTTCTCCAGCCTGCAAATCTCCTTGTCCCTGTGTCTCCTTTCTAACTCGGCCGCCTCCATCTTTCCATTAAGGACCATAAGGTTGGACTTCAAGTCCGTTATGGCTGCTGAGAATGTCGATTTTATATCTGCAGCTATGTCAGTCATGTCCTCGTAGGTAAGAGGTCTGTGGGTCCTGAGGTGTCCCTTACCGGTCTCCTCTGTGGCTGACTGAGAGTCCTCGCTGAAGTCCTCCTCCACGTGCGGCGGCGCCATCTTGGGTCGCGCCGTGCTGTTGCGGGAGGCTGATTGATTTTTAAAGATATCGGCGATATCTCTCCCTTTGCAGGCGCCCGAGGTGCGGCGGGATCTTGTGTGCGGGGTGCCGAACGATCTCCTGTGCATCCTGCGCAGTGTTAGTGCTAAGAGACGGGTCTTAGGCTGCGGGAACGACGGAGCTCCTGGATTAGGCTGCCGTCTCCATTGCGCGCCAAGCCACGCCCCCCCCCCCCAAAAAAAAAACTTTTTAACATACTAATTTCTTTATTCATATTTATATAGTTTAGTCATCCAACTTATGTTCTATTTCACACTCAGTTTTTATTATTATTTAATTAATATTTTACACTGTTGTGTGGGTCTTTGATTCTTTCCGGTGATTAATTATCTTTGGAATAGATAATAGGGCAGCGGGGAATGACTTGTCTGTATAGATTCGGTCTACCTTTATTTAGGTATCTGTACATATTACAACTTTGATCACAATTAATACTATAGAGAAGGCTCAGTATTTCTCTGTGGTGTCCATATTTAGCCAAATGCGTTTGTAGACTGGATGTACTTTTAATATGAAAGTGGTTCCTAAGTTTCTGTGCTAGCAAACAAAGTACATGTGCAGATACCAAAATATGGACCTCTAGACCTGCCAGATGGGCCTGCTCAGGGCAAAGCCAAAGGTTTCTTAGAATAAAGCTATGGATGTGAAACTGATTTAGGCATTTAAACATTAGACATCATATTTTTGTTGGTGATGATCAAATAAAATAAAGATATAACATTATTATTATTTTTTAGTTTAGATAGAGAATAGATAATGTAAAATCCCATGTCAAGTTTTTATTGTGACGAGTAAATGTGAAATCTTCCATTGGGACGGTAGCATTTTCCTCTCCTGCTGTGCCTCAGGGATAGAAAGTGTGGGGCTTTTCCCCACTGGGACACAGACGGCTTTAAAAAATCTCTAGTCCAGACATTGGACATTGCAAATTAAAAATGATCTTGCAAAGTGAACAGCCTATTGGCCTTTAGTAAATCCATCCCAACCCCCAAATGTCTCTTCCTTTGTGAAAAATATGATCATGTTTAAAACGCACTGTACTTGTGATCTGCAGTGAGTGTCAGTGATAACTTAAAGTGTTACTAAAGGTTTTTTCTAAAAAAAAAAAAATAACAAACTTACCTCCGCTGTACAGCTCGTTTTGCACAGAGTGGCCCCGGTCCTTGTCTTTTGGGGTCCATCAGCAGCATAGGATGCATTAAGGTGAAAAAACCTGAACCTTTACAACCCCTTTAAAAACAGCCCAACTCTGGTTGCCAGCGCAGTACGTTTGCTTGGACCGGATCTCATGGTACAGAGCATGGTGAAGGCATTTTTAACATAATGCTACAAACAGAAACTGAGTAGGTATGAATTTAAAAAAAAAAATATTCATATGTATACATTTTATGTTGTAATTTTTGCATCTATTTTATTCATTGGGATGCTTGTGAAATGACTAATGGCTGAAACGAGAGAAGGTATTGAAAGAATTATAGGGGTTGTAAAGGTAAAAAAAAATTCCCCTAAATAGCTTTCTTTACCTTAGTGCAGTCTTCCTTCACTTACCTCATCCTTCGATTTTGCTTTTAAATGTCCTTATTTCTTCTGAGAAATCCTCACTTCCTGTTCTTCTGTCTGTAACTCCACACCAGCCATTCTCAACCAGGGTTCCGTGGAACCCTAGGGTTCTTCCAGAGGTGGCTAGGGGTTCCTTGAGCTGTGGCTGATTTACCTCCTATTTAATGGTGCCTACATAGTTATGAGTCAATGCCACATGGAGAAGCCAGTGGTATGACACCAATGATCTTTATAGCTCTCTGTAAGGGTGTCATGCTTACCACCACTGTAAAAAAATGGCATTCTTCTCACTAACCACCAAAGTAAGGGGCATTGTTCCCACTGACCCCCAATGAAAGGTTTTAATTAGGGGTTCCCTGAGACGGGAAAATTATTTTAAGGGGTAAAAATGATGAGAAAGGCTGCTCCACACAGTAATGCAAGGCTTTCTCCCTGGTGTGTAGTGTCATGCTGGCCCCCTCCCTTGGACTACATGAGAGTCAGGACGCTCTCTACGTTGCAGATAGAGAAAGGAACTGTGTGTTAGTGGGCTTCCTGACTCACACACTACCACACAGTTACTTTCTCTATCTGCAATGTAGAGAGCATCCTGACTCTCCTGTAGTCCAAGGGAGGGGGCGAGCACAACACTCCACACCAGGGAGAGAGCCTCGCATTACTGTGTGGAGTTACAGACAGAAGAACAAGAAGTGAGGATTTCTCAGAAGAAATAAGGATATTTAAAAGCAAAATAGAAGGATGAGGTAAGTGAAGGAGGACTGCACGAAGGTAAAGGAAGCTATTTAGGGGAAAAAATTACCTTTACAACCTCTTTAAATGAAAACAGATGTTTGTCTAATTAGCCAAACTATGATTGTTCTATGGACTGATTTAATGTATTGTTTATGTTGTTTTGTTCAGGTTTGCGTTACTACACATAGCCTATTTTTTTTTTAAATCAAACTTAAACCCAAAGAGTAAATGAAATCCACCCATAAGCAGCGCTTCACCTATTTTAGAATAAACGCTCCAAGTGTTCTATCTCCAAGTAGGTAATGTGAACAAATTAAAAATTCACCACTGTGATAGTTATTCAAAGTCCAAAGAAAAATTATTGTGCCCCATGTAATAATCCAACAATCTTCATAAATTCCAATCCAGAAGACATTCCTGATAAACAGATTGCTTACACCACTGTGTAAGATGTGACCTCCACTTCCCACACTCACTAATTTAATATGATTCTCATTTTACTGATATGCAAAACACACACTAATCATAATCCTTCAGAACAGCTTCTTCTTTAAAGCATCATCCATGATATCTCCCATAAACTAAGATTTAGAGAAAAGTTCAAAAACATTATAGTGTCACAATGTATTAATCCAACATTCTTCATACATTCCAATCCAGAAGACAATCCTGGCAAAGAAAATGAACATTTGTAAATGGGTTACAAAATAACTTTGTAGACTAACCTAATTTCTTAAAAAAATAAAATAAAATAAAAACAGTGGGGTAGATTCACATACACTTAATATTCCGCTGCGTAATTGAAATACTCTACGCTGTCGTATTTTACCAGGCTCTACACCGAATCCTGGTAGATTTTTGCCCGTATGCTACAGCGGCGTAGTCTATTTCTCGCCGCGTAATCGAAATACGCGATTGGGGGGCGTGAAGCATTTAAATTAAGCGCGTCCCCGCGGCAATCGAACTGCGCATGCTCCGCCGTGCATTGCGCGAAATCACGTCGTTACGTCATTCGTTGTTTGAGTAGCGGCGTTTACGAACATTCCTATTCCCGGACGACTTACGTTAAAAATAATAAAAGACATCGGAAAACGTAGAAATTCAACGCGGGAACGATGGCCATACTTAACATGGGCTGTCTAATATTAGAGCAGCAAAAAGCTGGTATAGTGTTACGCAAATAAAAGATGACTAAAGGTGCCGTAAGAGATTGCGATTGAAGATCGTAATTTCGGGGATCGTCGGCAAAAGCTCATTTGCATACCCCGACGCGGAAAACGACGGGAAGTCCACCCAGTGGCCGCAATTTTATTGCAGCGTAGATCCGAAGGCGTACAAACACTTAATCCAGTCGAATTGAAGCCCGCAGCCGTCTATTCATGGTTTGAGGTTTTCGACTAGCTAGAAAACGTGCGTAATTTGAAATTACTACAGTGTAACATCAGTTAGACAGGCGTAATGGCTCTCTGAATCTGGCCCATTATCTCTTAAATTTTGTTTATTTATATATTCTATGCAATTTTACAGCATTTTGCCCTAGTTTCACAGACATAAAACAGTTAAAACTGTTATATTATGATGTTTAACAAGTTCTTTTTTTTATCATCCTCTTGGTAACACTGTTCTGCTTTTCTATTTCAGTGCCTGTAGTTTCAGGTACATTCCAAGTCCAGATAAAATGCTGATTCCCTTCATTTGTGATTTATCTGAGGCATTTATTTAATGTTCTCCTCCTGTCTTGGGATATCCGTTATGGGTTTTAATGCCATGGTGACATCGTCATCACATCGCACACAGCACAATTTCCATGGCAACCTTAGTCACACTGACACCTGTTAATGTAAGTCTTAACCTGATTTCTCACAGTCTTCCAACGCATATTTTCTCTTGGCAGAACCAGACAACAGGACAGACGCATAGTTTTTAATACTCTGCAGATCTCAGCAGTTGTCTTCTGAACAGATAACAGAGCACAGTCTAAGTGGAAATCCTGTTAATCAATTAAACTTGAATACGTCATTCTATATTTAGCTTTAAAATAAACCTGTCAAAAACCTGTGTAATTTAAACTGAGCAGAAAATGTAAAAATGTACAAAAATAGATTCCCTTCAATGAAAATTTCGTGCAAATTCAGCTAGTACAACCAGTAGACTAGTGAATTTATTTTAAAATCTAGATTTTTTTTTTTTAAAAAGCATGCCTAGCTTATGTTTCCCAATTTCTGGGCATTTTGGTTGGTTCTTTATGTGATAGGCAGTGAGGAAGTCCAAGAGCAGATGAGCTTTGGGTTCAATTTGAATATGAGATCAACCCAAGCCCAGCCTTTTTCAGTAAAAGGGTGAGAAAATTGTCCCCCCTCCAACTGCCAAACCAAAACAGGTCACATGCCTTCAAAATTGCAAGGAGCATGTGGCCTGGTATTTTCCAGAAGGACCACTCTGCCTTCATGCCTGGATAAGGGTGTTTTATTTTGGTAACTCCACATAATTTTTTTAAAGAGTAAGTACACCATTGAAAAGAAGAGATGTGGTTCCCCTGAAATGTCATAAAATACTCTCTTATCCATGCAGGCAGCCTGAGTAACCAGGAAGGAAATGTTGCATGTTGCCCTCTCCTGAACCATACCAAGCCACAAGTCCACAAGATTGGGAGGATACATGGCAAAGAAATGGAACATTGCCTCCACACATGCAGGGAACCTTGCCCCAATGTAAATGGGCACAAGGGCCTCATACCCACATCCTGTTTTCAAAATAGGATGTTAGGGTCTGCAGCCCCCAGAAAAGTCCAGTTTTTCTTAAGGTGTATCTAAGCCCCAAAACAGGAATTTAATATATTTAAGATTAGCAGTCGCAAGAAGTGGTGGTTGATTTTTTTCTTTATTTTTTACTTACTAGTGTTCCTGCCAGTAACATGCTTCTTGCACTAGGGTTACATTGCTCTCTCACTGTACTATATCTATGGAGGAACATCATTTTGCTCTCTTGGTTTCTCCTGTTCTTCACGACATAGGGAGGAAGAGCTTTGTAGTTCACACAAATAGATTTAAAAGCAGATAGCATTGTACAAGAATTCTGTCCAGTGCACAGGAAGTTACAAGAAATTGGAGTTCAGGCAGTGTCAACAGGTATTTTTCTGCACTACAAAATATGTCACCAGCCATGAAAGTGTTGAATAATTTCTGAACCCAAGAACAAAAATGTAATATATTGCAGTTTTCCAGTTTCAAGACATGGTGGCTGCATTTGTTTTCTTTTTTTTTTCATGCTATATACATCTTGTATGTTTACAACTCTTTTTTCTATTTTATAAACCAGACACTTGTATGAGTTCATAAAAAAACAAAAAACAAAAAAACAGGTGGTTAATAATCCAGGTATTTCATGTCAAAATCCATGAAAAGGTGTATACTTGCAAACTGATTTGCTTGATTAACAAAATTTAAAACAACACAGAATAATCTATAAAGGTAAACTTCACAGACATGTGAGCTGTTTCTAGACAACCTTTGAGATTGTTGTTTTCTATGTACCCACTACAATTCCAGTAAATAGGTGATTTATTAAGAATGTCAGATCACATATTAACATCGGATCAGCTGGTTTAATGAAATACAAACAGCATTGAAAGGTATGGTTTTGATGTTGTGAATTTCCTATTATGACCTATTTTACTGCTATTCTCCCCCAACTGTGTTGTAAATTTTCAGGGATATAACCTAATATAATTATTATGGTATAAAAAATATCAACCATATAGTGACAACACTTTACAAAATGAAGGGAGACAGTACAGTTACAATACAATTAGATATAAGAAGCATCAGAGGGTCCTGCTCATTGAAGCTTACAATCTTTTGTTCTTTTATGATATTATATGTAATAATCTTCATAATATATGCAAGTTTTTTGGGGCTATGGCATTTGTTTGCTTGGATAAGGTCAAGCATATCTATTTGATTGTGTGAAACAACATCTTGAAAAGTGGTGTAGGGATCTGCTGACCTCCATTATCTGTAAGTAGCTGTGTTGCTTGATGTTCACAGATTTGTTGTACATTACATCACTTCGTGTCTCTGTGTGTCTGGGTTGAAAACCCCACAGGGAGGAAGTAACTAGACAGAGTTTATTACCACATATCCTGCTATGAAGAAGCTGCTACTAACCCAGACCTGAACCCAGGATTATTAGGTAACTGTTCATTTGTCTTTGGGACAGAAAGTGAGGTGCAATTTTCTGAACAGATGCACACAGACAGCAAAACAAATGTACACTTTAAAGAAGTACCAGTTGAAAATTACAAACAGATTCTACTTAACAACAAACCTACAGTCCCTGTCTTGTTTGCAACGCCTGTATACTGCTGTGCAAAGTATAGGGGGGCGGGGAAAACCATGCTATTTTTCTCAGTGATTTTCATCCATATTGCAGGGACCAAACATTACATTAAAGTCGCAAGTAGTCCTAAATTACTTTTTTCTTATAGTAATCTCATTTTGTGCAGGGACAGTTCTAAACACGTGCCACTTCACAGGCATACTATAGACCAGGGATCCTCAAACTCCGGCCCTCCAACTACACATCCCATGAGGCATTGTAACATACTGACATTCACAGACATGACTAGGGCATGATGGGAATTGCAGTTCCTGAACAACTGGAGGGCCGTAGTTTGAAGACCCATACTATAGACACCCAGCAGGTATGATATTTAAAGGAATTTTTCATTTTTTATTTTCACTTTAGACATCATTAAAATCGCTGCTCCAGAAAAAAACGACCGTTTTTAAAACGTTTTTTTTCCATTGATACATGTTCCCTGGGGCAGGACCCGTGTCCCCAAACCCGTTATCCGACAATAACTTGCATATTAGGTTTTAAAATTAGCACTTTTGAATTTGAACGTTCAAATCCCATTGACGTAAATGGGGTTGTAAATGTTTGCGCGAACGTTCAGTCCGTTCAAAGGTTCTGGTGAGTTTTGTAAAGCGGTAGAATAATAGTTTTATCAGTTGAGTAAATACCCTTTTTAATGCATGTTAATAGTCTGAGAGCCTTGCTTACTGAAGCCTGGCATTGCATGCTATTGCTCAGTTTGTCATCTACCAGTACTCCTAGATCATTTTCCATCCTCAATCCCCCCAGAGGGTCTCCCCCTAATGTGTAACTTGCATTTATATTCTCAGCCCCCAAGTGTATCATGTAGTCACCTACCCCTCTATTTTATCAAGGTCTTCTTGTAACGTTTTTATTAGGGCTGTGCAAATTAACTTTTAATTGATCGATTAATCTTTAATTTTTTTTTTTTAATCAATAGATTTTTATTGAGTTTTTGAATTACACATAGTGACAAACATTACATTTCCTCCGAAGAGGTAGGACTAATAGATCTTAGATATATTCAAAGAACATTGCGGCGGTAGAACAACGCCTTATATATAACAGGTTAATATCAAAAACAGTAACCAGGTTGACTAATTTGTACCCAGAGGATAGAGTGTGTGAATGTATAGATAGAGTGTAGAGAGACTTATTTGTGGGGGTCAGAGGTTGCTTCTAGCGGGTGGGACCCGCTCTTGCCTCGGCCACCCCACGTGGGGACTAAACTGTGGCCAAGGCTCGGCATGGTCCCCCTCCAAGTGTAGTTCAGGCAGTCATTTCAAGGTAGGACAATTGGAGTTAGGCAATGTTTATCGTACCAGGATGTCCACCTAAGCCATTTCTTACGAGCATTATCTCTATTTGCATCCTGGAGCGCCAGTGTGGTCTCGTATGTGTAGTGCAGGTGAGTAGTTTGTATAACTTCCCCAATGGTGGGTGGTAGGGGGTTTTTCCACTTTCTTGTTATGGACAGTCTAGCTGATAACAGAATATGCAGGACAGTGTGTCTCGACTCATGAGGAAATTTATCTAGATCAAGCGATAGAAGGGCTAGGTCAGGTTGGGGGTCAGCTATTAAGTGGGAGGTTTCTGAGATTATTTTGAAGGTTGACGACCAGAATAGTGCTAGTTTGGGGCAACTCCAGAGCGTGTGTAGCAAGGTCCCCTGGGAGCCACAGTTTCTCCAACATCTGTCACTTTGCAATGCACCAAATTTGGACAGCTTTGCTGGGGTCAGATACCATCTTAACATGATTTTTGTGGATAGTTCCCAAGGGTAGAGCAGCTGGTAACAGAGTAAACAGATTTGCAAGCTTTGGACCACTGTTGATCTGAGTAGGAGCTTCCAAGATCTGATTCCCATTTAAGTAGGGGGGGTGATTTTATGAAAATTGATTTCTGCTGTAAAGTATTATAGAAAAGTGATATGCCCTTCACCCTTGGGGAAGGGTTTTGTAGGAAGAGCCAAGTGGACCGATCTATGTGGCGTTCCCAGTGGGGGTATGTAGATAAAAAGTGTTTGGTTCTAAGATAGAGGTAAAAGTCGCTATCTGGGAGATTGTACTTTTTTTGCAGGATTGGGAACGGTTCAATGGTTCCATCAACCAGAATGTCGTTGACATGGAGTATACCATGTTCGTGCCACTGCTTGTAGGAAATCAGGTCTATGTGGTGTTGCAGGGACTCAATCGGGATTTTCAGTTTTTTAACATTATCAGTTGGGTGGTCGTGGGTTAAGGAGATAAATTTGTGCCATGACTTAATGGTAGCTAGCATCGTAGGAGATATTGATGAAGGGGTCTTAGTGGATGAAGTGGTGGAGAGTAACCATGGAGAAAGGCCCTTGCCAGGTGCTAGGGCAGTTTCCATCTGTGTCCAGGTAGTTCGTGGTGAGGTCATGAACCATTCTCTAGATTGGGTGAGAACCGAGGCTAGGTAGTAATGGTGGAAGTCTATGTATCCCGTGCCACCCGCCTTACGAGTTTTAACAAGGGTGGTAAGGGCACATCTAGCCCTCTTGCCTTGCCAGATATAGGAAGATAAGATTGATTGGAGTGATTTAAAAAAATGGACGGGAATGGGGATTGGCAAAGTCCTGAAAAGATAGAGGAGTTGGGGCAAGTGGAACATTTTAAACGCCGCTAAGCGGCCTGTCCAAGACAGTTCTTGAGATCCCAAATGTTGGAGTTGGGCCTGAAGTTTATTCCGGAAAGGGACGTAATTTTGGTGGAAGAGCTGCTGCTCGGGTGATTTGGTCAGTTGGATACCCAGATAGGTGATGTTTAGATCAGCCCATGTAAACGGGAATTGGCCCTGTAGCAATAATCTGGTGGGGGTGTTGATTCCTAGGTCTAAGACATGACTTTTAGATTCGTTAATTTTATAGTAGGACACTTTGCTAAAGTAAGCTAGTTCTCGTTGGACCGCTGGGAGTGATGTGGATGGCTCAGATAGTATTAGTATGACGTCATCAGCGAATAGGCTGATCTTGTGTTCACAGCTTCCCATAGTGATACCTGTAATAAGCGGGTTTGATCGTATGGATTGTGCCAGGGTTTCCATCAGTAAATTAAAAATTAGGGGGAAAGGGGGCAACCTTGTCTAGTTCCGTTCGTAATATCAAAGGGAGGTGATAACGAGTCTGCTGAATATACTTGGGCCGAGGGATTGGAATAAAGGGCCATGATTGCTCTATGAATCTGTCCAGTAAAGCCAAATTTCAAAAGGACAGGATCGAGGATAGAAACCCCCAATGTACTCTGTCAAATGCTTTTTCAGCATCAAGGGACAGGAGTACAGAGGGGGTGCCTGAGAGATTCGCCTGGTGTATGACATTGATCATTCGCCTTGTGGCATCTGAAGCCTGCCGGCCTTTGGTGAATCCCGATTGGTCCCTGTGTATCAGTGTGGGAAGGATATCATTCATTCTAATCGCTATTAGCTTGGCATATAATTTAGCGTCCACATTCAGGAGAGAGATGGGGCGGAAGTTTTGGGGAGTGGTTGGGTCTTTGCCCGGTTTCGGGAGAGTGACAATTACTGCTCTTAGCATGTCAGAGGGGAATGATGAGTTAGATGCGGCCGAATTAAAAACTTCGCAGAGGGTAGGGATCAGAATGCGTCGAAATTTCTTGTAATATTCCCCAGTGAACCCATCAGGTCCCGGGGATTTAGAGTTGGGGAGATTGGTTATAGCTCTGTCCAGTTCAGTCTCTGAGAAGGGTAAATTAAGAGATTTCAATTGGTCGTCAGATAAAGAAGGGAGGGTAATCTTTCCTAAAAAGGTCTCAATGTCCTGTGGCGTCGGTTGGTGTGTGGAGAGGTCGTCGCGTATGTTATATAACCCAGCATAGTAAGTACTGAAAGCATTAGCTATCTCCTGTGGTTTCATTAGTTTTTCTTTTGTGTGAGGGTGATATATGTAAGGGATTTTGGATTTGATCCTCCGCCCCTTTATCTTTAGGGCTAGTAGCTTGCCCGCTTTGTTCCCTGTAGCATATGTGGTGGCCCTAACCTTTGTACACGCCCTCTCAAAGGAGTCTAATAGGAGCAAACGGAGTTCGTGTCTTAGGTTAAATATAGTGGCTTGCAGTAAGGGCGAGGGCCGAGATTTGTTTTGTGAGTCAAGAAGGGCGATTTCAGCTGTAATTTGGTCAATTTTTTTCGTTCTGGATTTTTTGATCCTAGCCCCTAATTGGATAAACTCACCCCTGATGACGGCCTTGTGGGCGGCCCACACCACCCCCGGGTCGGATACGGAGTTTGAGTTTATGGAGAAGTATTCCTCCAATCGTTGATGTAAGAGGGTTGTTGTGGATGGATCCCTAATCAGGGCATTGTTGACTCGCCAAAGGTACGAGTTAGATTGTGGGGTAGTTGCATCTATGGAGATGCTAACAGGGGCATGGTCCGACCAGGTGGTGGGGTGGATCACCGAGGCCGAGATCCGTTGTAGCAATGGCCTATCTGTTAGGAACAAATCTATGCGTGAGTAGGTATTGTGGCGCGGCGAGAGAAAAGTGTAGTCTCTCTCGCTAGCGTGACAGCACCTCCACACATCATATAGGTCACTGTTGGAGATAAATCTGTTCAGAGGAGATGTGTGTCTCCTAGTGTATGCTGTGGAATCTAAGTCATTGTCTGGTACAAGATTGAAATCACCACACATTAAAAGATACCCTGATTGAAGGGTCTTAACTTTTTTCATAACACATTTAAGAAAAGGCATTTGGCGTTGATTCGGAGCGTACAAGGAAACAAGTGTGTATGGAACATTATTAATCAAGCAGACCAAAATGATATAGCGACCCTCCGGATCAGCCACGAGTGTCTGTAGTTGGAAAGTTACCGTGTTCCGGACGGCTATCATAACACCCCTCTGCTTTTTCTTGTATGAGGATGTGAAAACATGGGGGAATTGGTGGTTCTGGCAACGGGGGTGAGAGTCCTGCTGAAAGTGAGTCTCTTGGACGCAGAGGATGTCGCATTTGAGCGATACAGCTGATTTCCATAAGGACGAACGTTTAACCGGATGGTTTAAACCTTTAGCATTTAGGGTCAGAACGGTAAAGGACATGGTGTGGTGAGAGGTGTGCAAGGTGTATAGATACAACTCACAGTTAGGAGAAGTAGTCTCAACGGATTGTCACTAAGCGGTAGATCTCCTGGTAGGATGGTTGAGGAAGCGGAGTGCTTGGGATCTGGATACGTGTAGTTTGTGGTGAGTAGATCTGAGTCTTGGCGTGCGGAAAAGTATCTCTGCTAGAGCTCCATCCACTGGGTGGTCAGAATAACAAAAGAATAAAAGAAAAGGGTTAACGTAAAACAATATCAATAACAATCAGCAAATCGGAGGATATCCTGATGCTGAGCAAACTTGGGGTACAGTTCAGGCTCAAGGAGCAGTGGTGCAACAAATGGAGCATAACGAGCAGCCAGCCGGATTAAACGGTGTGCTACTGTAGACAGGAACAGGCATATGGAATCAGCGCGAATTATCTGGGTGGTGGTCATCAGTATGAGGATTGTTCCGGGGGTTCCTGCGGGGCAAGGGAGGTTTTCCCCGTGGATCAGCGTAAGCATTTGGAGGATCTGGAATGATGCCCCATGACAGTAGCAATTTGGTGCCCCCTTCCATAGTGGATATGGTATGCGGAATGCCATTGTGAGTCACTAGAATAGTGGCAGGGTGACGCCATTTGTAGACTATCTTGTGGTTTGATAAGGCTTTGGTCACGGTACTCAGCTTCCTTCTCATCTGGAGTGTAAATTGGGACAGGTCTGCATACAGTTGTATGTTCTGATAAGGAGCGGGAAGGTCTCTAAGTTCACGGGATTTGGCCAGGATCTGTTCTTTTGCTTGGTAGAAATGAATGCGCAGCAGTACATCTCTTGGAACTGTGTCAGCAAGATGGCGCGGCTTAGGTAGTCTGTGGATGCGGTCTATGGTCAGTTCTATGGGGGACAGGTCAGGCAGTAAATTTGAAAACAGGGTATTTGTATATGAGCGGAGGTCAGCTGGGAGTACAGATTCTGGGACGCCGCGTATTTTTATGTTATTGCGTCTGGATCTATCTTCAAGGTCCGCTAGTTTAGATTTGATCCAGTCAGTGTCTTCCCTTTGAACCTCATTGGCGTCAACCAGACTGTTAACAACATCAGTGCATTCCTCCATTTTCTCTTCCATGTAAGAGACCCTGTCCCCCATATGTTGCACATCAACAGAGACTTTGTGAATCAGAGATGAGAGGTTAGACATTAATGAGGACTGGAGGAGCATCAACATGTCCTTCATTGTGGTGTCTAAAACTGGCTGGCCCGTGGTTGGGAAGGCTGCGATAGAAGATTGCAGTGAGGAGATGGCGTCAGTGCCTCGTGCAGTGGTACTCACATTTGCGGCGTGGTGCTGGACATCCAAGCGCATCCGCGCTTTCGCCGGGCTCCGTGTGTCAGGGGATAGCGGTGGGGTGCCGACCAGGGGTGGGGACGATAGACCCTCCGTGCATCCATCAGGATCGCTGCTGGGGAGATCTGTATAGGCGGCGCGCCGCGAGGTGCCGTCGGCGCCATCTTGAGGTTCTCCCCTCAGCGCCGGCCTGAACGAGAAGGCCGTAAGCTTCTGAATGAAGCGATCATCTTTTCTTTTTCGGGACATCGCTTCTCCACGTTCCCAGGGTAACCTCCGTGTGGATAGGAGTCTCGGTAGGGCCGGAAAACTGTCCGATGGTCGTCGCTTTGTCTCCGGCTGGCTGGAGCTCAGTGTCTAGGCTGCCATCTCGCTCGCGCGCAAGCCACGCCCCATCTTTAATTTTTTTGATCGATCAAAATCTTTTTGATCGATTAAAATTCTTTTGATTGGTACTCACCTCTCCGCCGGTTTCTGGGCCATCAGGGAGTTCCGTTGGAGATCCGGTAATGTCGCGGACACCGGTGGGGCTTGCCGTGTCCATCTGAAGGGCCCCTTTGCTGTGCCTTCATATCTGCATGCCGGCGGGACCTTACAATCTGCCACACGCAAGGTCTGTTACACTTCCCTCTATCAACCTGGCATTCTACAGCCATTCACTGGGAGTTGTGATAGTTCCCTTCACGGGACATCTACATGCCGACGGACTGATGTTAACCCCTCCTCATCTGGATTCAGCAGTGGCATCAGTGTGCCCATTTTTTTTACCAGTATCATACTTGGCTACATGTTTTTATGACTACTTTTGGTACCATTTGGTATTACTCGCACCATTTTTACAGTTTATGTAGCTACATCGATTTTTTTGTCCAGTGCAATATTTATTTTGTTACCTACTTGAAGACTATAAAAGTTTTAATGCTATTCCCATCGAGCACTGCCTTTGTGTGTTTTTTGTATCCTGCTATCCATTTTTCCAGTGGTTGGTAGCTGCACTGGGAATCAGTCTGCAAGGAGATCAGCTAAAAGTAGTTGGATCTCTATGCGCATTAAAATTAATCAAAATTAGTCGATTAATTGATTAAAAAAAAAACGATTAATCGAACACAAACATTTTGAACAGTAACAGCCCTAGTTTTTATATTGTGTTCTTGCACTGCTGAACTTTGTATTGTCAGCAAAAAAAGTGACATTGAACTATTTATGCCAACCTCTCTGTCATTTCTGAACAGGTTAAACAGAATTGGTCCTCGGACAGAGTCTTGGGGTAACCCACTTACTCCAGACCATTCAGAAGATAGACTATTTATCACCACACTATGGATGCGCTCCTGTAACCAGTTTCCTATATAGGTACCTACCTATCGTCAATGTCATCAGACCTCAATTTGTAAATTAGTTGTTTATGGGGTTCCATATCAAATGCTTTGGCAACATTTAGATGCACTACATCCACAGGCCTTCCTCTATCAAGATTACAACTCACTTCCTCATAAATTGTTACCAGGTTGATCAGACAACTTCATAGGTCCCAGAAGATTGCCTGGGCAATCACAGCGCGCAGTGTGTGCCCGGCTGTGAAGCCACAGCCGGGCACCCACAGTTAGAATGCTGGCGCTCCGGAGAGGAGAGGGAGAGGTAGAGGAGAGGGGCTTCATGTGCCCACATCGCTGGACCATGGGACATGTGAGTATCTAATTATTAAAAGTCAGCAGCTACACTTTTTGTAGCTGCTGACTTTTAAATGGGTGGAACTCCGCTTTAAAGCGGAAAGTTCCACCCAGGAAAACCACATTTGCCCATCTAGCTTAAAAAAATTAAATAAAAAAAACGTGAAAAAAAAAATACTCACCCGAAATACCTGTTGCTATGCGGAAGTCCGTAATCTGCCTCTTCCACACCGCGGTGTCTTTTCTTCTGCTTCTTCTGCTTGTGAATGGGGCGCGCTGCTTTCTGGGAACTGTGTGTGTTCTCACAGAGCAGCCGCCCATTCACAAGCCAGCGTGAGACACACGCAGGCGCAGTAGGAAATGGGCAGTGAAGCCGTACGGCTTCACTGCCTGTTTCCCATAGTGTGAATGGCGGCGCGGGACCTGGATCGATCGTGGGACCGGCATCGGGGGGGCCATCAGCGCGGGCAAGTAGGACAAGGTAAGTGTCCTTATTTAAAGTCAGCAGCTACACTGTTAGTAGCTGCTGACTTTAAAAAAAAGAATTGCGGCTGGAACACCCCTTTAAGGATGCGGAAGCTTGCTTCCCAGCCCACTCCTCAACAACCAGCTAATGTTAAAGACGCCGGTGGCCTCCAGCTCCAAAAATTCACATCTGAACAGCATCTAAATCGCAGCTGAACCACTGAACAGCTGCTTTGGAAATTCGCAATGAAAACTGAGGGGATAATTGCACCGGACATATATGAATCTAGCCTAAAGTTTGTATTATTTCCATACTGGTGGGCATCTATATACTTATGGGTAATGTTATATGCTGGATGCTAGGGATGAGCCGAACACCCCCCCATTCGGTTCGCATCAGAACCTTTGAACGGACCGAAAGTTTGCGCAAACATTTAGAACCCCATTGACGTCAATGGGACTTGAACGTTCGAATTCAAAAGTGCTAATTTTAAAGCCTAATATGCAAGTTATTGTCAGAAAACGGGTTTGGGGACACGGGTCTTGCTCCAGGGAACATGTATCAATGGAAAAAAAAGTTATACAAATGGTCGTTTTTTCTAGAGCAGCGATTTTAATGATGCTTAAAGTGAAAAAAATAATGAAAAATTCCTTTAAATATCATACCTGCTGGGTGTCTATAGTATGCCTGTGAAGTGGCACATGTTTAGAACTGTCCCTGCACAAAATGAGATTACTATAAGAAAAAAGTAATTTAAGGACTGCTTGCGGCTTTAATGTAATGTTTGGTCCCTGCAATATGGATGAAAATCACTGAGAAAAATAGCATGGGTTTCCCCGCCCCCCTCCCCAGGTCATTACAAGCCCCTTTGGCCCTATATACTTTGCAAAGCAGTATACAGGCGGTGCAAACAAGACAGGGAATGTAGGTTTGTTGTTAAGTAGAATCTGTTTGTAATTTTCAATTGATACTTCTTTAAAGTGTAGCTTTAGCCTCAAAATCATTTTTTTTTTCATTCAAAGTCAAAATCATTTTTTAAGCTTTTCTGAAAACATAGAGAAGGGTTATCATCCCTGTAATATTTGTTTGGCTGTCTGTGTGCATATGTTCAGAAGATTGCACCTCACTTTCTGTCCCAAAGACAAATAATTTTTTGAATTCTTTTTTAGTGAAACAAGGATTGGTGATAAAGCATCAGTGGACAGGAGACCCCTCTTACAGAAGAGAATTTCCCATTCCTAGTAGTAGATTTCCTCTCACTTCCTGTTGGCTCCTTCCATTTGCAAGTAGGAGTCGTTTGTAAGTTGGATGTTTGAAAGTAGGGGCCTGCCGTATATACTCTGCATAAATTTGGGCCCTAGGTGTTGGTGTTGCCACAACAGTTATTCTTTGTGGGCGCTGGAACGCCCTGCTGTTAAATATTAGATCAAGAATTGTAATGACATGCCCCTGTTGAACAAGGGCAGAAAAATTGGGCCTTAGGCACTGGTGCTGGTGCCACAACACTGCAACTCACAGATACTCTAGTTGGAGTGCAGGAATGAGCCCGCTGCAAAGTATTGCATCACAAATTGTAATTACACGCCCCTGTTAAACAGGGGCAGAAACACTGGGCCCTAGGCACTGGTGCCACAACACTGAAACCCCTCACAGATACTCTAGTTGGAGTGCAGAAATGAGCCCGCTGCACAGCATTGCATCAAAAAATTTTAATTACACGCCCGTTAAACAGGGGCAGAAAAATTGAGTCTTAGGCACTGGTGCTGGTGCCACAACACTGCAACCCCTCACAGATACTCTAGTTGGAGTGCAGGAATGAGCCGCTGCAAAGTCTTGCATCAAAAATTGTAATTACACGCCCCTAATAAACAGGGGCAGAAAAAATGGGCCTTAGCCATTGGTGGCATTGGTCAGAACCAACAATGTTCTTACAAGCTATCAGCAAGATCATTGAGGAGGAAAAGGATATTCACTCAGCATAACAGGATAGTCACTCAGCATCAGCATAGGCAGTCTTGAAGGGATCTGACATTTCAAAAAAAAATATTCAAATACATCAATATCAGGTGCTTGGTAGTTGGTGGTGATCCAAGCTTGATTCATTTTCATGAAGGTCAGTCGATCGACCGAGTCAGTGGAGAGGCGCACCCTGTGATCGGTCACAAAGCCTCCAGCAGCACTGAATGTGCGTTCTGAAAGAACGCTGGATGCAGGACAAGCCAGTAGCTCAATTGCGTACTGTGCAAGCAGTGATCCATCCTCAAGACCCAGTAAGCCAGAGAATTTTCGGTGGAAAAGGTGTCCAAGTCTGATCTTGCCCCTAGGTATTCACGCACCATGTAAAACAGACGCTGGCGATGGTTGGGGATGCGTACTAAAAAACGCATCGCACCAAAGCCTCAGCAACACGTTTTCCAGGACCAGGATTTTGTAACCCCCCAGTCTCTGGGAATGCGTTGCACAGACCTTTCTGCATGGCCTCCCGAAGATGTTTCATCTTCTGCTCACTCTGCGCCGGCAAGATAAGGTCCACAACCTTATTCTTGTAACGAGGATCAAGGAGAGTTGTCAGCCAGTAATGATCCCTCTCCTTGATAGCACGAATACAAGGATCCTTCTGCAGGCTTTTCAGGATCAGGGAGGCCATGCAACATAGGTTTGCTGAGGCATTCGGTGCGGAGTCCTCTGGGTCACTGAGGACGACATGATCCGCAGCCACCTCATCCCAGCCACGTACAAGTCCATGGGTTCCTTGGGACTGTAATTGATCCCTTAAAGACTGCTGCAGATGCTGAGTGCTAGGCTCCACCTCCATGCTGACACAATCCTCCTCCTCCTCATCCTCTTCCTGTGTGATATGCAGGCAAGCAGGAACACTATCTGGATAAAGGGGGCTGTAACGGTCACCACCGTTTACGACCTTCCATCCAACCACGACAAGCTTATCCGACACACTCCGACAATACTGCATACACGATCCATATCAATTCCCATAATCAAGACGAGACTCAGCTCTGTACTTGCTTCCAAAGATATGAACACTTTAATGGTATTTTCTCAGCTTCTTATACAGTTTACAAGCATGTGGCAGTAATCACAGGACAATGCAATCTCCACCCCCCTTCACACCATGGGGGGGCTTCAATCACATTCTAAAAGGCATTCAGGTAAGCTAATTATGTAGACATGTCGGCACCGCATCATCAATAGACTTAACTCAGAGAATGACATTCCTGTAGATAATGACATGCTAATTCAGTACATCTGAATGGAGAATTTAACACATTGTTTTAGACACAATGAATCACACAATCAAAAGGTCTTTCAGGCCCTGATGCAATTAACACCTTTCAAAAGCATCTGTGCCCATATTAAATAGGCAACAGCTTGTGATATCTCAAGACATCCACTTTGTAATATTCCAGTCCTGCAATATGAATTATTATTAATGTCCCATCTCATGTAATATATGAATTATGATTCTTTGTCACCCTATGGCCCTAGTGGACATACGGTGACCCTAGACATAGGAGAATCTCAGTCTGTTCATCCGTTAGAGGGGCCTTGAGAGGTAAGGAAGTCCTCCTCTTCCTCCCTCTGTTCTGCCTCAAGGGCCCTGTCCATTATTCCATGCAGCGAGTTCTTCAACATGTGAATAAGAGGAACAGTCTCACTGATGCATGCACTGTCACTGCTCACCATCCTCGTGGCCTCCTCAAATGGTGACAGGACAGTGCATGCATCTCTGATCAAGGCCCACTGGCGTGGGGAAAAAAACCAAGCTCCCCTGACCCAGTTCTGCTGCCATATTGGCACAGATACTCATTGATGGCCCTCTGCTGCCTGTGCAGCCACTGCAGCATGGCCAATGTAGAGTTCCACCTGGTGGGCATGTCACAGATTAGGTGGTTCTTGGGCAGGTTGTATTCCCTTTAGAGGTCTGCCAGCCGAGCACCGGCATTATATGAAGATTGGAAATGCACACAGACTTTCCTGGCCTGCTTCAGGACATCCTTTAAGCCCAGGTACCTGCCCAAGAACCGCTGCACCACCAAATTAAGGACATAAGCAAAACAGGGCACATGGGTCAGTTGTCCCTGTCGCAGGGCGGAGAGGAGGTTGGTGACATTGTCACAAACCACCATTCCTGGCTTAAGCTGGCATGGCGTCAACCACCTCTGAGCCTGCCCCTGCAGAGCTGACAGAACCTCTGCCTCAGTGTGGCTCCTGTCCCCCAAGCACACCAGCTGAAACACCGCATGGCATATCTTTGCCTGTGTACCTGCGTAGCCCCTTGAACGCCTACGGAGTACCGCTGGTTCTGAGGACACATCAGCACAGGAAGAGGCCACAGAGGAAGAAGAGGAGGGGGTGGAGGAGAGAGGTGTGTCACAATCAGTAGTAGCATTTTGGAGGCGTGGTGGAGGAACAACATCCAACACTACTGTACCTTGTCCTGCGTCCTTGCCAGCAGAGTCACCCAATGCACCCTGAAAGATAGGTAACGTCCCTGTCCATGCCTGCTGGACCATGAGTCAGCGGTAATATGCACCTTACTACTGACCGCCCTGTCCAGCGAGGCATGGACATTGCCTTCCACATGCCAGTAGAGAGCCGGAATTGCCTTCCGTGAGAAAAAGTGGCGTTTGGGAACTTGCCACTTAGGTACCGCACATTCCACAAACTCACGGAAGGGGGCAGAATCTACCAACTGAAAAGGCAGCAGTTGAAGTGCTAGCAATTTAGCTAAGCTAGCATTCAACCGCTGGGCATGTGGATGGCTGGGAGAGAACTTCTTTCGGCGCTGCAGCAGCTGGGGCAGGGAAATTTGTCTGGTACAATCTGCCATCGGTGTACCGATAGTAGATTGCCCGCATGTACTAGGCTGTGACACACCTAATTCTACACCTTCAGTCCTATCAGTGCAGGCTTCAGAGAGGACTGAGGGTATAGTGGGGTTGGATATCCCAGCTGATGAGGGGCAAGGGGAGGTCCGCTTTGTTCTTTGGTGTGGGTCTTTGAGGTACGCTTGCCAACGAACTGCATGGCAGGTCGACATATGTCTGGTCAAGCATGTGTTGCCCAAGCGGGTGATGTTTTGGCCACGCGAGATACGCTTGAGACATATGTTGAAAATAGCAGCGGTGCGATCTGATGCACTCGTCTCAAAAAAGGCCCATACCAAAGAACTTTTGGAATAACGCTGAGACACAGCAGCACCCTGCACATGCGTAGCTCTGCGTTGTGATGCATGAAAGAGGAAAAGCCTAAGTTCAACGTGCATCGATCGCAGGGTGATACTGTGGATGCACCAATATTTAGTGTGCCACCGCCCCAAGATTATTGGAATTGGCTAAGAACTAATAGATTGGGCTTTAAAGGCACACGGTACAAATAATGTGAAAAAACTAGAAAGATTTATTAATATAGAAATATCATAAAAACAGTTATAAACATAAAACCACAAAGTAAATTAAATAAAAAGCTGGTTCCACACAGGTTATCACAACAGTTATATAGTTTTAACATAGAAAGCTTATATAAAAAGCATAGTCATGAAATCGGCTGTGTTATATGTGACCGAGTGGTGATCCAGAGGAACAGGAAGCTATTAATGGCTGTGGTTCAAAGTAATATTTAGTCCAGCCAAGCCAGTTAGGAGGATAATCTCAAAAATAAAAGCAAAATTGCATAGGCTGGTAAGGCAGTCAGTTGCTGCTAAGCAACAGAAGAAAACCTGTTCCAGGGGTATATTCAAAAAGTAGGCTGTATGCTGGGTAGAAAGGGCCGGACACAGGTGGGCAGATGGGTAAATCTGATTCGCCAGTAGTCAGCCTGAAATTCCTCAGTCCATATACACGGAGAAGGTTGCAGGCAATGGCATTTAAAAGTCCTTGAAGCCCAAATCCAGTGTTTAGCATGTGATGCCCCCCTGGTTTGTGGATGACGCCAGTACATTTCTTCTGTTGCTTACCAGCAACTGACTGCCTTACCATCCTATGCAATTTTGCTTTCATTTTATGAGATTATCCTCTTAACTGGCTGGACTAAGTATTCTTTCGAATCACAGCCATTGATAGGCTAACAAAAGACTATTCCGTTGTCTATTCCCAACGCGGCCTACCTCTTATTGAAATATCTATGCTCCTGAGGAAGCGCTATTCATAAGCGTGCAACATGTTGAGCAAGCCCTCCTGTTCCTCTGGATCATCACTCGATCACATATAACACAGCCAATTTCATGACTATGCTTTTTATATAAGCTATATAAATATATATAAAACAATATAACTGTTGTGATAACCTGTGTGGAACCAGCTATTTATCTAATTTCCTTTGTGGTTTTATGTTTATAACTGCTTTTATGATATTTCTATATTAATAAATCTTTCTAGTTTTTGCGTGGTGATGCAGTCGGAGTGCTGCCCTTAAGCTGGCCCCTGGAGGTCATCCTGCCTCGTTGGAGATGTGCCTGTGCCTCCTCCTCCTCTCTCCTAACAGGCACCCACGTAGAGTCAGTGACCTCATCATCCCCTCCCTCCTCATCACTCTAGAAAACCTGGCAGTATGCTGCAGCTGGGGGAACATGAGTGCCAGATTGCTGTCCTTATTGGGCACCCGCTCTCTCTGGGCTCACGTTACTGCCTTACTTTAGCTGTGTACCATTATTGGAGCTAGGGATGAGCTTTGTTTTCGACTCGAACGTATGTTCGACTCGAACATCGTCTGTTCGTACGAATTTCAAACAAAACGGGTCGTTCGCGGCAAATTCGAGTGACGCGCGTCGGCCCATAATTCACTACTGATGCTTGGCCAATCACAACGTGCAAAAAACTAAGAACAATAATTGGCCAAAGCCAGGGTGGCCTCATCCTCCTTATCCTCTCTCACCCAGGCTGAGCTTATTTTGTCTGTCAAAGCAGCTGCCAAGGCGTCCTCTTCTCTCTGCACAATGGCATCACACAATCCTTCCCTAGTCCCACCGTGTCCTCCTGAGGAGTCCCCCGAACTGTTTCAACACAGTGTTGGGTACATGCTGCATGAAGATGCACAGCGTTTTGAAGGCTCTGATGATGGAACACAGATAGAGGAAGGCATTAATGTAAGCCCAGAGAGAGGGGGTGCCCAACAGCAATCTGGCAGTGATGTTCCCCCAGCTGGAGCATACTGCCAGGTTTTCGACAGTGATGGGGAGGGAGGGGATGATGAGGTCACTGACTCTACGTGGGTGCCTGATAGGAGAGAGGAGGAGGAGGAGGACGAACAGGAGGACGAGGTACAGGCACATCTCCAAAGAGGCAGGATGCCCTCCAGGGGCCTAGCTTAAGGGCAGCACACCAACTGCATCAGATCGCACCGTTGCTATTTGCAACATATGTATCAAGCGTATCTCGCGTGGCTGAAACATCACCCGCTTGGGCACCACATGCTTGACCAGACATATGTCGACCTGCCATGCAGTTAGTTGGCAAGCATAACAGAAAGACCCACACCAAAGAACCAAGCGGACCTCCTCTTGCCCCTCATCAGCTGGGACCTCCAACCCCACTAGACCCTCAGTCCTCTCTGAAGCCTGCACTGATAGGACTGAAGGTGTAGAAATAGGTGTGTCACAACCTAGTAGTACATGCGGGCAATCTACTGATAGTACCAGACAAATTTCCCTGCCCCAGCTGCTGCAGTGCCAAAAGAAGTACTCTCCCAGCCATCCACATGCCCAGCGTTTGAATGCTAGCTTAGCGAAATTGCTAGCACTTCAACTGCTACCTTTTCAGTTGGTAGATTCTGCCCCCTTCCGTGAGTTTGTGGAATGTGCAGTACCTCAGTGGCAAGTTCCCAAACGCCACTTTTTCTCAAGGAAGGCGATTCCGGCTCTCTACCGGCATGTGGAAGGCAATGTCCATACCTCGCTGGACAGGGCAGTCAGTGGTAAAGTGCATATTACCGCTGACTCATGGTCCAGCAGGCATGGACAGGACGTTACCTCTCTTTCACGGCGCATTAGGTGATTCTGCTGGCAGCTGGGAAGGACGCAGGGCAAGATACAGTAGTGTTGGAGGTTGTTCCGCCATCACGCCTCCAAAACACTACTACTGGTTGTGACACACCTCTCTCCTCCACCCCCTCCTCTTCTTCATCCTCTGTGGCCTCTTCCTGTGCTGATGTCTCCTTGGAACCAGACGCGCTCCGTAGGCGTACGAGGGGCTACGCAGGAATGCAGGCCAAGAGATGCCATGTGGTGCTAGAGCTGGTGTGCTTGGGAGACAGGAGCCAAACTGGGGCCGAGGTTCTGTCAGCTCCGCAGGGGCAGGCTCAGAGGTGGTTGATGCCACGCCAGCTTAAGCCTGGTTAGCGACAATGGCACCAACCTCCTCTCTGCCCTGCGACAGGGAAAACTGACCCATGTGCCCTGTTTTTTGCATGTCCTAAATTTGGTGGTGCAGCGGTTCTTGGGCAGGTACCCGGGCTTACAGGATGTCCTGAAGCAGGCCAGGAAAGTCTGTGTGCATTTCCGAAGGTCATATAATGCCACTGCTCGGCTGACAGACCCCCAAATGGAATACAACCTGCCCAAGAACGTCTAATCTGTGACATGCCCACCAGATGGAACTCTACATTGGCCATGCTGCAGCGGCTGCACTCGCAGAACTGAGTCAGGGGAGCTTGTTTTTTTTCGCCACACCAGTGGGCCTTGATCAGGGATGCATGCACTGTCCTGTCACCATTTGAGGAGGCCACGAGGATGGTGAGCAGTGACAGTGCATGCATCAGTGAGACTGTCCCCCTTATTCACATGTTGGAGCACACGCTATGTGGAATAATGGCTTCCATCCATTGTTCCTGTCCAATTCTGTCCCGGAGTGTACGGTACCCACCCTCCAGGAGACTTTGGACTTCTTTAACACGAATAACAAGATCCTGCAGGAGACAATGACTAAGACACAGGAGCGTAATAAGGAAATCTTCGACAAAAGAAGAAAAGGGGAACTCAACCTGGAGACGGGAACCAAAGTTTGCCTGTCCACTCTAAATTTAAGACTTGCATGCCCCACGAAAAAACTAGGCCCTAAGTTCGTGGGTCATTTTCCTGTCAAGAGGAAGATAAATGATGTAGCCTACGAACTTGAGTTACCAGAAACCTTCCGCATTCATCCGGTCTTCCATGTTGCTCTGCTTAAGCCAGACGTTCCTAACCCCTTTCCTGAGCGAAATACTGGTCCTCCTGAACCGGTCCTAGTTAACGATGAGGAGGAATTTGAGGTCGAGTCCATCCTGGATTGCAGGAAAAGACGCAACCAAGTTCAGTTCCTCATTAAATGGAAGGGGTATGGGCCCGAGGAGAACTCATGGGAACTGGAGGCCAACATACACACTGAAAGGCTAATCCAGTCATTTAAAGACTCCCACCCGCTGGAGCTATCCTGGTTGGGCATCCGGAGCCTGCCCATTGGAGGGGGGGCAATGTCACAAACAACTTCAGCCACCAGATGGCGCTATCGGTGCATCGGCGTGCACGGGGCGCGCGCAATCGCGGCAATGGTGCTCGGGTATGCGCGATCACGGCGCTGTGCCGAGCGTGAGCGCGCACCGGCGGTAATGGCGTGCGGACACGTGCAAACATCACTTTGATGCCAAAACGGGACATTTAATCATTCTGTGAGCCTTTGCCTCTTCCTGTCCAGTCTACAGCACTCCCTGTGACCACCTGCACCTGTTACCTCTGCTTGAACCAGATCCTGACACCCGGCTTGTTCCTGTCTTATCCTGCCTTCCGCCTGCCCTGACTTTGGCTAGTTCTGACCATCCCTCTGCCTCATCCCTGGCACTCCTGCTGTCCGCCCGTTGCTGACCCGGCTAGAACCACCACTTTATCTTCTCAGCCTTACCTGCTCCTGATCCGCTGAACCAGTTCATCACTGACTTGCTGGGACCTGTTGCTGCCTAAACTACAGGACACCTTCCCCAGCGGCTGCTGCTTGCTTCCTCCTGTGCTGTTAACTCTGGCCTGCTCTTCCGCCAGCCTGCACTCGCTATCCAGAGGCTCCCTCAGAATCCGCAGAAGCACCATCCAGCCCCTGCACCAGCGTCACACCAGGGGCTTGTGCGACTCTGAATTCTCGTACCCCCTGTCTACTCTACCAGGGGTCCCGGGATCAGAGCAGTAACGGCTGCCACTTCCTGCACATCGGGCACAGCCTGCCAGTAAATTAGGAATAGCTGATCTAGCTAAAGTATACAGTGTATAAATATATGTACAACACCTGGAATGCATATATGTCCTGTACACACTGTAACTTTAACTGACTAGCCTGCCTGCTCTATCTACCTAGAAAAAAATGACACTCTCTCTCTTTTGCTCTCTCTTTAACCACCGCTGCAACACACTACACAAGGCCGACTTGTAGGCGGCCTTTTATAGTTTGGGGCGTGGCTTTGGCCAATTATGGCTCTCCGTTTTTTGCGTGCTGTGATTTTCCAAGCATGCGGGTCATAGTGCATGCTTGGACAATCATCAGCCAGCAATGCACTGCGATGCTACAGTGAATTATGGGCCGTGAATCACCACTCGAATTTGCGCCGTAACGTTCGTATTTCGACGAACGGTCGAACATACGATGTTCGAGTCGAACATGGGTTCGACTTGAACACGAAGCTCATCCCTACTGTATGAAATAGTGTCTCTGCTCTCAATTACTTTGAGTAAATTACTGGTTAACTTCGCAGGAAGGGAACCCCCTCTGTTCACAGGGTTTCCCAGCCTTGGATGGAGGCATTACCAACTTGATTATCAAAACCCTCTCTTCCACATAGCAAAGGTTCTGGTTTTCTTATTTATCTACAGGTTTAGTACAATATCCTGTTTGGGGAGAGCCATTTGTCATAACTCCCCACAAAACAGGGCTACAGCAGGATTGTAATTTGTCTATTTCTCTTTTACTTGGAAAATCAGTGAGCCTGATATTCAGAAGTGTTCGTGAATACTATACATGTGAGTTGTGTGATTCATAATAAACAGGGAGGCAATCCCTCTCAGATTATTTTACTAAAACATTTTACTTTAAGCAGCAGAAATTAATATGGTTAGATTCTAAAAATGTTTATCTCTATAAAGATCCTTAAAGCTGAAAATAGTAATGGCTTATCCTAAGCACATGTAATGCCAGTGATTTGTATACATAAATCAATGTAAGCCAGAAGTCAGTCAACAGACATTCTCTTGGGAGAATCCCAATTGGTTTGATGTGGCTAAAAGATGTTAGCTTACTAAGAAATTAAATCTTTTCTTGGGCTTTACAAATGAAATGTTATTGGAACATCTCAAACAAGTCTCAAATGAGCAAGGAATAAATTGGATTATTTACTTTAATGTAATAAATGCACATATCCAACCCAGTATGAATTGTTCTACTGTATTTCAATTGAAATGTTTGCAATGACTGAAATATGTCAGTGATAAGATGCAGTTTATTAAATACAATTAGAAGAAACTGATTGACACAGTATAAAATATTTAACAGAGATTTGATATAAGCAATAACATGGATGTAGATAATGGATGCCCCTGGCTCTCCTCTTCTAGAGTATTCATCAGAGAGTTGTGGAAGTGGGAATAAGAAAGAATGGAAACAGCTAATGGCCCTGAAAGTTGCAAAGAGTAGCAACCTTGTATATTTGCTGCATATGTTATTCTAAGAAAGATTATATAATCAAGACAGACATTCACTATAGTTTCTGTTGAAAAATAAAACTGACCTTCTAGAGTTCAGCTGATTAAGCTGAAAAGTTTATTTTTTTTCTTACTACAGTTGGGCTAATTTGCAGCCAATTTAAACTTTGTGGATATTTGTGGTCAGCTGCAGATTGTTAGCCCTTTTTCACACATGCAGATCGTATGTCCGCTTTTTCATTCATCCGTTTACGGATGAAAAAGGGACATACATGTATCCCTATGAAATAGCGGGTGCCAGCGGATGAACCTCATCAGTGTCTGTTATGCTCCGATTCTGCAGACAGAGGAAAATCCTATTTTTTCTCCGTCTGCAGAGCGGATCGGGTGAACACGGACAGACAGTCTTTGTTCATCCAATCCCCCCATAGGGGAAAGCGGAGATCTGACAGGACGGTGCCCTGCACAGTGTGCTGGGACTGCCCTGTCATCTGCTGGCTCAGCAGGGATCAACGGAACGATCCCGCTAAGTGGAGGAGACATGTACGGATCCTCACAGGATCCGTACATGTGAAAGGGGCCTAAGTCTGCTAGACATCATGTTGCTTTTCCAAATTTTTACCCTTCATTGTTTTTTTGGACATTTGACTCCTTGATTTATTCCTTGCTCCAGCAGGTTTCTTCCACCCTGTACGACCAGCCTCCAAAAGCCTCTTCTCTAAGATGTGCTAGCCTGCTGTTGCACTGTGACATCATCATATACA
Organism: Rana kukunoris; assembly: GCA_029574335.1. Classification (NCBI taxonomy): domain Eukaryota; kingdom Metazoa; phylum Chordata; class Amphibia; order Anura; family Ranidae; genus Rana; species Rana kukunoris. The sequence goes on along the minus strand of CM056052.1, from coordinate 336,679,081 downwards.
ATGCAGGACCAACAACGAGGACAAGGGCCCTTCCACAACCCAGGGTGTTAGAGATAAGAGGTGAGCTCCAGACTGCCAGAGGTAAACAAGATGCTGCACTTTTATTTGTTTAAAATCAAGGAGTTCAGCTTTAATTGGTTATTTATTTAGTGAAGGAGAGGAGTATTTTTCTCGGCAAATTTGTTTATTAAAATTTTGTGTAGCGGGGTCTCCTTGTCGGAGTCTAATGACAGGCCATCCTCGCTGAGACTATATCCACATCTGTAAATATGTACATTACCTTTAAGGGGCTATGCATTGTGGGACGGAGAGTAGCCGGAGATATGGACTCCATCTCTTATTGTTTATTGTTTATTGTTTATTGCTTGTATAGCGTAGAATCACCCGAAGGTATCGAAACGCTTCCAGACCTTAACAATTCACAACGAGACCGGGTGTTACAGGCATAAATTAACATAGTAATCTTATGAGAATCAGACTACATTTCCCACAACACCCTGCCCTGATGGAACATGTGACGCTTTCGCACAGACTTGTGGGGGAGGTTACTTAAGAAGAGGGAGGGGCATTTTTCTCTCTCGGGACCAGCTTTTATGCTCTGCGGAGCTGCTGACGGGAACAGCCGTGCTGCTAGGCCCAGAAGCCTGGGCCTAAATTTCCTGAGAGGCCAGCCATCCAGAAGGAAGCAAGACTCCTGCATCCAGCCTGTGTATCTGTAAATCGGAGAGGAAGCCCAGCTGACCATTGAAACAGTGGAATACTCTCGTCCGGGATTTTTGCACCGTGGAGCAGTGATTCACCGACGCGCTTTCTGAGAGGAGATCAGGCGGATCGGCCCTTGCGAAATCACACTGTGTTATTGCCTACAACTGTTCATTGGATGGTGTAAATTAGTGTGTGTTTTCCTTGAGTATTTATTAAGTAAACTCACTCTTTTTGATTTAAATATACCACTGTGTGAGTGTATTCTTCTAGTCTGGAGGGACCATCCATTATTCAGGTAATACTATCATTATACTGTCACTGAATACATAATACATCCCCCAGACTTCTGGTGTGTCAAGGGAGGGTTCGAGCAAGTTAATAGGGGTGTGTTAAATCAAAAGAGAGTAGATCCCAAAACAATCCAGCGGCTCCTTTGGGGGTAGCGCTACATGTGGGGGCTCGTCCGGGATTCTACTTCTCAGAAATCATATTCCCCTTATACCAAGCTCCACCCTTGCCAAGAACAGTCATGGATGCTGTCGCCGCCACTAGGTGGTGTAAATTCGAAAAGGTTGATTTGACAAAGTGCTTAGTGGTCGAAGTCAAAGGAATTAGCCTGGACAGCAGAACAATTACTTCCCATTCTAAAGTCATTATTGAAAGGCAAAAAACTATGGATAATGGACATTGAGATAGACCCCATAGGGCCTCACACCTATGCCCTCTGCGAATGGAGCAAAGGAATCCCAGATAACTTCAGAGGAGATCATGTATATACCTTGGATAGTGTGGAAATTACTTTGATACATCCTTTAGTAGAGCAGGATGCCCTTACTCCTTCCGGTACTCCAGTATCCAATACCATGAAAGATTAGAAGGTGACGGGGCCTAAGTCCACCCCTTTGAAGGACATTAGCCCAGTGCTGTGTGCTGCCTTGACAGAGATTGTGACTTAATGTAAGAAAGATCTTCCGGATTAGCCAATGGCCCGATACCGGAAACTGAGGATTTTTTCAGGGAAGAATCCTGTGCCGTCCTCAGAGGAGGGGTTCGAAGAATGGCTGGATCAGGCTGCTCAGGCTTTAGGGGAGTGACTCCCTCACTGGGGCCCTCTGAAGTTTTCCGCCGGCCTGCATTCTGGTTGGTAGACATCGGCTGGGCTGGGACAGACGTCCTTGGTGTGCCCTACTTTTAAAGACAACTCCAACACAAAGAAAGAGACAGAGGAGAGGAGACAGACAGGAGAGCCCTCTCTCAGGCTGCCTCCAAACCCCCGCACCTATGACTGAATAACGACCAGGAGAGGCCCCCAGAAAAGAAGGGTGTAAATACGGGTTACAGGGAAGAGTGGAAAAGTTACGCCTCGGAAGTTCCCTGAAAACCTGGTGGGGCCTTCCCCGTTAGTGCCCATTCAAGTAGAAGGGATTTATACTAAAGCCCTCCTGGACACTGGAGCAAAAGTGACTCTTCTGTATCGAGACTTTTACGATAAGTACCTCTCCCACTTGCCCTTGCAGAAGCTAGAAGACTTAGAAATATGGGGCATCGGAACTCAGAGCTTCCCTTATGATGGATACCTATCAATACGCCTAACTTTTGACCCCTCGATAGCAGGAACAGCCGAAACCTTTGACGCCTTGGCAATAGTCTGCCCCCGACCTCAAGAGCTCACAAGAGTTCCCTAATCATAGGGATGAACACGGCTTTGGTCTGAAGGCTTCTGGCCCCCTTAACCGAGACAATGGGAGCCTCAGCTCAGAGGGTCCACCCAATGTTAAGGAGGGTATATCACCAACTGGTGATGGAAGGGAAGGCCCTCTAAGAAGGAGTAGGAAGGATCTGGCGGTTGTGAAAAACAATGAAGGTCCTGCAGCCTGGAGAAGTTACTTGCCTCCGGGCCTCAGTCAAACTCACCTGGCCTCAGCCAGGCCCCTATCTTGTCTTCAAACCTGATCTGGATGAGTCCCCAGAGGGATTGGAAGTGATACCTGCAGTGATCCCACTGAAGGAACTGGAGAAAAACCATGGATGGGTATCTGTCAACATCAGGAACCCCACTGCTGGCCCTGTGAAATTGCCAGCCAAAGCGTTACTGGGTCAGGTACATCAAGTCACCCCCGTAAGTCCTTCCCACCTGGGGGAGGACAAAAAGATCGAAGATTCAAAGAAGAGTTTCCAGCCTTATGGCACTGAACTTCCACCAGGGTGGAAGGAAAGAATGGAAGCTCAACTTAACAGGTGGCAGAAGATATTCTCGAAGACTGAATTTGATGTCAGATGTGCAAAAAGCGACACCCACCGGATCCGACTGAAGAAGGACAAACCCTTCAGAGCTTGAGTCCGAAGAGTTCCCTTGACTGACTTGGAGGATCTCCAGGAGCAGCTTGCAGAGCTGAAAAGGACGGAAACCATCCGTGAATCCAGAAGTCCTTATGCTTCTCCCATAGTAGTGGTGAGAAAGAAGAATGGTTCTTTGAGGCTGTGCATCGACTGCAGAACTTTAAACAAGCGGACTATCCCCGACCAGTACACTACCCCTCGGATTGAGGATGCATTGCAGAGCCTGTCAGGAGCTAAGTGATTCAGCGTGATGGACCTGAAGAGTGGTTATGGTCCTCTCAACAATCAAAGCCTAGTACTTCGTTCCTGCCCTCATCTGAAGTGGCAACTAGTGGGACACTTTGGCCAGAAGTCCCTGAATTTATACCTCAGACTGTGCTTGAGGAAGAACTAAGAGACAATGTTGATCTACACCCTGCTTAGGAGCTTATAGAAAGCCCCACTCCGCCAGATGGAGACATAGATGACTCAAGGGCTGAGGAACCTGTTACATCTGGAACAGAGGATGACGCTATTCCCCAGAATGATAACACCAACTTCATTCTATCAACAAACAGTACTACGCCATTGCCCTCTATTATAGTACAACTCTGCGCTTAGGATGATGATATAAAAATTAGATGTACAGATACTCTGATAAATGATAATACAATATATATAAAGCAGCTTCTAAAGTAAATAACAATTATTAAGAGCATAAAAAAGTCACAGACTCGTGTATAGTCCAATCTCAGTCCTGCAGCAGTGCTGCAAACCTTAAGTTTGTTAAATTCACAATAAGTTGACCATCAGAGAATGCTTGAATAAATGTGCTCCAATCACCAACAGTGTTCACCGCGTGGGGGGTGGGATAAAAGTCCCCTTTGGGGAAACACTCACCAGATGGTAATGGTCAAACAGCATATCAATCCAGGCTTATCACTCTGCAGGTATATTGGAAAAAAATTCCGCAAGTGTGTAGGGGAAGAAAAATATCTATATAGAGCAGTATCGTTTGATAACTTTTAATAGCCCAAAATGCGTACCATAGTTAATAAGTTTCAGGCAAAATGCTGATAATCAAATCAGTATGTTTTTGTACTCTCACTGGATACCTGAGGACCGCTTAGGAATGTTTCAACTTCATTCTCCCTAACTCTTCAGTACCTGAGCAGTCACAGGAAAGAAGAACTATTCATCCTCCAAAGAGATTGACCTACTGTATAGCCAATTGGGAGAGTGTTCTGAAGAGGCTGTCCACTCCTCCAAGAGATCTAATGCTTTCAGTGATCCTTCGGCTGCCACTTTGATGGAGGATAACCCCTGCTCACCCCCTGACACATCTGAAACTAATGCTATACTGTTAGTAGACGGTAGTCAGGACAACCTGCCAACTCCTAATGATTAGTGGGAGGTTCCCTGAATGCTCTGTGTCTGTCAATGAATAGTCTAGCTTTGAGCAATGTGAAAATGTGAAAAATGATGCACAGAGATTTATACCTTGCGTGTTCTAACAACCCTTTTTTCTCCGCTTATATTCTTGTGAAGCATGTACCAGCATACATACTCTGTCCTCTTTGGGCACCAAAGATTTCTGGAGGGGGGAGTGTGTAGCGGGGTCTCCTTGTCGGAGTCTAATGACAGGCCATCCCCGCTGAGACTATATCCACATCTGTAAATATGTAAATTACCTTTAAGGGGCTATGAATTGTGGGATGGAGAGTAGCCAGAGATATGGACTCCATAGACTCTTACGAGAATCAGACTATATTTCCCACAACACCCTGCCCTGATGGAACATGTGATGCCTCCGCACAGACTTGTGGGGGAGGCTACTTAAGAAGAGGGAGGGGCGTTTTTTTCTCTTTCTCTGGACCAGCTTTTCTCCTCTGCGGAGCTGCTGATGGTGAAAGCCGTGCTGCTAGGCCCAGAAGCCTCGGCCTCAGCCATCCAGAAGGAAGCAAGACTCCTGCATCCAGCCTGTGTATCCGGAGATCAGAGAGGAAGCCCAGCTGACCATTGAAACAGTGGAATACCCTCGCCCGGGATCTTTGCACTATGGAGCAGTGATTCACCAACGCGCTTTCTGAGAGGAGATCAGGCGGATTGGCCTGTCGGGTGAGAGGGCACATGCTCAGCTCTTAGTTCTCTCTCTACACAGACACTTAAGTACCATCTCACAGGGCTCCTGCGCCCCCTGCTTGGTTTCCATCTTGAACTTATACCTTTTTCACTGTCTATAGTGGTTATACAGAAGTGACTGACGCTGGCTAGCGATCAGCTCATCAACATTTAGGTTGACCACGCTTTGTTGGACTAATTTTTCCTTACCTTTCCTTGTTTGTGAATTACAAATATAACGTGCACCATCCGGCCACAACAAGAACTTCAGCTGTTTGCAGGATCACCTGATAGAGGGAGCTCGCGAGCACAGACTGTTCACCAGTTAGCCGAATGGTACTATTCCTTAGTATAGATTTGTTTCATTTATAAATGCCATTTGTGGATTTCCGCAAGGGCCCTGTGTTATTGCCTACAACAGTTCATTTGATGGTGTAAATTAGTGTGTGTTTTCCTTGAGCATTTATTAAGTAAACTCACTCTTTTTGATTTAAATATACCACTGTGTGAGTGTATTCTTCTAGTCTGGAGGGACCATCCATTATTCAGGTAATACTATCATTATACTGTCATTGAATATTGCATGCCTGTTATTGTGTCTCCGCCCAGCAGGGGTCACAATACATCCCTCAGACTTCTGGTGTGTCAAGGGAGGGTTCCAGTAAGTTAATAGGGGTGTGTTAAATCAAAAGAGAGTATATCCCAAAACAATCCAGCGGCCCATTCAGGGGTAGCGCTACATTTATAAGTCAGGGAACAGGTTCAAAAGCGATACAGGAATATACAATAGTAAAATACAGTATAGCATTATAATGTGACTAAAGATAAAGTTGTCTCGTACTTTAATAAAGAGATTGTCAACTCAGAGAGACTTTTCCTATAGTGTTAAGAAAGAAAAAATGTCTAAACATAGACTATGGTAGAATAATGGAGTCTCAAAATAATTATAATTTGGGAATATCTAAAGTTCTTAATAAAAGAAGTGTTAGGGAATTATCACTCTTAAATTTCAAGGTCTTCCAAAAATCTTTTGACAATTGGACAGGTCCACCAAATATGAAAAGGTGATCCAGGTTCAGTGCCACCTCAAAAACTAGAGAAGGAGTAATTGGGGCATATTTCGCAATTCTGGTAGGAACTAAGCAGAGAGGAAGATTTTGTAGTAATCCAAATTGTATCCCATATTTCTGTTTCCAATGAGAATCCAAGATCAGATTCTCACTTAGCTACATATGTGGGCGGACTAGAATCTGATTTATAAATTAGTTGGGCATATATGTTCAGAGTGCAAGTTTTCCTTGGATATTAGGCATTTAAAAAAATGTAATCTGAAGATATCGGAAAAGTTCGATAAATAGTTCAGACAGATGAGGCATATGATTAATTCCTAAGTATGTAAGACTGGTAGTAGACCATGAGAAAAGGAGAGATGCTTGTGCCTGTTGTACATCTGAGGGTGATAGGGAGATATTTAGTGCCATAGATTTTTGAGGATTAATGACTAGGCCAGAAATATGAGTAAAATGTTCAAGTTTTCGGATAAGATTAGGAGCGGAAATATGTGGAGAGAACATAAAGATTAAAATGTCATCTGCAAAGAGACATGTTTTGTGATAGTGTCCAGCTAACTCAAGGCCTCTAATGGAGGGATCAGAGCGAATAGATTAGGCAAGGAGTTCAATAAGTAAGGCAAATATAAGTGGGGATAGTGGGCAACTCTGTCTCGTACCTCTGCAGATGTCAAATGTTTTTGATTTAGTACACTAATGGTCTGTCTAGGCAAATGGTATAAGTGAAGAGGAAAGGAGTTCTGGGGTCATGCCTATTGCAATGAATATGTGATCTATTCGAGAGAATGATTTATGTGGATGGGAATAAAAAGTGAATTGTCGCTTTGTAGGATTATTTTCACGGCAAGAGTCTAATAAAGAATACTGTTGGATTAATTGTTGGAAGGTATGCTTTCATGGATAAGAGGCGATAGGTATTGGGGATTTGTCTAAGAAAGGATAAAGAACTTGATTCAAGTCACCACAGATTAACAGTGTGCCCATTTTGTGGGTATCGATCACATGTAGCAAGTGAAAAAGAAATTATTTTGGAGTTTTGTTCGGGGCTTTATAGGACACCATTGTGATTGGGGAATCCGATAAAAACCCTTTTAGTATGAGGTATCTCCCTTCAGGGTCCTTTATCTGTTTTTGGGAAAAAAAAGGTGTTGTGCGATAGAATGCCACCAATACTCCTCTTTGTTTGGTTTCACCAGAAGCCATGAAAACTTGTAGGTATAAAGGGCTAAAAAATGTGGGAGTTGCTGTAGTAGTAAAGTGAGTCTCCTGGAGACACACAATGTATACCTTGGTTGATGCCAATGAGTGAAAAACGTTAGTTTGTTTCTGTGGTATATTTAAACCCTGTGGGCCAGATTCTCAGCGGCGCTACGACGGAGTATCTCAGATACCCCGTCGTATCGCCGTTCTTTTGGGCTCGTATCTATGCGAGTGATTCTTAGCATCACTTTGGCATAGATACGCCTGAACATCCGACAAGTGTAATACCATTACACTTGCGGATCGTAGTTGTAATGACAACTCCGGCCACTAGGTGGCCTTTACGTTGTTTTCTCATTTGCCTATGCAAATGAGGCTACTACGCCGATTCCCGATCGCTTTTACGCCGCCCCGTCGTCGCGTACGTCGTTTTCGTTTGCGTAAGGTTACCCCTGCTTCTATGAGGAGTAACCTTACGAAGTACCGTCGGATGTCGTCAGGTGCCGTCGGAAGCCATGTTAAGTATGGCGTCGGGTCAGCGTCGGCTTTTTCCGTCGCTTACGTCTTTTTACTAACTCGATCGCGAATAGGGCATTGCGTAGTGACGATCACGTTGTTTTGACGTCGGTTTCAACGGCGCTTTCCGACGTGAGCTGGAGCATGCGCAGTTCGTTCGACGCGGGGCTCGCTTCATTTAAATAGAAGCCGCCCCCTTTGAATTACACGGGCTTACGCTGGGCCATTTTCGCTACGCCAACGCAAACTACGGAGCAAATGCTTAGAGAATACGGCACTTGCTCTAGTACGATGCGGCGGCATAGTGTAAATGGCTTATGCTACGCGGCCAGATTTCTTAGAGAATCTGGCCCTGTACATTTAAAGTAAGTACATTTAAGGGAGCCATAAGATGGGTATAAAAGACATTTAGTCAAAATTAGTCTTTATAATTTGTGTTGCTACACTTACCTCGGAGAGTAAGAACCAGTAGAAGAGTAGGAAGAAATATGTAAGATAGAGGAGGGAAATAAGGTTTATATAGACAATCAACATTAAGCTTAATTATTTGGAAAATAAGAAAGTGGCATGCTGGGTACGCAATACGAACCCAGAGGCCTAGTAGCTATCCTGGGAATTCCCCGAATATAACAGGAATACCCAAAGATAGAAAGATGGGGAGAGCAGTGACAGTCTCCCGAGACCACGACAGCCAAAACATATATATATATATAAAATAAAGTATACTAACACCCAAAATCGGCTATAATAACCGATAAGTAAGGGGATAGGGAGAAAAGGGATGGGTAAAAAGAGGGCGGGTTGAAAAAGGGGAGATGGGAAAAGAGGGTAGGAGGGAGTAGGAAAACATTGTGTTGAAGCATATTACACGTCTATGAAGCATATAAACTTATGTACTTGATTTGTTAACCATTTCGTTTATAAGGGGAAGAGGGGAGGAGTTGGGGGAAAAAAAAAGGGGAAGGAAGCTATAAATTTGATACACAAAAATAATAATTTCTAGGAAAAATTAGGTTAGGGGTAAAAGTGAGCTCTATTCACTCATTATGTTATCAAATACGGATGAAATGAGGATAATGATGTTAACATTTGCCAACACATCTAAAGGCATAAAGAGGAAAAAGCAGAACATTCTTGCAAAATAGAGTCCAAAAAAAGGGGATTATATGGATCTATCAGTCCATAGTATCTGCAAGGTCTTCATTGGGAGAATTGCAGTGACTGCGTTTAGATGAGTTTTGGCGTTACAGTTGAATGGCTGAACTGGCATTGGATTTGCACAAAAAAAAGTGCAGGGACTTTTTTTCCCTGCACTGGAATGGGATCGCATGGGTGTTCTCACCCATGCGATCTGCTTCTTATCCTAAGCAGTTCCCACTGTGATCTGTGAACTGATCTGGGGGTGATATTAACATTGTATTGACACCAGCAGCGGTTCACAGAAGGCAGTGTGAACTGCCTTACAAACAAAACAAGCGTGCAACCAATCCAAATATTTAGGTGAAATAGGCTCAAAGTACTAGTGCATATAAATTGGTGCCCGCATTGATACAGTATGAACCCAGTCTAAAATAAGGGAATATTTAAAAATGTTTGTAACCTAAAACTCAGCCAACTATATCATCTTTTGCTTCCCTGCAGTTTCATTTGCTACTGAAAAAAAGCAGAGGAAGCCCCTGTGTAAGCTTTGAATTAATCCAAGTCTGAGCTTACACATGGCTGAGAACTCTCTTTTTGTCCCTATGTGCTTTAGTGGCACCAGTGCTATCACATAGAAGGAAGGAAAGTGAGTAACACGATTCACTACTCCTTACAGCATAAAGGAAACAACAGAAAAGTGAGTGTATTCAGGACTACGGCCAAGCATTGAAGTAAAGAAGTTATCTTTGTACTTATTCTTTATCTGTTTAAGGCTACAAAAATAAGACACTTTGGGCGTTATTTACAAAAGGCAAATCCACTTTGCACTTCAAGTGCAAAGTGCACTTGGAAGTGCAGCCGCTGTAGATCCGAGGGGGAATGCAAGGAAAATAAAAAAAACAGCATTTTAGCTTACAATGATTGGATAATAAAATCAGCAGAGCTTCCCCTATTTTTTTTTAAATCTACCCCTCAGGCCGCGTACACACGAGGAGACATGTCCGATGAAATCGGTCCGTAGACAGTTTTCATCGGACATGTCTCCAGGGATATTTTGGTCTGACCAAAAATACCAAAATCCCCGCGGACAGAGAACGCGGTGACGTAGACGACACCGACGTGCTCAAACAAGGAAGTTCTATGCTTCCACGCATGCATCTAATCAATTCGATGCATGCGCGGGATTTCGGTCCGATGGTTGGGCGTACTAACCATCGGACATGTCCGACGGACAGGTTTCCAGCGGGCAAGTTTCTAAGCATGCTTAGAAACTTTTGTCCGCTGGAAACCTCTCCTCGTTTGTACGCGGCCTCAGACTTACAGCGACTGCACTTCCAAGTGCACTTTCAGTGCGATTTCAAGTGCACTTTGCACTTGTAGTGCAAAGTGGATTTGCCTTTAGTAAATAACCCCCTATGTGTACTGTAGAGGTAGCCCCAGAAACTCAAAACTGGATAAGGAGCTATGGTAGAGGACACTTTTTGTGTGTCTGTGCAGGCTTCTATTGACAACCACTGTAAGCTCACTTTATTGAAAGTTTATACCTGTACAGCTCATATGTCAAACACAAGGCACACAGGCCAAATGCGGCCCTCTAGTCAATTTTATGTGGCCCTCGCACCTCTCCTGCAGCTGCAGAAACCCCCTCATCTCCACCCCACCTTGTCTCAGCATTTAGCAGCAGGGAGGACAGAACTCATCATACAGATTCTGTGCAGCTGCAGCACCCTCTTGTCTCTGCCTTGCCTGGACTCAGCATTTAGCAAACTCCAGCCCTCCTCTAGTCCTCCTCCAGACCCTGTACTTTCTGCTTGCCAGCTCCATCCACAGCTTCGTTCAGGCATCATCACAAGGTAAAGGGGGTGTACTGTGATGCAAGGGAGGATGGGGGACTTTTGTCTTCTGATAGTGGTGGGGGGGGCTCTTTTTATCTGATGTAAAGCGGAGTGTGATGCTCTGAACATCTAGTCTTTCAGATACAACTGACCATTTGAGGGCAACCATAATGCTGATGTGGCCCACAATTAAATTGAGTTTGACGATCCTGCTGTACAGGATAATGTGTAGGGTCTACTGATGGACAAATTAGTTATGCCATAGCAGGTATCCTGTGCTGCTCAGACAAGAGTACATTCTTTGCTACTGTGGCCAGGGATGGAGTTAAGCCTCATACACACGATCAGATTATCGGACGAATTTTTGTTGCATGCTGATCTCATGTCAAAAATGAAGAGGTTAGTGACAAATACGAAATGTCTCGTACGATAAAATACAACATCAAAAGTAATGTCATGTGTTAAATTGTTTTGTATGTATTTTTACATTTCTGAGCATGCCTAGTATTGTTCTTACGATTTTTTTCTGAGGAAAACTGTACTAATTATACGAAAATCAGACTTTGGCCCGGATTCACAAAGGAGTTATGCCGGCATATCTCCAGATACGCCGCCATAATTTTAAATGTGCGCCGTCGCATCTTTGCGTTAATTCACAAAGCAAGATACCCCAAAAAACATGGCTTCAGTCGTCCGGCGTAACTTGCCTAAGACGGCGTACGCCGATTCACGAACGTAGATGAGCCTGGCCACTTCATATACGCGCTTTGCGCAAGGCTTACATCCGGCGTAAAGTTACCCCTGCTATATGAGGCGCAGCTAAAGTTAAGATATGGGCCAGGGGACGACGGCGTTAAATTTTACGTTGTTTACGCCGTTTACGTAGTACGTGAATAGGGCTGGGCGTAGGTTATGTTCACACGTCGTAGGCTTTGCGCGCCGACATCACTAAGGCATTCTATCCGACGTGATTCGGAGCATGCGCACTGGGAGACGTCCATGGACGGCGCATGCGCCATTCGTTCGGCCCATCATTTGCATAGGGTCACGGTTCATTGTCATAAAACACGCCCACTGTCTTGCTACTTTGAATTAGGCGGGCTTACGCCGGCCCATTTATGCTATGCCGCCGTAACTTAGGGAGCAAGTGTTTTGTGAATACAGCACTTGCCTCTCTAAGTTGCGGTGGCGTAGCATAAAAAAGATACGCTACGCCCGCACAAAGATACGCCCGGGTACGTGAATCTGGGCCATTGTGTTCACATACGGCAAAAGTTTTATATAGCGCCATCAGTTTGCGCAGCGCTTTACAACATCAGGGAAGATAGTACAGCCCAGTTTTTATCATCTAAAAATGTGTAATCGGCTATCGAAAGCACTATACTAACGATCCAAAAATCGGCAGATTGTTTGTCGGATGGGATTTTATTTCTGATTTTCGTATCATGTGTACGGGCCTTAAGAGGCATAGGATTTATAACACACAGGTATTTTATTTCAAATATTCATTAATATTGAATTGTAATGTTTATTTTGTCCTCAAATTTTCAATGACAGGTCTGCGTGGCATTGTTGTGTAAAAATTCAATTTGATAAACAAAGCAGAGAAGTGGTGAGGGTTATGTTTTTGTTGTACACAGCTGGGTAAACCTTACTGCTATGCTTCCTAACAGTACAGTTTGATAGCTAATAAACCCCTAGGGATAACTGAAAATTGACTGACATAGTAGGAAGCTAATTAGATTATGTTTAGATATAGGCTTTTGACAAGCACGAATATTCTATTTCTGACATAATTAATTCACTTCGCAAATTCTATTTGCACTGTTTGTTGCATGCAGGAATCTTTTAAATAGATTGTATTTCAAGTCAAGAAAATTATAAATATTTCTTATGGGAAAATCTACATGTAATTAAATTTTTACTGTCAACAAGATACAACAAATCTTTATACAATGGAGTAAAAGGGAGTTAATTTTTTATGTTCCAGTAAATATTTAAAAGAGTAATTCCAAAGGCTATGTTGTCTATTAGTAAAAGTGAGTTGTTGTATTGGTAAAAAACACAGATAAACCAAAATATACCAGGATAACTAATGATTCATTTACCACAAATTGATTATGATATACATGCATAGGGTGGATTCTCTGTTCTGTGCCTTGATCTCCTCAATGACTTCAGCCCCCCAGTTTAGTGAATAAAGCTTACAAGGTCACACAAATCCCAGAAGGCAATATCAGGTGCACAATAATTTTTCTGTATCAGGAAACAGACACCAAACAGATAAGAAAAGGCAAGTCTCAATATATTGCTGATTGTAAAGATAAAAGATGAAAAAAATGCTCTAAGCTTATAAAAGGTTTGAGCAGTTACAGTAGGTGGGATACAGATGGGAACGCGCTGAAAACCAGCGATGCGACGCTGTACTTCTCGCGCTCACCGGCCCCATGAGATGCCACGCATTCATAAGAAACCATTGGGGGAGGGGAGCTGGAGGAGCGCCATAGCTCGGCGCTGGCTTCCGCGATGGGGATCGCAGGTGTCAATCTCCCCGCTAGCAGAGGCGAGATTGACACAATATCGGCGGCAGGTACTGTACACTTAATATTTTGTTTCCCTTTTGAATAAAATCACTTATTTTCCTTTTATGTTTACATTGCTTTATGTTAATATTGGTAAATAATATTTATTTTTGTAACTTAATTCTGCATAAAACATTTAACAGTGTAATTTAGCAGCGGAATTAAGGTCCGGCAGGGTAGGGGTTGAATGGGGCAACTGGTGGCAAGTAACTCTTAAAGGAGAAGTCCAGCCTGAGCTGTGACCCATTTTCAGTGGTAAGTGGTCTGAAGTCCGCTCTCCGCTGACGTCACTGCCATCAGTCAAAGCAGCATGTCATTCCGACTTCCCAAGTCTGGAGCAGCCTTGACTGATGCCAGTCTCAGCCTCTCAGTGAGCCGCTGAGACACTGAGACGACTGCTCCCTGCCCTCCCATAGCTCAGCGCTCCAATGTGCAGAGGAAGAGAGGAAGAGCGCAGGAGTGATTGTTGTGCCTCCAGGATACCTTTCAGGCTCAAAAAGGACAATTCACTGTGTGTACAATGTATTATTGCATTAGTAAGCCAGAGGTATGTTGTCTCAGGTTAGCTGTTATGCTTGCGCCATCTACTGGCCAAACATGAATATAGTTGATAGAATGTAGTGAATTTTATTAGTTAGCTCTGATAGGCTGTGACATCAAAGTCATCATTTCCTCTTTAGCCAGGAAGTGAAGGTCTCAGTATCTCCATGTTTAAGATCAAGGCAGCAAGGCCTGCATGCAATCTGTCCCCACCCATGGCATCGGAGGTAAGCAATCTCTTTCCTCTTCTTCCACAAGCTTAGGGAGATAGCTAGCCATCTCTGATAATGTTTGTATGATGTTATTGTTATCGTATGGTAATGTTATACCATTCTTATTATTTCTAGTTTTACCGCATATCACGTGTGTCATCCACATGTATATTCAAATCTGCAACGTGCCAATAAAGACACAAGATAAGAAACAGCAGTCTATTATTGTGTGCGCAGAGAAAGGTCATCTGCCTAGATAGCTACCCATAGACTCCGGGAGTACAGGAAGCGAGTCCAGGACAGTAAAACTCCGCCCAGTAACACTGCGGATAGTGCAGAGGGGAAGAGGTTTAGCCGCACGGAAGAGCTACAGTCTGCAACCGACTATACAGCCACTTCCATACAGCCAAGCAGCATACAGAGACTGCAGCCTTATATGCTTACTGCTCCCACAGGCCGCTACTCAGTCAAACGGCCATGTCACGCAGTAGCTCATCCTCGCTCAAAACGCGATCACAAGTTTACAGTTCCGGCAAGTCGATGACAGCCAGCGTCGCAGCCGCCATTGCCCGAGGGAAAGCCGAAGCAGCAAAGACCCGAGCAGCCTTCGCTGAGCAAGAAATGCAGAAGAGGCTGAAGACAGAGAAAGTGCAGCAACAGGCAAAGTTAGAGGCAGAGGAAGCCCTCCTAGATGTCACTCTGGAGAAGCTCACCGCAGAAAGGGAAGCCACAACCGCCATAGCTGAAGCAGAAGCCCTGGAAGCAGCCATGAGCCTCAGTGGTGAACGCAACAATGTGCTTGGCTCAGAACAAGGAGAGCCGAATCCCACGCAATACACGTCAGAGTACTTGCACCAACACTTCAAATCAACCTACGATACCTCTCCTCTACAGGGAATAGACGGTGTCCTAGAAGAAACAAACCGAACACAGCAGGTAACAGAGCATGAGAGCAACCAAACTCCTCAGAGCTGCAAGCAGCAGAACCCTGGTCAGCACGCTACAGATCAAGCCTATGTCTCTGCACGCTATGACCCTCAACCTCCAAACCAACATCAGGACAACCCCTCTACTACACAACGGTACGAGACAAGAAGGCCCCAAGTAGAAGCTTCTGATAGGTATGGTTGCACACCACACTTCCACTACAGTAGTTCATCGCCAACATGCTCTGACACCAACCAAGTTATAACAGACTGTGCCAAGTTCTTCGCCAGTCGCGATCTAATCATAAAGGGACTTGTAAAGTTCAACGATCAGCCAGAAAATTACAGAGCCTGGCGGTCGTCCTTTCAAAACACCATAAAAGGTCTAAACATGTCTCCTGACAATGAAATAAACTACCTAGTCCAATGGCTTGGGAAAGACTCTGCCGAACACGCCAGTAGAATCAGGAACATTAACATAAAACAACCAGAGATTGGTCTCAAAAAGATTTGGAGCAGATTAGAAGAGTGCTATGGTTCAACAGAGGCTATGGAGCATGCACTTTTTAAAAGGATTGAGGACTTTCCCAGAATACCTAGCAAAGGTTATCACAAACTACGAGAATTAGCCGACTTGCTAGAAGAACTACTTCTTGCTAAAGAAGAGGGAGACTTGCCGGGTCTCGCCTCCCTGGATGCAGCCAGAGGGATTAAACCTTTGATTCTGAAGCTTCCTTATGACCTACAACAAAGGTGGGTCACATATGGTTCTAAACACAAGGAAAGGTTCCAGGTACCATTTCCACCATTCAACGTTTTTGTAGACTTTGTTACAAAGCAAGCCAAGTTCCTGAATGATCCCAGCTTCGACTTTATACTGCCATCAGCCACGCCCCCCTAGCTTCAAACAGCATAGGATGCCAGTGACAGTGAACAAGTCTCATGTTTCCTCTACAGATTTCTCCTATAGATCTTCCAACATCGCTCGCCTAGAGGACAAAGTCGGAGACCCTAGCAAGCAATGCCCTCTACACAGGAAACCGCACCCTCTACTAAAATGAAGGACCTTCAGGGAGAAGTCTCTGGAAGATCGCAAAGCTTTCCTAAGAGAGAACCGCATATGCTTCAAGTGCTGCTCATCCATATCACACTTTGCCAAGGACTGTAAGGTTAGTGTATCATGCACAGAGTGTGACAAATCAGACCACAACTCAGCACTACATCCAGGCCCTGCTCCTTGGATCACCCAGCGAGCTAGCGATACCAACGAGCATGGCGGGGAGCAAGAGAACACTGGTACAGACTCTCCAATGGTTACCACACAGTGTACTGAAGTATGCAAAGATCCTGCAGGCGGTAGGTCTTGTTCAAACACCTGTCTTATTAGAGCTTATCCAATGGGTCAAAGAAACAAAGCTGTCAAGATGTATGCACTCTTAGATGACCAAAGCAACCACTCTATGGCTAGATCCGCATTCTTTGACACCTTCGATGTTAGGGGTCCAAGCTCCCCTTACTCTTTAAAGACTTGTGCGGGTACTGTTGAGACGGCTACCGCCTTTTGTGTAGAGTCCATAGATGGTCGGACTCGTCTACCTTTACCCACCATAATAGAGTGCAACCAGATCCCAGATGACCGGTCAGAAATACCTACACCTGACGCAGCAATTCACCAGCTTCATCAAAAACGCATAGCCCATCTTCTACCAGAATATGACGAGCAGGCTCAGTTAATGCTGCTCCTGGGAAGAGACATTTTGCAGGTTCATAAAGTAAGGGAACAGATTAATGGTCTCCGCAATGCTCCCTTTGCCCAAAGACTTGACCTGGGGTGGGTCATCGTAGGGGACGTCTGCCTAAAGTCTGTGCACAGACCCGCCACGGTCAGTAGCATCGTACCAACGTACTTGACAAATGACGCCCTTCCTCCTTGCAACCATGTCACAACAGCTTCATCACAAAGGAACTTCCAGGTAGTACTCACATGCCCTGCTCCTCTGTAGACCCAGACACAGAGGACCACGCTTGTGACAGTGACCCAGACCACCTAGGATGTACAGTCTTTCATAGAACAAAGGAAGATCAGCAGGTAGCAATGTCCTTTGAAGATAGACTTTTCTTGCAAATAATGGAAAAAGAGACAGCCAAGGAGGAGACAAACAATTGGGTCGCCCCTCTCCCATTTAGACCCCATAGACAGCGTCTACCTAACAACAAGGAACAAGTCCTTAAATGCTTTGCCTCGCTTAAACGTAATTTCCAGAGAAAACCAGACATGAGAGATCACTTCTTTACCTTCATGGGTAAGATATTTGAGAATAATCATGCAGAGTTAGCTCCTGCCCTTAAAGACAACGAAGAGTGCTGGTACTTACCTATATTTGGAGTTTACCACCCCAAGAAACCAGGTCAGATTAGAGTGGTGTTTGACTCTAGCTCTAGAGAAGAAGGCGTGTCACTAAATGACGTTCTCCTCTCAGGACCGGATCTGAACAACAGACTCATTGGGGTGCTCCTCCGTTTCCGCAAAGACTCTGTTGCATTCATGGCGGACATTCAGCAGATGTTCCACTGTTTTCTCGTTAAAAAGGAACACAGGAACTTTTTGAGATTTTTCTGGTTTAAAGATAACAACCTTTCTAAAGAAATCGTAGAGTATCGCATGAAGGTCCACATATTTGGGAACAGCCCTTCCCCCGCAGTTGCCATTTACGGGCTTAGACGCTCAGCTCGTGAAGGTGAATCCATCTACGGGCCTGATGTGAAACACTTGGTAGAAAAGGACTTTTATGTAGATGACTGCTTAAAATCCCTACCCACCGCGGAAGCAGCTATCAGTCTCCTCAAGAGGGCGCAGGAGATGCTAGCCTGTTCTAACTGAAGCTCCACAAGATCGCCTCTAACAGGAGATGAAGGCCTTCCCCTCTCAAGACCACCTGGTGAGTTCAGAGACTTGCCGCTACACACGACATTTTTTGTGATGAAAAAAAAAGCGTTTTCTGTGAAGTAAAAAACACGTTTTTGAAAGTCACTTTTCAAAGACAATTTTGCATACACACCTCGTTTTTTCACAAAAACAGTTACGTTCACCACTCTTCTAGAACTGCTTCATAACTAGCTTCTGAAGGTTGAAAAACGCGTTTTGAAAGACTTCCCCGGTGACTTTTTGTGAAACAAAAAACGACGTTTTGAAAAAGACACAAAAAATTCAAGCATGTTGGAATTTTTTTTTGGTCGTTTTTTTAAGACAAAAAACGACGTTTTGCCCACACACGATCAATTTAAATGACGTTTTAAAAAACGTCGTTTTTTTTCATCGCAAAAAAGACCGTGTGACGCGGCTTAGACTTAGGTTCTGACTCTCTGCCAACGCAACGTAGCCTTGGACTACTCTGGGACTTAAGGTCAGACACCTTCACCTTCCAGGTTAGTCGGGAAGAAAAGCCTTTACACGCAGAGGCGTTCTGTCAACCATAAACTGTCTGTATGACCCTCTTGGGTTTGTAGCTCCAGTCACCATTGAGGGTAAAGCACTTCTCAGAGATCTCACTCAAGAGACAGTCAACTGGGATGATCCACTCCCCCCGAGAAAAGAGGTCAGTGGACAGAGTGGAAAAATTCCTTGACAACCTTGTCTAACTTAAAGGTCCCTCGACCATATGCTCCTGTACCGTCTACAGAAGTCCAAGACCAAAGACTTTGTGTTTTCTGTGATGCTTCTGTCAAAGCAATCGCTGCTGTAGCTTACCTCAAGATCAGGGACGAGAAAGGACAGTGCCATATAGGTTTTGTCATGGGAAAAGCAAAACTGCCCCACTCCCAGAACACACAATACCTAGGCTAGAACTTTGTGCTCAGTGTTAGCCGTGGAGTTAGCCAAACACACTAGAGAAATACCTAGAAATCAAAGACACTAGTTCTAACTGACAGTAAAGTGTCCTGGGGTACATCTACAACGAAACCAGAGCTTCTACGTTAGCAGTAATCGAGTGTTGAGATTAGGAGATCCACACACCCAAAACAGTGGCACTTCATTCCAACTAAACACAATCCCGCAGACCTAGCGACCAGACTGTCCCAGCCAACTGTCTTAAGACACAAATGTTTACAGGCCCTGCATTCCTGTACAATTCAGAACAGAGCACTCCTGAATCAAACTTTCAGCTTGAAAGAGTCAAGGATGCTGAAGTTGTCCACAAGTGTTCATTAGTCACAGTGCTACACAAAACCGACTCAAATCTCATCGGTTCTCCAGTTTTCCTGGAAATCACTCATTAGGCTATTTCTACTTATCCCACTAGCCCGTTCCTTTGGGAAAAAACTAATTGAAAGGCTGGCACCTCTGTGAAAATACCTACTCGGTGCTGACCTAGAGCAATCAAAACACGATCATCTACACTGTGCAACAAGAGACCTTTCTAGAGAAATTGACTGTATTCGCAACAAAGAAACAATCCCTAAAGACAGTGTCCTAAGAAACTGATCCATTCCTCGACAGAGGACCTGTTGAGAATAGGAGGCCGCCTTAAAGAGCTACCTTGGAGCACCCGAGAACATCCTCTCATTCTCCCCCAAACCATGTCACTGCCCTGCTTGTACAGCACTTCACAGTCAAGTCAAACACCAAGGCCGGTATTCACTGAAGGAGCTTTGAGGACTGCTGGACTGTGGATAATAGGAGCAAAAAGATGTGTGAGCAAGTGTATCTTCAATTGCGTCACCTGTCACAGACTCCGGGGTCTCTTACAAACCCAAAAGATGGCTGACCTTCCATCTGACAGACTCAACTCAGACCCTCCTTTCTCAAGTGTGGGCCTTGACGTATTCGGTCCTTGGTCCGTTACTACTCGCCAAACCAGGGGAGGTCACGCCAGCAGCAAACGCTGGGCAGTTATATTTACTTGTATGACTGTTCGAGCTGTTCACATAGAGTTGATTGAATCAATGGACACTTCCAGCTTTATCAACGCTCTCAGGCGCTTCATTGCCATTAGAGGTCCTGTTAAGCACATTCGCTCTGATAGGGGCACCAACTTTGTTGGAGCGGTCAAGGAACTTTAAATCCTTTCCAATCTAGACAACAACAACGTAGAAAGGTATCTCAACCAACAGGGATGTACTTGGACATTTAACCCTCCTCACTCTTCTCATATGGGTGGTGTGTGGGAAAGAATGATAGGTGTAGCCCGCAAGATCTTGGATTCTATTTTCCTTCAAATGGGAAATGATAGACTCACGCATGAATGCCTGTCCACCTTTATGGCCGAAGTCTCAGCCATCATAAATGCTAGACCTCTGGTACCACTTACCAACGATCCAGAGGAACCCATGCTGCTGACACCTGCAACTCTACTCACTCAGAAAACCAATACGGTCAGTGCTCCAAGTGGAGAGTTTACAGATAAAGACCTTTTCAGACGTCAATGGAGACAGGTGCAATGTCTAGCCAACACCTTCTGGGACAGATGGAGGAGATATTACATCCAAACCCTACAACCCAGGAATAAGTGGCAAGTTAACAAACCAGACCTGAAGTCAGGAGATGTGGTGCTCATTAAAGACTGTCAAGCACACAGGAATGACTGGCCTTTGGGACTTATCACACAGACATTTCCAAGCAAAGATGGACATGTCAGAAAGGTCGAAGTTAAGACTTCCAAACAGGGTGAAGTAAAGTCATTTTTCAGACCCATATCGGACTTGATTTTACTTGTGTCTAATGACGCCGGTAGTGGCGTTGGTTAACGCCAGATGGGGAGTGTTGTGCCTCCAGGATACCTTTCAGGCTCAAAAAGGACAATTCACTGTGTGTACAATGTATTATTGCATTAGTAAGCCAGAGGTATGTTGTCTCAGGTTAGCTGTTATGCTTGCGCCATCTACTGGCCAAACATGAATATAGTTGATAGAATGTAGTGAATTTTATTAGTTAGCTCTGATAGGCTGTGACATCAAAGTCATCATTTCCTCTTTAGCCAGGAAGTGAAGGTCTCAGTATCTCCATGTTTAAGATCAAGGCAGCAAGGCCTGCATGCAATCTGTCCCCATCCATGGCATCGGAGGAAAGCAATCTCTTTCCTCTTCTTCCACAAGCTTAGGGAGATAGCTAGCCATCTCTGATAATGTTCGTATGATGTTATTGTTATCGTATGGTAATGTTATACCATTCTTATTATTTCTAGTTTTACCGCATATCACGTGTGTCATCCACATGTTCAAATCTGCAACGTGCCAATAAAGACACAAGATAAGAAACAGCAGTCTATTATTGTGTGCGCAGAGAAAGGTCATCTGCCTAGATAGCTACCCATAGACTCCGGGAGTACGGGAAGCGAGTCCAGGACAGTGATGCTGTCTGACATCGGCAGTGTTCGGTGTCTCATTTCTCAGCGCAGAGACGGTGGGGGACAGCTACAGCATCGGTCTGATGCTGCATCCACCTAGGTAATTATGATTAGCAAAAAAAAAACATACTTCTCTTTTAAGGCCTGATAGTAGCTCAAGACTTGAAATTTCAAGCCCTGATCTAACATATTGGTAATTATTTGTACAGAAATGTCAGTTAAAAGTTGTTGTGGATCATAATTTATTTATGATCCACTGAGGTTCAGGACCTGTCTGTTTTATATGACCTAAAACATCCAGATCATCATGACAAGATTAAAAAGATGAAGTCATCAGAAAAAAAATGTGGAAATTCCATCAGAAAATAAATCTCAACTGAAATTTCTTCCTGAGTAGTCTAAACCAATGTTTCATGCATATGGTAAATAATCAAGCATTTTACCATATGACTTGCAGTAATCCTAAAGCTCCAAGCTAAAGCCCATCCTCAACAAAAAATAGGAACTCCAGTAATCTGGAGTCTTGCAAAAGATTTACTAATTTGTAAACTTGTAATTTCATTAACGAAAAAACAAAACTGTTAATTATTTCATCTTTGGGAAAATGTTTCTGTTTTTTTTTTTTTTTTTTTTATTATTACAATTATTTTCTAAATATTTCTTTTTAGGTTGCTTTGTATTTATTACATATTTTTACAGTTATGTTTGAATATAAACAGGCTAGTTATACCTGCTTAAAAAAATGTGAAATGGAAATGAACACTACTAGGGTTTATACAGATAAGTGATATACAAAGAATTGGTGCAAACTAGGGATGGGCGAACGATTCGGCCCACGCATGAGCTCGGGCCGGATGTTGGCTGTTAGGATGTTTTTCGAAAAACCAAATTATCGGATCGTTTGACCGTTTGTTCGGTCCGCCAAACGACCTCAGTCAGTGTAAGGCCGCGTACACACGATCGTTCCAACCCGATGAGAATGGTCCGACGGACCGTTTTCATCGGGTCACCGCTGAAGTGGCCTAATGGTCTGATGTGCGTACACACCATCAGTCCAAAATCCGATCGGGTCAGAACGCGGTGACGTAGAACACAACGACTTGCTGAAAAAACGAAGTTTAATGCTTCCAAGCATGAGTCGACTTGATTCTGAGCATGCGCAGGTTTTTGGTCCGATGCTTTTGCGTACTAAAGATCGTTTTGGTCTGATGGTCAGGCTTCCATCGGACCGATTTTAAAGCAAGTTTTAAAACTTTGGTCCGATGGACGACGGTCCAATGGGCCATACACACGCTCGGTTTGGACTGATGAAACTGGCCTTAATCGTGTGTACGCGGCCTTAGAGTAGTGCAACTACTGTGCATGCCGTACAGTTCAGTGCGTTACTGCAAGTTTAACGCTGTATATTTCATTTACTATACTGCAATTACTGAAAGCCGTATATTTTATTGGGTTACTGCAAGTTTAATGCCATATGGTTCTGTACGTTACTGCAAGTTTAACACTGTATATTTGATTGTGTAATTGCAAGTTTTATATCAGTAGGGGAAAAGGTGATGTAGCTGCTCCAGGCAGGAACTGTCTTGGTAATGATCCACCTCACAGAAGCCACAGGTGCAGGCAATGCATATAGCAAGGCAAAAAAAAGAAGTATCTTTCTGGACAGCCACATTCCAAACAATCGTTGCCTTTATTAGTAAAATAGAACAGCACTACAAGCCACAGCAAACAACTGACGCGTTTTACACTATTCCTAGTGTTTAATGATTAAACACTAGGAATAGTGTGAAACGCGTCAGCTGTCCAGTTTGATGTGGCTTGTAGTGCTGTTTTATTTTACTAATAAAGGCAATGATTGTTTGGAGTGTGGCTGTCCAGAAATATACTTATTTTTTCTGCACTGCAAGTTTAACGCCATATAGTTCTGTGCATTACCGCATGTTTGACGCAGTATATTTCAGTATATTATAGTGTTGTAGTGGGATGCCTTTTTGTCCTGATTCCGGGGCAGGTTTCTTTAACTCAACTCCCCACAATCCTCTGAGCTCCTGGACACACCCAGGGGATATAAATGTCAGCTCCACCCAGCTTAGAGAAATCCTGCCTGATGGGACAGCAGTGACTGGGAAAGTGAGCAGTTCCCAGGTGCTGGGTCCTCCCCTGTTAAGCCTGGTGTGCAGGCCACCAGCAGTGAGCACAAGAGCATGCAGCATCTTTCCAAGTCCCAGTCACTGGAGAGGACTCTCATACAGTCTATTTGGGGAAGCTGTCCATGAAGTGGGTTGGCTCTATCTGCAGCTACCAGAACCTCCTGACCGAAGCAAGTAGCAAGCAGCTCCAGTGTGAAGTCTGTGCCAGCAGGAGGTCCACTCAGCTCACAATCTGCTGATTGAACGATTACTATCTTGGACACGTGAGACTCTCTAGCTCTCTATTCTATCTGTAGATTAAACTCAGAGCACACTGCTGTCACCTAGTGGACGTTAGTAAAACTGCAGTATAGTTGTTATACCCTTTTTCTTTACGGTTCCTATTAATGTTTTGTACTGTATACCTGTGTTTCCATGATCTCCTGTACAATTTATGTTGAATTTCATTGTTAAGTAAAGTAGAAATTGCATATCACCACTGGTCTGATCATTTGGCTGAAACCGTTACTAAAGTGTATCCATGGAGTGTGTCTTTGTAGTGATAACTCAAATTAAAGTACACCAAACACCACTTCCCATTGATTAAAGTGCACCCGCGTACACATTTACACATCTTTATTACATTTTGTTAATAAGCACCCCATAATGTCTGGAAGGACAGCAAGGAAAGGCAGAGGTTCCCATTGCACTGTAAAGGGGCCAGCAGCAAGGGTGGACATGGTCAGTCCTCAGGCAGGGCATCATTTCCTCTGTTAAGTGATGTTGCCAGTGCTATCCAGCCACAGCATGAAGAAGAGGTGGTATACTGTCTTACTAAACTGTCCTAATCCTCCTCATCCTCCATCACCCAAGCAGAGTGCAGAGTGCAGAAGTCCCCTGCAACTGCCAGAGTGGCTAAACCTGCCTTCTTGTCCACAGCTATTTCTGCCATAGCCCCAGCATCAGGCATGGAGAAGTCAGGAGTTATTTGAACACAGCATCAGCCACTTGACGATGCATAGCCATTACTCGATTCAGATGTTGGCTCTGAGGTTGAGTAAGGCAGGAACATGAGCTTACAGAGAGGGGAGAACACTGGTACCCAAATTGGCACTCATGTTCCCCCAGCCACAGCATATTGCCAAGTTGTCTCCAGTGGTAATCCGGATGGAGGAGATGATGATGATTATGAGGTCACTAACTCGACTCGGGTGCCGGATAAAGCAGAGGAGGAAAGTGAGGGTGAAGCAGAACCCCGACATGGCAGCCATCATCGAAAAGGAGAGAGCAGCCACCCTATTCCATCACATTGTAGAGCTGTTATCTCCCGGCCCACTTCCCACAACTCAGCTGTCTAGGCCTTTTTTTAGTACATGTGCAGCCGATTGCACTGTTGCTATTTGCAAATTTTGTCTCAAGCACATCAAGCGTGGCAAAAACACCAACCATTTAAGTACCACATGCTTGACAAGGCATTTACCACCCACCACTCAGCCTGTTGGCAAGAGCACCTAAAGGCCACATAAAAGGGGCACACATCTGTCTCTCCTTGCTCACCTCAGTCTGTCCCTTCTTTTCCTGCTAGCAGCCTCCACTGTCAGGGATGATGGTATAACGCAGGGTGTCCCAGGTCCTTACAGCTCATCTGCCAAAAGCAGATTACCACCTCTAGACTATAGCAGGCGAATTTCTCTGACCAATGTGCTGCAATGGGAAAAAAATAAGTCCCTGCCACCCACATGCCCAGTGTCTAAATGCAAGTTTGTCAAAACTGCTGGCTCTACAACTTCTGCCTTTTTGCCTGGTGGATTATGCCCCTTCTGTGAATTTGCAGAATGTGCTGTACCACAATAGCAGGTTCCCAGTCACTATTTATTTTCACGTAAGGCCATTCCAGCTCTCTACCATCACGTGAAAGGCAATGTTGTGGCATCGTTCGGTGTAACGGATGACCACCGCTTACAACCTTCCATCCAACCACGACAAGATTATCTGACACACTCCGACAATATTGCATACACGATCCATATCCTTTCCCAGAATAAACGAGACAGCGATCCGTTCTTGCTTCCAAAGATATGACAATTTATTAGTATTTTCTCAGCTTCTTATATCCAGTACAGCATAATACAGTTAATCACAGGACAATGCAATCTCCACCCCCCTATTCACTCACTGAGGATAATTCTTTAATTGGTAGCTAGACATGACGGCACCGTATTATCAATAGGGTTCAATTAACCCTGAATAGTAACACAGACATCTTTATCACACAATGGCAGTGAGAGTGGGTGCAATCCACACCTTCAAATATTTCAATAGCCTATTATACAAAGGTATGACTCACTGGCTGGCTGACCTGAATTAACACCTTTCAAAAGCATGTGTGCCCAGATTGCATAGCTAACAGCTTTTGATATTTGAAGACATCCTGCAAACCTGGATTATTATTAATGTCCCTTATTAATGTCTTCTGTAACATATGAATTATGATTCTTTGTCACCCTATGGCCCTAGTGGACATAAGGTGACCCTAGACATAGGAATATCTCAGACTGTCACGGTGCATTCCGTTACATCTCTCCCCTTTCGGTGGGAGACGGACACAGGTGGTAACCCTAAACGGGTTGACTCCGAAGTCCGTCAGTAGTTCCCGTCCTCCAATGCTGGTACTGTACCCCAAATAAATGGCTCCAAACTGAGCATTACTCACCCCGCCAACCTCTGCCTCTCTCAGGGAACACGCCTGCTGCTAGGGAGAAGGCAGGGTAGCTGGGCTCAGTCCATCATGCTGTTGGGGGTCTGGGCCAACTGCCCCCCCTTCCTGGGGTGTACCAGTGGAGACTGAAGTCCCATCCACTGGTGCTTGGTGAAAACCCCCCGCTGCTTGCAAAGCAAAGCCGACATCCTCCTGTCCCAGTTCTGTACCATTTTCTGGGGTTGTGCCAGTGGAGACTGAAGTCCCATCCACTACCCCAGGAACCCCCTCTTCTGTTAGTGAGGAGCAGAGGTCCTATGACACTCTGCTCTGTTGCCAGCTCTTCTGCTGGGTTGCTGTGAGTGGAGACCACAGTCCCATCCACTACCACAGGGTCCCCCTCTTCTGCTAGTTGGGAGCAGAGGCCTGGGGTACCCTGCTCTGTTGCCAGTGATTCAGCTGGGGGTAAAAGCTTTACCACCTCAGCTTGTTGCTGGAGAGGGGGGCCAACCGCCCCGGCTCCCTGGAACTCCACACCATCCGCTTCAAATTTAGGGATGAAAATCTCCATATTTTCCACTGCCGATTCATCAGCCAGGAGTTCACAGTTGTCATCTGAACTTTCCTCATAGTCCCAGGCAATGGGAGCCCCACCCTGCTGCTGAGCCGAGTCTAGCAGCTGTCTGTAGGCGACCTCCAGCTCCCATTCCCGAATGGCCAGAAATTCTAAATCTTCCTGTGACCAGTGGCCTCCCGAGATATTTAATTTTTCCTCTCTGTGCTCCATTATATCCTCCAAGCGCCACTCCCGATCATCCCCAAAGTCGGGATCACTGGACATCCTCCAATATAATAATCCCAGGCCATCATAGTCATAGCCTTCTGTGGGGCTGTCATCTGCTGGCCACGGGCACTCTTGGGCTACATACCACCGGAGGGCTCTGTAGCTCTCATCCAGCTGCATCTCTGCCTGGATCAGCCTGCCTAACTCCGCTATCCACTCCTGCTTCGGTTGTTTCCCCAACAACGGCATTCGTACGTCATACTGCGGCCAGTACCTTGCATAGATGGAGGGCAGGACCTTTCCTTGGTGTTGCTGCTCCTGAGCCAACGCTTCCTTCCAGAGTTGGCACCGAATAACATCCGACCATCCCAACAGGACCTCCTCTGATACTGGTCCTCTATGCTGTATCCGCATCTCTTGTAACCTCCTTTGGAATTCCTCTTCCATGGAGACTGGTATCTGCACCTCTCCTCTCTCTTCAGCTGCTGCAGCACTTCTTCGCTGTCGCAAGGTGGCATCCACAGCCGCTATAACCCGGTCTATGATCTCCGGCGGAGGATTAGGACCATATTGTGCCAGTCCATGTTTAACAGCCCGATCAAATAATTCTTCCTCGGGTGTCCTGTCTGTTATGCTGGGCCTCTTAGCTCTATTCATTTTGACAAGTTCTGCGATAATGTCCCTTTTCTTACGGTTGCTGGCCGGTCTGCCCCGGCTCTCCAGTAAGTCCATGAGGGAAGAGAGCTTCATCCGTTCATACAGCGTCTCCATTGTCATGTGTCCTTGTAGCCGTCCTTCTGAAGATGGAATCATCCCACTGCTGCCACCAATGTAACGGATGACCACCGCTTACAACCTTCCATCCAACCACGACAAGCTTATCTGACACACTCCGACAATATTGCATACACGATCCATATCCTTTCCCAGAATAAACGAGACAGCGCTCCGTTCTTGCTTCCAAAGATATGACAATTTATTAGTATTTTCTCAGCCTCTTATATCCAGTACAGCATAATACAGTTAATCACAGGACAATGCAATCTCCATCCCCCTATTCACTCACTGAGGATAATTCTTTAATTGGTAGCTAGACATGACGGCACCGTATTATCAATAGGGTTCAATTAACCCTGAATAGTAACACAGACATCTTTATCACACAATGGCAGTGAGAGTGGGTGCAATCCACACCTTCAGATATTTCAATAGCCTATTATACAAAGGTATGACTCACTGGCTGGCTGACCTGAATTAACACCTTTCAAAAGCATGTGTGCCCAGATTGCATAGCTAACATTTTTGATATTTGAAGACATCCTGCAAACCTGGATTATTATAAATGTCCCTTATTAATGTCTTCTGCAACATATGAATTATGATTCTTTGTCACCCTATGGCCCTAGTGGACATAAGGTGACCCTAGACATAGGAATATCTCAGACTGTCACAGTGCATTCCGTTACATCCGGCAAGACAGTCAGCCGCAAAGTCCACGTTACTGCTGACACGCGGTCCAGCAAGCATGGGCAGAGATGATATATTTCATTCACAGCACACTGGGTAACTCTGCCTGCAACTTGGAAGGATGCAAAACAGGGCTCAGTGCTGAAGCTTGTTGTGCCCCTACGTCTCCATACAGAGGGTGATACCAGATTTTTCAGCGCAACCCCCACCTTCTTCTCCTCCTCCATGCCCTCCTCTGCTGAATTGTCCAATGAACCTCAAGTCAGTCAGGCTAAAAAGCACCATGCAGTGCTTAAGCTGGTGTGTCTAAGTGACAGGGACCACACCGGCGCAGAGATTCTTGCAGCTCTGCAGGGACAAGCCCAGGGGGTTCACACCATGCCAGCTGGAGCCAGGAATGGTGGTGTGTGATAATGGCACAAACTTTCTGTCGGCCCTTAGACAGGGAAAATTGACACACGTGCCATCCCTGGCACATGTTTTCAATTTGGTGGTGCAGTGTTTCCTAAATAGGTACCCAGGTTTGGAAGATCTACTAAAGCAGGCCAGAAGAGTCTGTAGCCATTTCAGGCGATCATACACAGCCAGTGCTCAGTTGGCTGAAATTCAGCAGGAATTCCACCAGCCTGTAAACCGCCTGATTTGTTATATGTGCACCAGGTGGAAAACTTTGGCAATGCTGCAGCAACTGCACATGCAGCAATAAATCACTGCTCATTTAAAAGTTATGTTTTTTACAAACTTTTTTTCATTGATACATGTCCCCCAGGGCAGAGCCCAGACCCCCATAATCATTGTATGCCCAATAACTTGCATATAAGCCTTCAAAATGGGCACTTTTGATTTTTCACGATCAGATCTCATCGACTTCAATGGGGTTCGTTATTTGGTTTCGAACTTTTGCGACGTTCGAAAGTTCTTGTGCGAACAGAACAGGGGATTTTTCGGCCCATCCCTATTTCAAACATTGTCAAATGTTCTTTAAAATAAGGGGCAACTCGTAACCTTGTTTGTGCACTGGTGTGCAGTTATGTTAGATCAGGAAGGGGCTATCCCCAAACAGTTCCCACAAAGTTAGAATGAATGAATGAATGAATGAATGAATGAATGAATGAATGAATGAAAAACTTATATAGCGCGGCACATGCGAACCAATTCGCCTCTGGGCGCTAGTTGTATCCGTCTCTCTTGACATCAGAAGAGCAGAGTTTTAATCCGTCCTCTGAAGGTCAGGTGGTTTTCCTCCAACCGAATGCTGGTTGGTAAAGCGTTCCAGAGTCTGGGACCCTGGACAGCAAACCTTCTTTCTCCTTTGGACTTGAATCTGGCTTTGGGTACTTTGACCAAATTTTGGTCACTGGATCGCAGAGTGCGATTGGGGTTGTGGGGTTCTATTTTATCGCAAAGATATTGCGGGCTTTTCCATGGATGCATTTATGGGTCAGACAGAGTGCTTTAAAAGCAATTCTGTCTTTCACCGGCAACAGTGAAGGGATCTCAGCGACGGTGAGATTGATTCCCAGGGTTTTTTCCCAGTCACCAGTCTGGCGGCCGTATTTTGTACGACTTGCAGACGAGCGATTTGGTACTTAGGGAGTCCGAGGTAGAGGGCGTTTGCATAATCCAGTCTGGAGTTCACAATCGTTCCCACCACGGCTGGCACATCTTCTTTGGGAATAAATGGGATCAGTCTGCGGAGAAGGCGCAGCAGATGGTGCGATCCGCTGACTACTGACCCTATTTGTGCGTCCATAGTCATGTGGGTGTCAAAAATGATCCCAAGACTTTTGACTTTGGCGCTCGGGGAGATGATCTGGCCCAGAATGGGCGGAGGTGTCCAGGTTGTTGTGCGTTGACTCTTGCGACTGGCCTGAAACAGAAGACGTTCTGTTTTCGAATTGTTGAGTTTGAGATAACTCCTCGTCATCCACTTTTCTATTGAAGAGAGACAATTCTCTAAGCTGAGATGACGATCTGTCCTATGCAGATGCGAAAATACAGTTGCGTATCGTCTGCATATGAGTGATAAAGTAGTTGTTGACTACTGATGACTTCAAAGAGAGGTCGAAGATAAATGTTGAAAAGCACCGGTGATAGAGGTGAGCCTTGAGGGACTCCACATGACACCGTGCGTTTTCTAGACATGAACGGTCCTAATTTCACCGTTTGAGATCGGTTTCCCAAAAAAGAGGAAAACCATGGTAAATCACTCTCTGTGACTCCGGCTACCTCAGTCAGCCGAGTCAGTAGCAGTTTGTGATCTACGGTGTCGAAGGCTGCGCTTAGGTCCAGCAGAACCAGGAGAGAAGATTCTCCTTCGTCTGCGGCCTCCAGAACGTCGTCCTATATTTTGAGCAGTGCAGTTTCCGTCCCGTGTCCGGGCCGGAATCCCGATTGCAGTGGATCGAGTAAGTTGTGGAGCATTAAATTGTCCAATATGCTGACATGGATGAGCGAGTGTGGAGTGGAGGAACTTGACTGGTTTGCACAGTCCTGACCTCAACCCAATACACCTTTGGGATGAATTAGAGTGAAGACTGCATGCCAGGCCTTCTCGTTCACATCAGTGCCTGACCTTACAAATGCACTTCTGGAAGAATGGTCAAACATTCCCATAGACACGCTCCTAAACCTTGTGGACAGCCTTCCCTGAAGAGTTGAACCTGTTATAGCTGCAAAAGGTGGGCCAACTCAATATTGAACCCTACGGACTAAGACTGGAATGCCATTAAAGTTCATGTGCATGTAAAGGCGGGTGTCCCAATACTTTTGGCAATATACTGTATCTCTATTACTAGCAGGTAACGGAGAAAAAAGATAATTCTTCCATTATGTAAGTAGTGTTATTTTTTAACAACAAAATGCTTGTCCCTAAGCACATCGCTGATGCTTTGGTTACTGCAATCTATATCAAACTATTTCCTGTAAAATGGCAAAAAAATTGAGTTTGCAATAATAATGAAAACTTCAATGTCATGATAACAGGTTTAACTTAATCTAGACAACACAAAGGGACTGGATAATTTAGACTGGAAGAAGGACTTGATTATAGAAGACAGGATCGAACAACCTTTTTATAAAATGCAGAGGATTAACCCCCTTAGGTTCCACACTTAGGATTGGATTGGATTGGAATAAATACTTATAAAGTGCCGAATGCGAGTTGTGAAACTCGCGTCTAAGCGCTTACCAACAAGCTGGGGGTATCCAGTTCCCAGGAGCAAAAAGAAGAAACTAGGACATCTAAGTAAAAGAGGGGAACAGACAAGAAAAAAAAAAAAAGAAATATAAAAAGAGGGGGGGGGGGTGTCAGGGCACGGAAAGCCTATCCCTACTCCCTGACCATTGACCGCAGCCTTAGGATTAAAGCAGCGTCGTGCTGAGGGCTTGGAAGGCCAGGTCTCTATCTATAGGCTTGTGAAAAAAGAAATGTTTTCAAGCCCTTATGGAAGGCCATCAAGGAGGTGGATGCTCTGATGAGGGAGCTGGTTCCAAAGAAAATTACCAAAGTGTTTGGAGCCGGCGGCCACCTTTTGAATCTGATCGGCTAGATTTAATAATCGCTAACAGGGCGTCAGTCGAGCGAAGCTCTCTGGGTGGACAGTAATGTTGTGTCATATTTGATAAGTACAACGGACCTAGTTGCCAATAGGCCTGGAACACCAGACAGAGTGCCTTGAACTCAACCCGTTTTACTATGGGGAGCCAGTGTAAATTCTCAAGTATCGGGGAGATGTGATTCCGCCTTGGGCAGTTTGTAACTAATCTTGCAGCATGATTCTGTGTAATCTGCAATCGTGTTAACCACTTCTGTGGGAGCCCTAAGAAGAAAATGTTAGGGGTATAACAAGCATGCTTTACTGCATATAAAGACTGGTTTTACTATTGTAGGTTTAGTAATACTTTAATCATTCACCTGGGGTGGCATCTTAATTGTTAACATAATTTTCTATATTTCAATAAGCCCCCATCCACATTACCCACCCCCACACATATGTGGGGAAGAGACCCTTGTCCTCTCAACATTGGAATTAGCTGCTTTGTCAGTGCAGGTGTTTGGAAGCTGGCAGTGGGTAATACGTGGATGCATAAGCGTGCGCAGCAGTGGCGGCTGGTGCTCCATTTTTTTGGGGGGGCGCAAACAAAACCCCAGCCAACCCCCCCCCCCCTCCGGCAACGTCACTCGCAGACAATGGGACCTGCAGACAGACAGATATTCCGATAGATAGATAATTGGATAGACAGACAGATAGACAGACAGAGAGAGAGTGAGAGAGAGACATAGATAAATAGATAGATAGATAGATAGATAGATAGATAGATAGATAGATAGATAGAAGGGGCCAGATTCAGCAAGACTTGCGCTGGAGTATTTCGATATGCGCCGCGTAACTGTGAATATGCGCCGTCGTATCTATGTGGCCGTACCCACCAAACTAGATGCGACAGAAAACGGGCCATTTCCGATCGGCTTAACTTTCCGACGCCAGAGTCTCGTCAGCGCATAATTTCGCTTGGCGTATCAGTCGCGCCTATTGATTTCCCCTGCAAATATGCAAATGAGGGAGATTTCCCGATTCGCGAACGGATTAGCACCATACGCTGGCTACATGCGCCGCGCGTATCTCGTCCGTCCGGCGCAAAGTTATTTCTAAAAATAGCTGCTTTATCTTTACTCCAGACGGCCTCAGGTCAGCAGGAGAGCAGCTACAGCAGCAGCGTTACAGACGAAACTAGCAAGCTGAACAACCACACGTGCAAGGACAACACCTCCGTGTGCCAACATGCCAGGGGCAGTCGCGGTCCTAACACTAGTACTGGGTCCCCCGGTACGGAGGAGGCGGGCACGTGAGAGGATATACCGCACGCGCATGAGCCTCTTTGGCATGGGTGATGAGGAGGTGCATCGCCTCTTCAGATTCAGCCCTGATGCAATACTTGAACTAACCACAACCCTGCAGGGTGACATCACCAGCAAGACACACCGCTCACAAGCAGTGCAGCCACTGGTGAAGGTACTGGCGACACTTCATTTCCTTGCAAGTGGATCATTCCAGCGTACAAGTGGAGTGGTGGCTGGGATGTCACAGTCCTCCATGAGCAGATGTGTGCACCAGGTTGTCCCTGCAATCCTCAGACGCATGTCCAACCAGTTCATCAGACCCACCACTGAGGAGCTGCGGCTGAAGGCAATGACAGATTTCTACAGCATTGCCAGATTCCCACGCACTGTGGGGGCCATTGATTGCACACATGTGGCACTCCAGCCCCCCAGTGCCACAGAGCACATATACCGCAATCGGAAGCATTGGCATTCCATCAACTTACAGGTGATAGCCGATGCCCAACGCCTCATATGGCACGTCCGTGCCAAACACCCAGGGTCCAGCCATGACAGCTTCATATACCGTCAGAGTCCCATCCCAGCAGAATTCGAGCAGAACATGTATGGGGACAGCTGGCTGGTTGGTGAGTGACATGGGTGGCAGGCATGACTATCCCCCCCCATGATGCACATCACAAGGGGCACATGCATGACTAACATCCTCCTGTCTTTTCCCTTCCAGGTGACTCTGCATATGCACTGGGACCCCATCTAATGACTCCTTTCCGGAACCCCCAAACCAGAGGAGAGAGAAGATACAATGCGGCACATATCAAAACCCGTGCAGTGGTGGAGCAAACATTTGGGCTCCTGAAGTCCCGTTTCCGCTGCCTGGATAAGTCCGGGGGGGTCCTATTGTATTCCCCTACCTTCGTGTGTCAGATCATCGGTGCATGTTGCATTCTGCACAACTTTGCTATGAGAAAAGGCCTGCAGATTGACATACGTGATGACCTGACCCCCGACCCACACAGTCCCCACCTGCCAGAGGAGAACCAGTCTGCTGATGGAAGAGCAGTCAGGAGTGTCCTCGCCGTAGGCATCTTTGGACACTAAACCAAAACATTAATCACACCGACAATGCACGCATGCACACCACTGATGTCCCTAGATCACACACACCACATGCACATCGCATTGGATTAGCCCAAGTCCAGCATGTAGGACTTGGGAGCAGCAATGCCAGCGTCAAGGCCCCAATGATGTCGCTGTCCATTCATACACCTTTCACACGTCATTCATACAGCCGTGGGGATAACTTCTCCAACACGGCCGAGGGTGACACCCCTTACTGGCAGGAGTGCCACCCCCTCACATTCACACACCATTCACACTGTCCCCTGCACTCCTGACCGTGTGCAGTTAAAAATAAAATATAAACTCATAACCTGAGTAATAAAATAAAATATAAACTCATAACCTGAGTAATAAAATAAAAAAAATAAAAACCCGAAAAAAAAAACCCTCATCTGGGATGACGGGGGCTCCTCCTTGTGGGCACTCTCGGGCTCCTCAGCTGCCTGGGGGGAGTGGGTGGGGGTGGGGGGGCATCTGGAGGAGGCTGATCCCCCGGGTGGGCCACTCCTGGCAGCTGTTGGCTGTATGCCCTCCAAGGCCACGGCAATCCGGCTCAGAAAATGATTGGTCTGGGCCTGCATTCTCATCTGGCGGGTGATATTATGCCGCTGGGCACGCTGCCGCTGCCTCCCCTCTTCCCGGATGGCAGCTGTGTTGGTGTGAACGGCTGCTGTGAGGTGCCGTACATCAGCCTGCACCTCCCCCAGGCTGGTGACAACGTCCTGCACACCACTGGGCAGCTGCGATACGGAGCACAGACTGTCAGCGAGCCGGTCCAAGTGCCCAGCAATCTCCCCCATCTGTTGTGTTTGCCGGGCATGGTCCATCGCCACCTGGTCCTGGACCAGATCAGACACCCCCTGGTCTTACGGGTCGCCCTTCTGGGGCCAGGAGAAGGTTGTCCCCGTGGGGATGGAGTCGCCCTTGAGGGGCTACCGAGGATGGGTGAGGGGATGACAGAGGGGCCTGCAGAAGGGGAGGACTCAGATAACACCAAAAAAAACTCCTGCTGAGGAACAGGCTCCTCCTCAACCATCTCCACAGAAGTGGTGTGGGCACTCTCCTCCCCCTCGGTGTCTTCAGCACCCAAGGGCTCGTCCTCAGGATCCCGTTGGGGGGTTGGGGTGGAATGGCCAGCAACAGATGATGGTCCCACACACTTGGCACATGTTCCCCCCCCCCCCACATGCAACACACCAAATAGGGGATAAAAAACACTTACCTGTCCTGGAGCCTTCCTCCACAGAATCATAGCCTGGTACCCCCTCCAATTGCTCCCTCTCCAGGCAGCGGGCGACCACCTCCTCCTCTGTGGTCAGGCTGACCGGACATGGGGGTCCACCACCTGTGCCCCGCTCATGGCTCCGAATGGTGGCCACCTTGCCACGGACCTTGCGCCACAGGTCATTTATCTTTTTCTGGATATCACCAGCAGTCCGGGTGGAGTACCCCAACACATTCACCCTGCCAGCAATGGTGTCCAGGATGGCCTGCTTCCTCTCCCGGCTGGTCTTCCGACTTTTCTTCTCATGCAGAAAATCATTATAAGTCTCCATAGCAGAGATGACCACAGAGACCTCCTGGGCATTAAAATTGAGGTTCCTTCTCTCTTTGGGGGTAGCGGGAGCAGCCATAACAGAGCAAAAGTAACTTACCTGGGGTGGGGGGAAACGGAGATACTTTTGCGCCGGAATGGCGCTTCCGCTGGCGCTTTTATATGCGCAACGGAACACATTGCGCTGACGTTTCCCGTGAAGTGGTGCCGACGGAAGTTGTGAGCATGCGCCACAGGGGGCTGAGTG
Source organism: Rana kukunoris (assembly GCA_029574335.1). Lineage (NCBI taxonomy): Eukaryota > Metazoa > Chordata > Amphibia > Anura > Ranidae > Rana > Rana kukunoris. Next base: position 336,642,729 of record CM056052.1, on the reverse strand, counting down.
AAGCCTCACTCACTGCGCATGCTCCGTGGATGATGCGCTGAACGTAAGCCTCTGCGCTGGGCTCCGCCCATCATTTACATATGATCACACCCACTTCCACTTGCGTCGGGTTGCGCCAACGCATCTTCGTTACTCCGTCGCAAAGTAACGCCCATGCGCTTGGTGAATGCTGTACTTCACTCGCTAGTTTGCGTCAGCGCAGCGTATATGCGTTGCGCTACGCTGGCGAAAAGATGCGCGCATCTACCTGAATCTGGCCCATAGATAGATGTAGATAGATAGATAGATAGACAGACACAGAGAGAGAGAGGGGGGGGGGGGCAGATAGAGACGGACAGATATAAGAGATCTGTTAAGCACAGCTGCAGCAGGACGCAGTACTCTAAGCCCTCACACACATAGGGCCAGATTCACGAACAGTTAGGCTGGCGGATCGAGTGATCCACCAGCCTAACTGTGACTTTGAGCCGGCGTTTCTGTTTTCTGTAACCAGAAAACAAGAAACGCCGGGTTGAAGTTCCGATGCGAGCAGCGTAACTGAGTTTCGCCATCGCATCGTTACTTCAACTTAAAAATGGTGCCGGGGGCGTTCCTGCCGATTTACGCTCAAAAAATATGTTAATGAGCGGAAATCGGCAATTCACGATCGAATTCCGGCGCGACGCAATGACGATACGACGTTTCCGGACGGAATACGCGGCGCATAGATATACCTACATGGGGTTGGAGTATCCTATGTTAGGTATAGGCGTCGTCATCGCGTCGGGAAAAAAAAAAAAAACGTCGCTTGCGTAAAACGGTCATGAATGGGAATGTGACGTCATTGACGTTCATTCACAGATTTTGGAGCATGCGCACGGGGATGTTTTGACACTCGACGCATGCGCAGTACGTTGGCGGCGGGATCGCGCTTAGTTAGCATACTACACGCCCCGTACCCGCCCAATTTGAATTCCGCCGGCTCATTTGCGATGCGCTGCCGCAACTTTAGGAGCAAGTGCTTCGTGAATGACAGCACTTGCTCCTAAAATGTATGCAGCGCAACGCAAATGAGAAGCGTTACTCCAGAGCAAAGATGCTCTGGACTACCTGAATCTGGCCCATAGGGCCAGATTCAGGTAGAGTTACTCTGGAGTATCAGTGATTCTCCAGCCTAACTCTCACTTTGAGCCGGCGTTTCTGTTTTCAGTAAGCAGAAAACAAGAAACGCCGGGTTGGAGTTCCTATACGAGTGGCGTAATTGTATTTCGCCGTCGTATCGGAACTGCAATTTAAAAAATGGCGCTCTGGGCGTTCCCGCCGATTAACGCAGAGAATATGTTAATCAGCGAGAATCGGCAATTCACGATCGTATTCGGGCCCGACACAGTGACTTTCCGACGTTTCCGTAAGAGATACGCGGCGTAAAGAAAAACCAGCCCCCTAGTGGAGTATCCTATGTTAAGTATGGCCGTCGTCATCGCGTCGAATTTAAAAAATTTCGAGTCGTTTGCGTAAAACGTCCGTGAATGGGGATTGACGTCATTGACGTTCACTGACAGAATTTGGAGCATGCGCACTGACAGTCGACGCATGTGCAGTACGTTCGCCGCGGGATCGCGCCTAGTTTAAATAATACACGCCCCCTACCCACCTAATTTGAATTCCGACGCTCATTTTCGCTACGCCGCCGCAACTTTAGGAGCAAGTGCTTTGTGAATACAGTACTTGCTCCTAAAGTTTTGGCGGAGTAACGTAAATGAGAAAAGTTACTCCAAAATAAAGATTCGCCCATCTACCTGAATCTGGCCCATACAGGAGATGTGAAGAACAGCTCCTTGCCCCCCTTCCTCCAGCCCGATCACAGTACAGGCTGAGCATACAGCACAAGGTGCTGCTGGACATGGATGGGGTGGACAGTGACACTGGACAGGACAGACAATGAGACTTAGGCCTCGTACACACGATCGGACATATCCGATGAAAACGGTCCGCGGACCATTTCCATCGGATATGTCCGATCGGGAGTTTGATCCGATGGCGTGTACACACCATCGGATCAAATTCCCCGCCGCCGGACGGCGCGGTGACGTGGCGGTGACGTGGCGGTGACGTTGATGCCGCCACGTCACCGCCACGTCACCACACCAGGATGTTAAACATTTCCGTGCATGCGCCGAATCCATTCGGCGGAGGCGCGGCCGCGGTGGGGGACGACATGTCTGCTCGTAAGTGTACTAACCAGCAGACATGTCGGGCGGACAGATTCCCACCGGATAGATTTCAAAGCATGCTTTGAAATCTGTCGGGTGGAGAAATCTGTCCGCTAGCCCATACACACGAGCGGAGATGTCTGCTGAAACGGTCCATCGGACCGTTTTCAGCGGACATATCCCCTCGTGTGTATGAAGCCTCAGACAAATAAAGTGTTTTAAATAAGTCACTTACCTTAGATTCCTTTTGGAGCCAAAAACGAAAGTAACACTGTCCTGGGGAAAGCACTGCCCATTTCCTTCTGCAGAGAGGAAGCAGCAAGACCCAATTGGAGTGGAGAGAGTGGAGACACTGGATTGTGATTGGCTTGTGGCGCAAAGCACATAGCCACAGAGCTTAAAAAAAACTGCAAATGAAGCGTCTTGCCTGCTTGCATTGGCATGACGCTTCAATGATGCTATAGCAGTGAACTGTGACCGGCGCCCACCCTGCACATAGTAGTGCTGTTAAAGGACCTTTTTTTTTCTTTTTCTTAACCACTTAGCAACCACCTGCCGAAAAATAACGACGGCAAGGTGGTTGCTTAACTCTGGGATCACGTTATATAACGTGATTCCAGAACCCCTGGGGCGTGCACACGGCGGGTCATGGATCATGGTAAATCGCCGCTGATAGCGACGGGCGGTGGGGGACGACATGTCTGCTCGTAAGTGTACTAACCAGCAGACATGTCGGGCGGACAGATTCCCACCGGATAGATTTCAAAGCATGCTTTGAAATCTGTCGGGTGGAGAAATCTGTCCGCTAGCCCATACACACGAGCGGAGATGTCTGCTGAAACGGTCCATCGGACCGTTTTCAGCGGACATATCCCCTCGTGTGTATGAAGCCTCAGACAAATAAAGTGTTTTAAATAAGTCACTTACCTTAGATTCCTTTTGGAGCCAAAAACGAAAGTAACACTGCCCTGGGGAAAGCACCGCCCATTTCCTTCTGCAGAGAGGAAGCAGCAAGACCCAATTGGAGTGGAGAGAGTGGAGACACTGGATTGTGATTGGCTTGTGGTGCAAAGCACATAGCCACAGAGCTTAAAAAAAACTGCAAATGAAGCGTCTTGCCTGCTTGCATTGGCATGACGCTTCAATGATGCTATAGCAGTGAACTGTGACCGGCGCCCACCCTGCACATAGTAGTGCTGTTAAAGGACCTTTTTTTTTCTTTTTCTTAACCACTTAGCAACCACCTGCCGAAAAATAACGACGGCAAGGTGGTTGCTTAACTCTGGGATCACGTTATATAACGTGATTCCAGAACCCCTGGGGCGTGCACACGGCGGGTCACGGATCATGGTAAATCGCCGCTGATAGCGGCGGTTTACCACGTGATCGCCTCGTCCAATTTACTCGGCGTAACTTCATCTTTCATATTATACAAAAACATTGGGCTAACTTTAATGGTTTTTTTTTTTTTAAAGCACAAAACTGTTTTATTTCCAAAAAAAATGCGTTCGAAAAATGGCTGTGCAAATACCATGCGCGATAAAAAGTTGCAATGACCGCCATTGTATTCTCTAGGGTCTTTGCTAAAAAAGCATATATAATGTTTTTGTAATTTTCTAGCAAATAAATGATGATTTATACATGTAGGAGAGAAATGTCAGAATTGGTCTGGGTGTTCCAGAACGCCTGATAGCGCTCCCTGCATGTTGGGCCTCTGTATGTGGCCACTCTGTGTAAAAGTCTCAGGCGCCGTACACACGGCCGAGGTTCTCGCTGAAAATCAGCGAGAACCTCGCTGGAATGCACATTCCAGCGAGGACCTCGGCCGTGTGTACGGTCTCAGCGAGCTTCCCGTCGGGAAGCCCGTCGAGCCGAAATAGAGAGCACGCTCTCTATTTCCTCGACGGCCCGCCTGGAAGAATGGCTGGTTGCCATTCCCGACGGGCGGCTCGCCGAATCCGACGGCCGGGAGAGAACCTCGACGGGCGGAACGATGTGTTCTGCCCGTCGAGGTTCTCTGCCGTGTGTACGGCACCTCACACATGTGGTATCGCCATACTCGGGAGGAATAGCAGAATGTGTTTTGGGGTGTAATTTGTGGTATGCATATGCTGTGTGTGAGAAATAACCTGCTAATATGAAAATTTTGTGGAAAAAAAATAAAAATGAAAAAAATCTTGATTTTGCAAAGAATTGTGGGAAAAAATGACAACTTCAAAAAACTCACAATGCCTCTTTCTAGATACCTTGGAATGTCTTCTTTCCAAAAAGGGGTCATTTGGGGGGAATTTGTACTTTTCTGGCATGTTAGGGTCTTAAGAAATGAGAGAGGCTGTCAGTACATCAGATGTGATCAAATTGATACATTTTCAGTAATTGGTACCATAGACCTTATAACTTTCACCCAGACTAAATAATATCATTTTTTTTTGTTTTGTTACCAAAGATATGTAGCAGTATACAATTTAGGCCAAATGTATGAAAAAAAATACTTTTTTGCTAAATTTTATAATAGAAATGGAGAAAAATTCATTTTTTGACAACATTTTCTTTCTTTTTTCATTTATAGCGAAAAAAATAAAAGCTGCAGAGGTGATCAAATACCTACCAAAAGAAAGCTCTATTTGTGGGAAAAATATGTCAAAAATTTATTTTGGCTACAGTGTTGTATGACTGAGTTATTGTCATTCAAACTGTGAGAGCACCGAAAGCTGAAAATTGGTCTGGTTATTAAGGGGGTCTAAGTGCCCAGTGGTCAAGTGGTTAAAGGGACAAAAAGGGGGAGGGGGGCGGCGCCCATGTGCACCCTATGGACTGGCCGCCACTGGTGCGCAGCCTATTGTAAACCCGCGCAATTCAAATGGGGCGGCTTGTATTTAAATTAAGTGCGCCCCCGCGTCGAATGAACTGCGCATGCGCCGGCCGGGGAAAAAGCCCAGTGCGCATGCTCCAGCTCACGTCGGAAAGCGTCGTTGAAACCGACGTCAAAACGACGTGAGAGTCATTTACGCAACTCCCTATTCGCGAACGAGTTGGTAAAACGACGTAAGCGACGGAAAAAGCCGACGCTGACCCGACGCCATACTTAACATGGCATCCGACGGGACCCAACGGCATCCGACGGTACTTCGTAAGGTTACTCCACATAGAAGCTGGGGTAACCTTACGCGAACGAAAACAACTTACGCGACGACGGGGCGGCGTAAAAGCGATCGAGAATCGGCGTACTACCTCATTTGCATATGCAAATGCGAAAACAACGTAAAGGCCACCTAGTGGCCGGAGTTGTCATTACAACTACGATCCGCAAGTGTAATGGTTTTACACTTGTCGGATGTAGAAGCGTATCTATGCCAAAGTGATGCTAAGCATCACGCGCATAGATACGAGACAAAAAAAACGGCGATACGACGGGGTATCTGAGAATCTGGCCCATACTGTGTAAAAGTAAATATATATGTATTACATATACAATTCCAAACTATATGAACCCTGGCTTGTCAGCAAAAAGTGCAGATTTTTAAATATATATATATATATATATATATATATATATATATAGACACACACACTTTTTTGCTGACAGTGACAAGCCAGGGTAGGGTACATATCATATCAATTGGTTGCCTTTTTTTTTTTTTGGTCCATCATTTGCTCACTGGTTGTCCTGCTCAGTGCTGTCTCACTCAGTAGCGTCACTAGGCTTGGTGTCACCCGGAGCGGCAAAACACGGTGTCACTCCCCCCGACACCACGCTGTATGTTATATATACACTGGTCTGTATATAATGTATTGTATGGTGCCAGGGTACAGTCTGTACATTATATGTACACCATGGGCCAGATTCAGGTAGTCCAGAGCATCTTTGCTCTGGAGTAACGCTTCTCATTTGCGTTGCGCTGCAGAAATTTTAGGAGCAAGTGCTGTCATTCACGAAGCACTTGCTTCTAAAGTTGCGGCAGCGCATCGCAAATGAGCCGGCGGAATTCAAATTGGGCGGGTACGGGGCGTGTAGTATGCTAACTAAGCGCGATCCCGCCGCCAACGTACTGTGCATGCGTCGAGTGTCAAAACATCCCCGTGCGCATGCTCCAAAATCTGTGAATGAACGTCAATGACGTCACATTCCCATTCATGACCGTTTTACGCAAGCGACGTTTTTTTTTTTTTTCCCGACGCGATGACGACGCCTATACCTAACATAGGATACTCCAACCCCATGTAGGTATATCTATGCGCCGCGTATCCCGTCCGGAAACGTCGTATCGTCATTGCGTCGCGCCGGAATTCGATCGTGAATTGCCGATTTCCGCTTATTAACATATTTTTTGAGCGTAAATCGGCGGTAACGCCCCCGGCGCCATTTTTAAGTTGAAGTAACGATGCGATGGCGAAACTCAGTTACGCTGCTCGCATCGGAACTTCAACCCGGCGTTTCTTGTTTTCTGGTTACAGAAAACAGAAACGCCGGCTCAAAGTCACAGTTAGGCTGGCGAATCACTCGATCCGCCAGCCTAACTGTTCGTGAATCTGGCCCCATATGGTACAATATATACACTGGTCTGTATAACAAGAAGAGGGATACAGGAGAAAAGGGGAAAAAAAGAGTTGGTGGAGGGAGGCAAAGATAGAGAAAGTGGGGTGAGAAAAAAAATGGGGGGAGAAAGAGAGAGAGGGGGAGAGAGAGAGGGAGAGAGAGAGGGGGAGAGAAAGAGGGGGAGAGAGAGGGAGAGAGAGAGGGAGAGAGAGAGAGAGAGAAAGAGAGAGAAAGGTGGGGAGGGGGAGAACGAGGGGGAGGGGAGAAAGAGATGAGAGAGAGGTGGGGAGAGGGAGAGAGAGGTGGGGAGAGGGAGAGGGAGAGAGAGAGGTGGGGGAGAGAGAGACAGAGGGGTGGGGGAGAAAGATGAGAGAGTGGGGGAGAGAGAGGTGGGGGGAGAGAGAGGTGGGGTAGAGAGTGAGGTGGGGGAGAGAGAGAGGTGGGGAGAGAGAAAGAGGTGGGAGAGAGAGAGAGGTGGGGAGAGAGAGAGAGGTGGGGGGAGAGAGAGAGGTGGGGGAGAGACAGAGGTGAGAGAGAGAGGTGGGGGGAGAGAGAGAGGTGGAGGGAGAGAGAGAGGTGGAGAGAGAGAGGTGGAGAGAGAGAGAGGTGGGGAGAGAGAGAGAGAGAGGTGGGGAGAGAGAGAGGTGGGGGGAGAGAGAGGTGGGGGGAGAGAGAGGTGGGGGGAGAGAGAGAGGTGGAGAGAGAGAGGTGGAGAGAGATAGAGAGAGAGAGAGGTGGGGGGAGAGAGGTGGGGGGAGAGAGAGAGGTGGAGAGAGAGAGGTGGAGAGAGATAGAGAGAGAGAGAGGTGGGGGGGAGAGAGAGGTGGGGGAGAGAGAGAGGTGGGGGAGAGAGAGAGAGAGAGGTGGGGGAGAGAGAGAGAGATGTGGGGGAGAGAGAGAGAGAGATGTGGGGGGAGAGAGAGAGGTGTGGGGAGAGAGAGGTGGGGGAAGAGAGAGAGGTGGGGAGAGAGAGAGAGAGGTGGGGAGGGGGAGAAAGAAATGAGAGAGAGAGGGCGAGAGAGAAGTGGGGGGAGAAAGATGAGAGGTGGGGGAGAGAGAGGTGGGGGAGAGAGAGAGGTGGGGAGGTGAGAAAGAGGGGGGATGGGGGAGAAAGAAATGAGAGAGAGAGAGGGGGAGGGAGAGACTGAGAGAGAGAGGTGGGGGGAGAAAGATGAGAGGTGGGGAGAGAGGTGGGGGGAGAGACAGAGAGAGATGGAGATAAAGAGAGTGGGGAGGGGGAGAAAGATAAAGATGGGGAGAAAGAGATGAGAGAGTGGGGGGTAGAGGAGGAATGTATAGATGGAGACGGGGGGGGGGCAGTGCAAAAGGTGGTGGGGGTTCTGTGTGCAAAAGTTTTACTTACCAATTATGCCTCCCTTCTCTCAGGCTGGTTCCCCTTTAGGGGGCTTATGCAGCTATAGCAGACATTGTTTCATCTCCCGTCCAGCTTCTCACAAAAACCCCAATCACAGCTCATTGCATGCAGGGGGTTGGACTGTGGGTGGGGTTGGGCGGACACAAATGGGAGGCGGAGTGTGGCATTGGACAGTTAGTGGAGTGAGGGAGGGGCTGGGAGAACGAACAGCACCAACCAGACACTGAGCACTTGCAACCCCACTCCCGAGTGAGATGGCTCTCCAAGTCAGGCAGAGTCCCTTGAGCACCAGCTCTCACTGCAGTGCTCACCTTGATTCCAGCAGGCTGCAGCCACGATCCAGGCGCCTAGTGTGCTACTTCAAAGCGAGAGAGAGGACAGAGGGGGAGGTGGAGTGCAGATGTAGATCACTCCGCCTCCACCTGTGGGACCTGCAGCCGGAAATATAGAAGCTGCACCGGCTTATGCGGCTCCAGGCTGGGTTACTCCACAGCTAGTTCCCTCCCTGCTCATTCCTCCCACTCGCAGCACACAGCTGTATTTGCTGGTGGACATTACCCTATGACTGAGTTACACACAGGGACATCATGTACATGTTGCAGAGTGTAGGCAGTCAGTGCAGGACAAGAGCACAGGGATGATTAGGGTGTGCCTGGGCACACCCGACACACCACGTGGGCACGCCTATGCGTGGATGTGAATGAGAGGGGTAGGGTGTTAGTAAGGCAGCAGTCGTGTGTCAGGTGTGATGAGGATGACAGGAGAGTGGGGTGTTAACAAGGTATAAGTGGGGTGCCAGGTGTGATAAACATGAGGATGACAGTGGGTGGGGCGTTAGCAAGGTTGCAGTGAGGTGCCAGGTGTTATGAGGCTGACAGGGTGGGGTGTTTGAAAGGTTGCAGTGCCAAGTGTGATGAAGGTTAGGATGAAAGGTAGTGGGGTGTTAGCAAGTTTACAGTAGGGTGCCAGGTGTGATGAACATGAGGATAAGGATGACAGAGGGTGGATTGTTAGCAGGGTATCTGGGGGTACCAGATGTGATGATCATGAGGATGAGAATGACAGGGGGTGGGGTGTTAGCAAGGTATCAGTAGGGTGCCAGATGTGATAAGGATGAGGATTACAGGCGAGGTTGCAGTGGGTTGCCAGGTGTGATGAAGATGAAAAATCATAATTATGTCCCCTATTTTGTAGGCGCTATAACTTTTGCGCAAACCATTCACTATATGCTTATTGCGATTTTTTTCACCAAAAATATGTAGAAGAATATGTATCGGCCTAAACTGAGAAAATAGTTAAAAAAAAAAAAAAATAGTTTTTAAAAAAAGAAATTGGATATTTATTATAGAAAAAAGTAAAAAATATTGTGTTTTTTTTTTCAAAATTGTCGCTCTTTTTTTGTTTATAGCACAAAAAATAAAAACCGCACAGGCGATCAAATACCACCAAAAGAAAGTTCTATTTGTGGGAAAAAAAAGGATGTAAATTTTGTTTGGGAGCCACGTCGCAATTGTCAGTTAAAGCGACGCAGTGCCGGAAGCTGAAAATTTGCCTGGGCAGGAAGGGGGTATATGTGCCCAGTAAGCAAGTGGTTAAAGAGAAACTGTCATCTCTGTCCCACAGCGGCTTCTCCTCTGACCCCTTGACTCATCGACAGTTCCATTCACTTTAATGGGACGGCTGGTGAAGTGGCAGTGACACAACAAGGTGAGAGATGTGGCAGCAGCAGGTAAGTGGATGCCCGCTAAATGAGGGGTCACTTACTGTGTTCATTTACTAAAGGAAGGACCAGTAAATTGAAAATTTACCTTCCCCTTCCCTCGCTCTCCATCGTTAAAATTCCCCTGCAGTCCATCAGCAGCTGTGGGCGAGGAAAGCCAGCAGTGCTGTGGGGGGAAGGCCACTAATCCCCCTCCCTGTCCTGCCCACATCTGATTTCTCCTGCTGTCAGGCCCCCCTGTGTCCCCTGGGAATTGGTGGTCCCCCTTGCCCCCAGGTACAGGTTCTCAGAATGAGGGGCACAATATTTGCATATCCCAGCACCCTGTAGGAGGCAATGGAATTTTTCTAAAATATACTGTAATAGCAGCAAGATAAATTAATCTTTTGTATTCCTTTTCTTTTTTTTTTTTATAAGGAATGCTACAATATAGAGCTTTAATATTATTATATTATATTGCTGCCAGAAAAGCTCCTGGTACTATACTCATCCCCTCACATTATTTTAAAAATGTAATTGTAATTGCAGAAAAAAGGGTTTTGGGTCTTCAGAGGCTTTTAGCCAAAATGTGCCAGTATGAAAACCATATGGCAGACCTACTAATCAACACAATGCCCTCTAGCGCTGCAATATCAGAACTCCAGTGCTTCCATCATCTTCTTAGGCCGCGTACACACGATCAGACCGGTCCGATGAAACTGGTCTGAACACCAGTTTCATCGGACCAAATTGATCGTGTGTACGGCCCATCGGACCGTTGTTCATCGGACCAAAGTTTTAAAACTTGCTTTAAAATCTGTCCGACGGACACCTGTCCGTCAGACCAAAACGACAGTTAGTACACAAAAGCATTGGACCGAAAACCCGCGCATGCTCAGAATCAAGTGAACGCATGCATGAAAGCATTGAAGTTTGTTTTTGTAGCACGTCTTTGTGTTCTACGTCACCGCGTTCTGGCCCGATGGGATTTTGGACTGATGGTGTGTACGCACATCAGACCACTTCAGCGTGGTCCGATGAAAACGGTCCGTCGGACCAGTTTTATCGGACCGATCTGATCGCGTGTACGTGGCCTTATAGGTTCAGAGTCTTTAGCAATTTGATTGAGCCAATTTCTGCACATGTGTTGGAGTTACTCTGTCCCAGCATGCAATCATGCTGTGTTTGTACCATATGCACATCTTAGGCCGCGTACACACGATCGGACCGGTTTCATCGGACCAGTTCGATGGTGTGTACGCCTATCGGACCGTTTTCCATCGGACCAAAGTTTTAAAACATGCTTTAAAACCTGTCTGATGGAACATGTCCGTCGGACAGGTTCGATGGTTAGTACACAAAAGCATACTTGGAAGCATTGAACTTTGTTTTTTCATCACGTCGTTATGTTCTACGTCACCGCGTTCTGGTCTGATCGGATTTTGGTCCGATGGTGTGTACACACATCAGACCATCAGACAAGTTCAGAGTTGTCTGATGAAAACGGTCCGTCAGACAAGTCTCATCAGACATGTCTGATTGTGTGTACAGGGCCTTAGTGTACATTTACAAAAAAAATTGTTGACAGACAGGAAGAAACATCTATGACAGAACAGACACACACAGTCTTTTCTGTCATAAAAAGCCTACCTGCTAGCACTTTTAAAAAAATAATTTACGTATTGGTATGTGTATATATTCGCCAGCACACCATGGATCAACAATCACCATCCAAAGGTCTCTTTATTGTAGAGAGATCACATCACAGACATAAGTGCAATGTTTCGGAGCGGCGCAGAGCCCCTTTGTAAGGCATGTGACGTATTCCAGTATTGGTCACCTACCGATACTCCAAAACAAGTTTAATTATTTTCAACCAATCAATTGCCTTATTGTTATTGTAAAGGTAATATCCTTTGGAATTGTATTATGAAAATAAAAATTGTTAATTGTGTATGTAGACTTCAACATGGTATTGAATATGACATGAGCAAGGGAAGATCAACATTTCTTGTATCTCACATATGGAGTACGTATGGTTTATGTAATTTATACATAAAGTTTATCTAATTTTTAATGACAAGTATTGAGATATATTTTAGAGATGGACATGGTCAGCAACAATACTCAGGTAGGCCGTGGCTACTAAATGATTCTCAATTGGTACATTCTTTCATGTTGTCTGCACCAAATTCTGACCCTACCATCTGAATGTCGCAACTGGCACATCAGGCACAGTTTTTCCAATCTTCTATTATCCAATTTTGGCCATCCCACATTCAGAGACGGTATTCTACATATCTTGGTTGTAAGAAGTGGCTAATTGAGTTACTGTTGCCTTTTTATCATCTCAAACCAGTCTGCCCATTCTCCTCTGGCATAAGCAAGGCAACTGCCGCTCACTGGATATTTTCCCTTTTTCGGGCCATTCTCTGTAAACCCTAGAGAGGGTTGTGCGTGAGAACCCTAGAAGATCAGCAGTTTTTTAAAATACTCAGACCAGCCTGTCTGGCACCAGCAACCATGCCACAGTCACTTAAATCTCTTTTTTTTCCCCATTTTGATGTAAGGTTTGAACTTTAGCAAGTCGACTTCACCCATTTGAGATGCCTAAATACATTGAGTTGCTGCCATGGGATTGGCTGATTAGCAATATGCGTTGCTAATCAGCCAATCCCATGGCTGATTAGCAATATGTGTTGCAACCAAGCAATTGAACAGGTGTACCAAATAAAGTGACCAGTGAGTGTAGACAATATTTGCTTATCCAAGAGTTCAGCTTAAACAGGTCTGCATTGCACTGTACAGTATTATAATAAATAATGGATGTGCATATCAGATTAGTCATTTTTGAGATGAACCATTGGAACCAAATGATCCTATAAAATAGATAGATATGACTACATAAAAACTCATTATAAATGGCTAATACCCAGGGAACAGCACTGTCAATTGGGGCTGGAGATGTGCCATTGAATATACCTGTGTTGACAATACCAGGTTATTGACATTAAGTGCCAGTATCGATAGTGTCCTGCACGTTGGAGATTTTTTATTTTTCTACCAAGAAAAATACCTTAATTTACATTTAGAAATGAATAGAAAACTTCCTGGGCTTTATATTCTTATGTCTATTCCCCTAATTATGAAACATCCGCTTTGGTTTGAAGAAAATAAAATGTAATCGCCAGAATAGAAAGGCATTTTTAATTGTAAGGGGTTTTAGACTTTACAATAGTTTGCAAAGGTATTTTAACATGCCTAGTAGAAAGATATAATATATTATAATTTGTAATTATAGCATTGATTTGATTAATGTACCTGATAAATGTTTATATGATCAAAAAAAAAAATTTTTTTTGTTCAACCTGCCTCAGTCAAGGTTTTTTTTTTTTTTGCCATCTGATGAATCAACAATGTTTAAGGACATTAGAAAAAGTTAAGGCTAATGAGCTCTTTCTTTTCTCCAACCTTGCTAAATATATCACTGTAGCCACTAGTGGTTTTCAAAACTTTACTTCAGCACCTCTAAAGATAAAATTGTGAAACCAAATATAAGACCCTGGAAAGTCCAGGGACAGGCACTGTGTGACTGGTGCGTGATAAATAATCTATTAATGTGATAGTATTACATAATGTGTTCAACTGCTAATGAATGCGATTTCACACATATACATAAAACACATGTGCTAACAAACAGTGATAATTCATTTCTTGGACAAACATGAATAAATTAATTAATGGCCAATAAATGGCAGGTGTAATAATCTCCCGTGAAGTGAAAAAAAATTCAATAAAAAATAAAAACTATAAATCTTGATGTGAAAATAACAGTCAATCTGGTGATTGGTGAATGTTAAATAACTTCTCCACTAAGTTGTTCCCACCACTGAAAGCAATGCAGGCTTACCGGAACCAATTGACTTCAGCTGGCTTACACCACTGAAAGTCAAGATAGGCTTGTATTTAGCTGATGTCAAAATGGGCTCCTTAGCAGGACAGTATGATGGCTGGTTATCAGATAAACTCTGTGGGATGGATGGACGAAGCCCAACTGGGAGTACGATCCCCAAATGGATGTTCTCACAATGAATGGATATTGGAAGAGACAAGAGAAAGAAGTGGCCACATTGCGTAATCCCGTTATGTAGAAAATAAAATATTTATTTACAGCGGTCAAACTTACATTTTAGCTGAATATAAAACGCTTGTATACAAGTAGGGCAGCAGTGGAGTCCTCCCGACGCGTTTCGTGAATAGAGCACTTCGTCTGGGGTATCTCTCCACTGTAGCCCACTCCAATTTATGTGAAATAGTGAATTACAGTCCAATCAAGTGAAGATCTGACTCACCATACACCTGCAGCAATGAAAAACGGCACTTCCGTCTATCCAAGATGGCGCCGCGGCTTGCTATCCAAGCCTCAATGTGAGTTGGTTCCATTAGCATAAACAGGAAGTTGGCAAAGTATTGTAAACGAAAATAAAAAATATCGTTGGATCTACATGTTGGGGGACATACTCCCTGAGTGTGGGACTGTAATAGCACTTGTAAAAACAAAATTTAAAAGGTACAAAGATATAAATAAGAAAACGATAGACTAAAGAGAACCGGACATTCTCAGTGCCTGGTTCTTGCAATTGATGGCTGTTTAAGCCAATAGCAGTTAGGGCTCATGAGTGTCAAACTATGACGGCTAGGGCACGTGTATGGTCGCCGCGCCTCTGGGTGGGTGTGTCTAGCTATTCCCTAAAGTGGTCAGAGGTCCGCGATTACGCGCTTAACGTGACAGCGCTGTGGAACGCATATGCGCTCCAGCCGAGGAATTAGTGCGTCACGCAACGCGACCGGAAGAGCCATTAGAACGACATCAAGCGTGTGCGCATATGACGACTATAATGTGGAGCGCGCGTGCGTTCCAGCTAACGTGCACTCCAGCCAGCGTGCGTTCCAAATAGAATCAAAACAGATAAGTCACTAACTGGTTGTCCATAATCTAAGTGGAATGCACATGCACAACGGCGGATGTGCGCTCCACCTAGGCAGGACAAAATCCACACATAAAAATCTCTGGTTAAAAACAATAAAAAGGCCATACCTTAATGCTAAACCGGAATTAAATTCAGGCCAAAAGTAAAGGAACTGCCAAAACTGTACACTATTTCATAGCACAATGTGGAGAATTGTATCTTAGTTATAAACAGGCAATGAGGCCACTTCATAGCATACTTGTATGCCAGAAAATGGCATCATGTATACCGTGATTGGATCCTAGGGCTAATCTCAATAATGAAGTGTGTTTCTAATAATGAAAAAGAAACAACATAAAAACATCGCAAGCCAAACATCACAAGCCAAAATAGTGTTTAAGGGAGTTTCCTCACTACAGAGCAAGATTGCTCCAAACATAATTAACCCTCCTGTAAAGAGTTCGTTTTTTCACGACTTGGTTTTTACCCTTGCAGGAGATGCAGAGTGTGCCAACACAATGCCCTTACCACAAGAAAAATCTTACAATTTTCATCTTCAGTCACCAAGAAACAATACAAAATTAAAACGTACATGTGCGACCAAATATATTGTATATTTGCTCACTTGCCCTTGCGGCATGCAATATGTTGGTCGCACCATTGGTGGTTTTTCCATCAGGGTTAGCGAACACATTGCACTAATAATAGGTGGGGATACTAAACATCCGGTACCACGACACTATAGGCAACCCCACCATAAGAACCCCAAGGGCACCCAGTTTGTCGTCATCGACAAATATACCCCCCCTTGGAGAGGTGGAGCCATGACCCGTGGGGTATCCCGCCTCGAAACTTTCTGGATATACGAACTCAAGACCTATACCCCATTAGGAATGAATGTTGAATGGGATATCAATTCTTTTATTAATATGTCATAAATTTACATATAATTTATTCTGGGTCTTTGGTAATTTCTTGAGTAATTTTTTGAGTACTCCTACTGTACCTCTTTTTTCTTTCTTTTTTCTTCTTTTTATCTATTTTGGAACACACAATGTACATATCTTGCAATTTCTGTTTTCATAACTATGTATATTCATATGTACGTGGAGATCTGATTCACAGGACACATGAAGCGATGTTTTTATGTTGTTTCTTTTTCATTATTAGAAACACACTTCATTATTGAGATTAGCCCTAGGATCCAATCACGGTATACATGATGCCATTTTCTGGCATACAAGTATGCTATGAAGTGGCCTCATTGCCTGTTTATAACTAAGATACAATTCTCCACATTGTGCTATGAAATAGTGTATAGTTTTGGCAGCCACAATAGTAATCAGTTCCTTTACTTTTGGCCTGAATTTAATTCCGGTTTAGCATTAAGGTATGGCCTTTTTATTGTTTTTAACCAGAGATTTTTATGTGTGGATTTTGTCCTGCCTAGTTGGAGCGCACATCCGCCGTTGTGCATGTGCATTCCACTTAGATTATGGACAACCAGTTAGTGACTTATCTGTTTTGATTCTATTTGGAACGCACGCTGGCTGGAGCGCACGTTAGCTGGAACGCACGCGCGCTCCACATTATAGTCGTCATATGCGCGCACGCTTGATGTCGTTCTAATGGCTCTTCCGGTCGCGTTGCGTGACGCACAAATTCCTCGGCTGGAGCGCATATGCGTTCCACATCGCTGTCACGTTAAGCGCGTAATCGCGGACCTCTGACCACTTTGAGGTATAGCTAGACACACCCACCCAGAGGCGCGGCGACCATACACGCGCCCTAGCCGTCATAGGTTGACACTCATGAGCCCTAACTGCTATTGGCTTAAACAGCCATCAATTGCAAGAACCAGGCACTGAGAATGTCCGGTTCTCTTTAGTCTATCGTTTTCTTATTTATATCTTTGTACCTTTTAAATTTTGTTTTTACAAGTGCTATTACAGTCCCACACTCAGGGAGTATGTCCCCCAACATGTAGATCCAACGATATTTTTTATTTTCGTTTACAATACTTTGCCAACTTCCTGTTTATGCTAATGGAACCAACTCACATTGAGGCTTGGATAGCAAGCCGCGGCGCCATCTTGGATAGACGGAAGTGCCGTTTTTCATTGCTGCAGGTGTATGGTGAGTCAGATCTTCACTTGATTGGACTGTAATTCACTATTTCACATAAATTGGAGTGGGCTACAGTGGAGAGATACCCCAGACAAAGTGCTCTATTCACGATACGTGTCGGGAGGACTCCACTGCTGCCCTACTTGTATACAAGCGTTTTATATTCAGCTAAAATGTAAGTTTGACCGCTGTAAATAAATATTTTATTTTCTACATAACGGGATTACGCTATGTGGCCACTTCTTTCTCTTGTCTCTTCCAATATCCATTCATTGTGAGAACATCCATTTGGGGATCGTACTCCCAGTTGGGCTTCGTCCATCCATCCCAAAGAGTTTATCTGATGACCAGCCATCATACTGCCCTGCTAAGGAGCCCATTTTGACATCAGCTAAATACAAGCCTATCTTGACTTTCAGTGGTGTAAGCCAGCTGAAGTCAATTGGTTCCGGTAAGCCTGCATTGCTTTCGGTGGTGGGAACAACTTAGTGGAGAAGTTATTTAACATTCACCAATCACCAGATTGACTGTTATTTTCACATCAAGATTTATAGTTTTTATTTTTTATTGAATTTTTTTTTCCCTTCACGGGAGATTATTACACCTGGCATTTATTGGCCATTAATTAATTTATTCATGTTTGTCCAAGAAATGAATTATCACTGTTTGTTAGCACATGTGTTTTATGTATATGTGTGAAATCGCATTCATTAGCAGTTGAACACATTATGTAATACTATCACATTAATAGATTATTTATCACGCACCAGTCACACAGTGCCTGTCCCTGGACTTTCCAGGGTCTTATATTTGGTTTCACAATTTTATTTCATTTTTTTTGTGTGTCTCGGACTATCAATAATAGATAGTCATTCCAAGCGCTACACATTCTTCCACACTTCCAATATTTTTGCTTTTCTCATACGAGCCGTGTTAGCAGCTACTATCCAACCATCATTTGGCAGCGCGGGGTATTCTCTTTCCTTTTCACCTCTAAAGATAATGTCACATATATCATATTCAAATAAGAACTGTCGATTTTCCACAAGCTAAAATCAGACTGTAACTTTTTTTTATTCTAATTATCCATTCCCACAGCAGGTTTTTAGAAAAGCTGCAACTTTTTTTGGTTACTCATGTCTCCCTATTGCTCAGTGAAGTTGACCAACATGGTGCAATGCCAGTATTGAGGCATGGAAGGTAAGAACCGGTGAGCTACATTCCTAGCTAATGTTGGTAGTTGCCCCAAGTTTGAGTGCTCTCTGCACTCACATAATTGGAGGAACTTCACACAATCCTCTGATTTTTTTTATCCCCACCTACCTGTAATTCAGTATTGTCCTGGAATCAGATACTTATCTACCCAGCAGATCCAGCATTGTCCTGCAGCCTGTGTCCTGCACCAAGATCCTGATGCCTCTCAGTCGACAGAAGCTGACTGCCCTTTCTGGGTTTTGGCAGCCAGCCCCTAATGATGTGCACCAGCCACATCCACCAGGTACCCACTCAATCAGCATCCTGGGATATGTGATGTGGTAATCCCAGCAGGCTGAGGGAGAATACACTTGTCATTCTCACCTAGGCTATGGGTGGTGGGGCCAGACAAAATGTGTAAAACAAAAATAAATCTGAAAAAAATTTAAATAGCTTTCATTTGCAGTGAGGAGGGAGGAGAAAGTGAAGGGAACTATAGAGTTAGCTCTATAGTTAACTTTAAAGCTGAATCTACATACAGCACTGTAACGGTCACCACCGCTTATGATCTTCCATCCATCCATGACAAGCTTATCTGACACACTCCGACAATATTGCATACACGATCCATATCCATTCCCATAAGCAAGACGAGACTCAAGCTCTGCACTTGCTTCAAAGATATCACAATTTATTGGTATTTTCTCAGCTTCTTATACAGTCTCAAGCATAATGCAGTTAGTCACAGGACAATGTAATCTCCACCCCCCTATTCACTCACTGAGGATAATTATTTAATTGGTAGCTAGACATGACGGCACCGTATCATCAATAGGGTTCAATTAACCTTGAATAATAACACAGACATCTAGTTGAATAAGTTATCTAGACAGCTTTATCACACAATGGCAGAGTCTTGTGAGAGTGGGTGCAATCAACACCTTCAACGGAATGTCTTTACAGTGAATAGCCAACACCTTAAGATATTTCAATAGCATATTATACAAAGGTATGACTCACTGTCTGGCTGACCTGGTCATGTCATCATGAGCTCCTTGTGATATCTCAGTCCTGAAATATGAAGTATTAATAATGTCCCATCTCATGTAATATGAATTATGATTCTTTGTCACCCTATGGCCCTAGTGGACATAAGATGACCCTAGACATAGGAATATCTTAGTCTGTCACGGGCCATTTCCGTTACATCTCTCCCCTTTCGGTGGGAGACGGACACAGGTGGTAACCCCAAACGGGTTGACTCCGAAATCCGTCAGTAGTTCCTGTCCTCCAATGCTGGTATCCATACTGTACCCCAAATAAATGGCTCCAAACTGAGCATTACTCACCCCGCCAACCTCTGCCTCTCTCAGAGAACACGCCTGCTGCTGGGGAGAAGGCAGGGTGGCTGGGCTCAGTCTATCATGCTGTTGGGGGTCTGGGCCAACTGCCCCCCCTTCCTGGGGTATACCAGTGGAGACTGAAGTCCCATCCACTGGTGCTTGGTGAAAACCCCCCGGTGCTTGCAAAGCAAAGCCGACATCCTCTTGTCCCAGTCCTGTACCATTTTCTGGGGTTGTGCTAGTGGAGACTGAAGTCCCATCCACTACCCCAAGAACCCCCTCTTCTGTTAGTGAGGAGCAGAGGCCTATGACACTCTGCTCTGTTGCCAGCTCTTCCGCTGGGTTGCTGTGAGTGGAGACCACAGTCCCATCCACTACCACAGGGTCCCCCTCTTCTGTTAGTGAGGAGCAGAGGCCTATGACACTCTGTTCTGTTGCCAGCTCTTCCGCTGGGTTGCTGTGAGTGGAGACCACAGTCCCATCCACTACCACAGGGTCCCCCTCTTCTGTTAGTGAGGAGCAGAGGCCTATGACACTCTGTTCTGTTGCCAGCTCTTCCGCTGGGTTACTGTGAGTGGAGACCACAATCCCATCCACTTCCACAGGGTCCCCCTCTTCTGCTAGTTGGGAGCAGAGGCTTGGGGCACCCTGCTCTCTTGCCAGTGATTCACCTGCGGGTAAAAGCTTTACCACCTCAGCTTGTTGCTGGAGAAAGGGGCCAACCGCCCCGGCTCTCTGGAACTCCACACCATCCGCTTCGGCTTTAGGGATGGCAATCTCCAGTTTTTCCACTGCCGATTCATCAGCCAGGATTTCACAGTTATCTGACCTTTCCTCATAGTCCCAGGCAATGGGAGCCCCACCCTGCTGCTGAGCCGAGTCTAGCAGCTGTCTGTAGACAACCTCCAGCTCCCATTCTTGAATGGCCAGAAATTCTAAATCTTCCTGTGACCAGTGGCCTCCCGAGATATTCAATTACTCCTCTCTGTGCTCCATTATGTCCTCCAAGCGCCACTCCTGATCATCCCCGAAGTCTGGATCACTGGACATCCTCCAATACAATAATCCTAGGCCATCATAGTCATAGCCTTCTGTGGGGCTGTCATCTGCTGGCCACAGGCACTCTTGGGCTACATACCACTGGAGGGCTCTGTAGCTTTCATCCAGCTGCATCTCTGCCCGGAACAGCCTGCTCAACTCGGCTGTCCACTCCTGCTTCAGTTGTTTCCCCAACAACAGCATTCGTACGTCATACTGTGGCCAGTACCTTGCATAGATGGACGGCAGGACCTTTCCTTGGTGTTGCTGCTCCAGAGCTAGTGCTTCCTTCCAGAGTTGGCACCGAATCACATCCGACCATCCCAACAGGACCTCCTCTGATACTGGTCCTCTATGCTGTATCCGCATCTCTTGTAACCTTCTTTGGAATTCCTCTTCCATGGAGACTGGTATCTGCACCTCTCCTCTCCCTTTAGCTGGTGCTGCTGTGACTTCAGCTGCTGCAGCACTTCTTCGCTGTAGCAAGGTGGCATTCAGAGCCGCAATAACTCGGTCCCTGATCTCCGGTGGAGGGTTAGGACCATAATGTGCCAGTCTTAGGTTAACAGCCCGATCAAAACTTTCTTCCTCGGGTGTCCTGTCCGTTACGGCGTGTCTTTTAGCTCTATCCATTTCGACCAGTTCTGCGATAATGTCCCTTTTCTTACGGTTGCTGGCTCTCCAGTAAGTCCATGAGGGAAGAGAGCTTAATCCGTTCATACACCGTCTCCATTGACATGTGCCCTTGTAGCTGTCCTTCTGATGATGGAATCATCCCACTGCTGCCACCAAATGTAACAGTCACCACCGCTTACGATCTTCCATCCATCCACGACAAGCTTATCTGACACACTCCGACAATATTGCATACACGATCCATATCCATTCCCATAAGCAAGACGAGACTCAAGCTCTGCACTTGCTTCAAAGATATCACAATTTATTGGTATTTTCTCAGCTTCTTATACAGTCTCAAGCATAATGCAGTTAGTCACAGGACAATGTAATCTCCACCCCCCTATTCACTCACTGAGGATAATTATTTAATTGGTAGCTAGACATGACGGCACCGTATCATCAATAGGGTTCAATTAACCTTGAATAATAACACAGACATCTAGTTTAATAAGTTATCTAGACAGCTTTATCACACAATGGCAGAGTCTTGTGAGAGTGGGTGCAATCAACACCTTCAACGGAATGTCTTTACAGTGAATAGCCAACACCTTAAGATATTTCAATAGCATATTATACAAAGGTATGACTCACTGTCTGGCTGACCTGGTCATGTCATCATGAGCTACTTGTGATATCTCAGTCCTGAAATATGAAGTATTAATAATGTCCCATAATGTCCCATCTCATGTATTATGAATTATGATTCTTTGTCACCCTATGGCCCTAGTGGACATAAGGTAACCCTAGACATCTCAGTCTGTCACGGGCCATTTCGTTACAAGCACCTTAAAGTGTTTGTTAACCCCCAAAAAATAAATCCTGATCTGTTAAAGCATGTTATACAGCACAGTGGCTGTGCTGTGTCATTTGGCCCCCTGTAACACCTGAAATACCTGACTGATTCTGCCAGTTTATACCCTCCCTCTCTGCGCTGACTCCGATGTATCAGGGCTGCTGAGCTCTGACACCGGAGACAGTGTACATGTCTCCGTCATCTGCAGTCTGCTCTCATATGTCTGTGTCTCCCTCTGGCCCCATAAAGAATGAGAAATTAAATCTGGTTACTAAGGATGGGGAGATGGCAAATGTATTGAATTTATTTTTCTCCTCAGTCTTCACAAGGAAATCGGGGGGCTTTATTAACCAAAACTGCCATGTCTATCCTCATGACACATCTCAGGACGCACCGTCATGGCTAACAGTGGACAAGAATTAGAAATAGACTTGGAAAACTTAACATTAATAAGTCATCGGGACCAGATGGCTTGCGCTCGAGGTTCCTTAGGGAACTCAGTCACGTAATTGCCAGACCATTGTTTCTAATTTTTCCTGTCAGTCTACTGACTGGAATGGTACCAGCTGATTGGAGAAAAGCCAATGTAGCACCAATATTTGAAAAAAAAAGTCCAAAATACATCTATGGGAATTACAGACCAGTTAGCCTAACATCAATAGTATGCAAGCTCATGGAGGGGATGATAAGGAAATATATAGAAGATTTTAGTAATAAAAACTTTATCAATAGCAGAAATCAGCATGGATTCATGAAGAATGATTCTTGCCAAACCAATCTGGATTTTGCAAAAGCCTTTGACACAGTTCCCCATAAACATTTACTGTACAAAGTAAGGTCTGTTGGCATGGACAATAGGGTGACCATATGGATTGAAAACTGTCTACAAGAGAGAATTCAGAGGGTGGTGATAAATGGGAAGTATTTATTGAATCCTATTGAATTTTTTTCATAAATGATGTGGGGGAGGTAAACAGTTCAATCTCTGTATTTGTGGACAATACTAAGCTAAGCAGGGCAATAACTTTTCTGCAGGATGTGGAAACCTTGCAAGAAGATCTGAACAAATGAATGGGGTGGGCAACTATATGGCAAATGAGGTTTAATGTGGAAAAAATTTAAATAATGCATTTGGGTGGCAAAAATATGAATGCAATCTACTCACTGGGGGGAGAACCTCTGGGGGAATCAAGGATGCAAAAGGATTTGAGGTTCCTAGTTGATGATGGGCTCAGCAATGGCACGCAATGCCAAGCTGCTGCTAACAAAGCAAACAGAATATTGGCATGCATTAAAAAGAGGATTAACACCAGGGATAAACTGCTAATTCTCCCACTCTATAAGACTCTGGTTCGGCCTCACCTGGAGTATGCTGTCCAGTTTTGGGCACCAGTCCTCAGGAAGGATGTACTGGAAATGGAATGAGTACAGAGAAGGGCAACAAAGCTAATAAAGGGATAGGAGGATATTAATTATGAAGAAAGGTTATGAGCACTGAACTTATTCTCTCTGGAGAAGAGACACTTGAGAGGGGATATGATTTCAATTTACAAATACCATACGGGTGACTCCACAATAGGTGTTAAAACGTTTTTAGCGGAAGGGAGTTTAATAAGACACGTGGCCAATCATTAAAATCAGAAGACAAGAGGTTTAACCTTAAACTGCGAAGAGGGTTCTTTACTGTAAAGGCTCGTACAGATATTCCGACAACAATTGTTTGATGAACGTGTGTCGCGGTCTGGAGTCAGGCTCAGAGGCCAGTAGCTATAGCAGCAGAGCAGATATTCACGCAGGTCACCCTGACTGATGACAAAGATTCACCTAAGGTGCGGGGTCTAAGCACTAACCGGTATTCACCAGAGCTCTTGATGGTGGAGATGGGCATTACTGCATGTTAGTGCCAGGTCCTCAGGATAGCCCCACCAGGAGGTGAGCAAGCCGTGGTCCAAAAGCAGATATAACAGGTAGGGATCAAGCAGAAGCGTAGTCGAGGAACAAGCCAAAAGTCGGTAACAAATAGTTGCAGGTTGGGATTCAGCAGAAGCGTAGTCAGGGGACGAGCCAAATGTTGGTAGCAAATGGTAGTAAAGATACGGTCGGCAGCAAGAGAGACATGAGCAAGATATTGGCTGGTGAAGGCACAATATTCTGGCAAACCAGGAAGTGCAGGGACATGGCTTAAATCAGGAAGTTCACGGGAGGAGCAAAGGGTTCAAGGTTCAAGGCAAACAAGATTCAAGTGTAGAGAAAAACAGACTCAAAAACTCAAACAGTAATCTAAGCAGCTGTACACTGAAGGTCAATAGAATCCTTAAATAAAGTACATGTAAAAAAAGCAGTGCAGTGCTAAACACATAAATAAAAATAAAGTCCAAAAAATGCAAATATCAAAGTGGAAGAGCCACAGAGATAATGAGGCCTCTTGGATGATCAGTATGGTGCTCAGGTCAATCACCATAGAACACAGCAAACATGTTTCCTCCACCAGAATTACAAACCGCTCACCTGAACATATGGACCTCTGTGTGAACAGCAGGTCAATCACGCTGTCCCTTATACAGGGGTAATGGTGAAATGATATCTCCTCATAAGATCCTTTTCTCCAATATCGTCAGATGATGGATGGTCACCAAACACACTCATGGTTCTTTTGGGGAACCCCGTCGTGTCAAATACATTTGTTTCATTGTACCATCACCACCAGCAGGAATTTTGTTTGCTTTCTTTTATAAGAACTGCTTAAGATTTTTTTCTGATGGACTATTATACATTCTCTCACTATTAGAAGCTCATCTCTGCATATCTTCAGTATTCAGAGGAAAACATTATGTATGAGCACATTTAAGTGAGGAGCTGTGACAGAGAACGTTTTAGTTATATTTTATATATATATTTTTTTTTCTGAGGACTCATACTTACTGTACGTTACCGTGCATCTTTGGTGTGACAGAAATTAACACGTTCTTAGCAGGATATGGCAACATATTTAGTTCTGAGCTTATCATGAACTTATTTTAGCGCTGTTATTGTTTAACCACTTAAGGACCGCCGCATGTACATTTACGTCGGCAGAATGGCACCGACAGGCACATCAACGTATATATACGTTGGTGCCTTGGGGGGGATCGGACCCCCCCCCCCCGTACATGCGGCGGTCCGCGCGGCTGCAGGAGCGATCCGACAAGTGGGGGCGGCTATCCGTTTTCACCCGCCCCCTCCGGATCGCTCCCAGCCAATGCGCGCGCCCGCCCGCCCTGTCACTTCCTCCTCCTGTGTAAACACAGGAAGGAGGAAGCGACGTGATCTCTCCCTCGGCGTTTGTTTCAAGCGCCGCTGAGGAGAGATCACAACACAACAAGTAAGTCTGCACCAACAGCACACTTACACACAGACACAAACACATTTAACCCCCGCGATCGCCCCCCCCCCCCCCTCCCCCCTGTCACAGTGTCACTGAATGCAGTAATCATACATGTATGATTACTGTATTTAGTGTCAGTGTGACAGACAGTGTGACAGTCAGTCAGTGTTAGTGTCAGGGTAGCCCCCCCACCCCCCCCCAATAAAGTTTTAACCCCTTGATCACTGCCCTAGTTAACCCTTTTACTCCCTATTGCCAGCATCACTAAGCGATCACTTTTCTGATCGCTGTATTAGTGTCGCTGTTCCCGCTAGGTAGCTAATTTTTTTTTAATGCGATTTTTTTTTACTAAAGACATGTGGCTAAATAAATTTTGGCCTAAATGTTTGACTAAAATTTAGTTTATTGTTTTTTTATTATAACAAAAAGTAAAAAATATTGATTTTCTTTCAAAAATGTCGCTCTATTTTTGTATATAGCGCAAAAAATAAAAATCGCAGAGGCGATCAAATACCACCAAAAGATAGCTCTATTTGTGGGAAAAAAAGGACGCGAATTTTGTTTGGGAGCCACGTCGCACGACCGCGCAATTGTCTGTTAAAGCGACGCAGTGCCGAATCGCAAAAACCCCTTGGGTCATTTGCCAGCGTATTGGTCCGGGTCTTAAGTGGTTAAATGACCTTTTGGTACATCCGTATCATTATTCGTTTAAACAAGCATTTGCTTCTACAACCATCACCATATATAATAGCTGCTTTAACTGCTTTTATTCTTTTATTTATTTCTTGATTTTATCATTGCACGCGCAGGAGTAATAAGTTCCATTAGAGCGCTGGGTTCAGCATTGATTACTGGATCAAAGATCCTATGTTATTAATTCTGAAAATCTTTTTAGCATGGATGGAATAAGGTCATGGAAAACTATAAATGAAACACATAATGCTCTCCATTTGATCAAAACGCAATACAAATTTATTTAAAAAAGGGTACTCACAAATATAGCACTATGTCCTAGTGCAAAGAATGAAAGCATATATAGATAAAAAACAGGTAGGTGGCTGTCCTGGGGGGCTTTTATTGATGTCAGGACAGCCACCTACCTGGTTTTTATCTACAGTATGTATGCTTTCATTCATTTCATTCATTCAACTTTTTTTCCCTCAGTTTAGGGCGATATCTATTCTTCTACATATTTTTTTTTTAAATCGCAATAAGCATTGATTGATTGGTTTGCACAAAAGTTATAGCGACTAAAAAATAGGGAATCGTTTATGGCATTTTTAATAATAATTTTTGTTTTTACTGGTAATAGTGGCGATCAGCGATTTTTATCGTGACTGCGACATTATGGCGGACACATTGGACAGCTTTGACACCATTTTGGGACCATTGTCATTTTTACAGCGATCAGTGCTATAAAAATGCACTAATTACTGTGAAAATGACACTGGCAGTGAAGGGGTTAACCACTAGGTGGGGTTAAGTGTGCCTAGGGATGTGTTCTAACTGTGGTGGGGCTGGGCTGTGTATGACACTACAGTGACCATAGCTTCCGATTACAGGAAGCTGTGTACACTGTCCTGTCACTAGGAAGAAATGCTTGTTTACATGAGCATTTCCCCCTTCTTTCTCACTGTGACATGATCGCGGGTATGCCCGCGAACATCGTGTCCGCAGGACCCGTGGTCGGAGTCACAGAGCTCCCGGTGGGCGCACGCACCCACAATGCCGGCTTCTTAAAGGGGACTTATATATACGTCCTTCTGCCTGTCTGTGGCATGCTGTCGACGTATATAGTCATGCACTGGTTGGCAAACAGTTAAAGTACCACAGTTTGGGTGCATAAATGTCTTCTGCTGCTATTCCCAATTTCTGCAATTTCGCTCCCTGTTATACGTGATCCTGAGGTCCCCAATTGTCTTCACAAAACTGTAGGTTGCCCTGGGGTACACCGTCTGCACCAATTCCACCAGTTGATCCATTGCTGCCCTCTTGATTTTATTTGAATAATCTTTATGTTTTACTTGCCACAGACAGGTGAGCTCCCTGTATTTTTCTATAAATTGCATCATGAATTTGTGGGAATTCAACTTGTCCCTCATTTTGTTCTCAAGTATCAGATGTCTGCAAGACAGAACACAAAGACAAACCATAATGTCACGCTTATAACTCATAATCTGGTCACAATATAGGCCTCAATCTAAGCAGTATAGGCCACTAACCTTCGGTGCCCCAATTTTAAAACATACCTTTTTTTCATGGCTCCTTTTGGCTATAGTTCATCTCTCAACTGTGTAGCATGGACAATCCACGCTACCCCCATCAAAAAACAAAGTGCACTAGTGCAAACGTAAAAGTAAATGAATATCAGTAAATTAAGGTGCTGCACCTAACTAAGAAAAGCCTAATATTGGGCTTCAATCATATGTAAAGAAAAAGGAAAGATACGTGTGCAACCAAATAAAGCAATTAATATTGCATATAAATGTCCTTAAGCAAAAAATTTAATAATAAATATTGCATTCAAGTGTGCTTATTCCTGTGCCGGAATATGCTGCTATAAAGTGAAAAAAAGAAAAAGTCCTTATGATGTCACATCAAAGCAATGGCTCAAATATGATCTCAGTCCTCTGTCAGATGGCTAAGTGGATGCAGTTAACTTTAACAAAATTCCCACGGGCAAATGGAATGAATGGCCGCTTACCAGATCCGCCGGATCCCCATAGGGATCAGAAAGGCTCAACACAAGGATGTCCTCGGCTGTTTCAGAACGATTCCTCCCGCTCCACTCCTCTGTTGGAAATCAGGGGATAATGCCTTTGTCTCAACTATCAGAATGTTCCTACGGGCGTTACATTGACCGTTCTTTATGGATTTATATACCCTGCGCATGCGTGAAACTCCGCTCTCAGTGCGTTATGACGCTGGGACGTGACCAGATTCTGTATTCTGCATGTGACATACACGGCAGAACATTCGGGAGCGACGACATGGCAGAATCACTGAATTATATCTGGCCCTGCGGTTGTGGAGCATATAGAAAGCATAAGGCCACCCCCATGAGTAAGGGTGAGACAGTGGAGATGGTACGCATATTCGAGAAACATGATTACGATTGTAAGCTGCAGACTATGAAAGGGACAACAGCCGAAGAGACTTAATTCTGGAGAAGTTCATTGCGGTATTGGAGGGAGAATATTTGGTGCATTGACCGAAGGATCAAATCCGCAAGCGCTAGTCTGATTTAACGAACCGCGAGAAAGACCAGATGGACTCCATCCATCGCATTATAAAAAAAAGTAAGCCAGATTATTAACTAAAATCATTATGTAGATGTTAGAATTAGCTGTCTGTATATTTGTTTTCTACAAGTAGGTCTTGAAAAATGGACATTATGTTTTCTCTAATCTAGGTATGAATATTTTGTGTAAATGTGAAGTTAAATTGAAAGCAGATATGAATTATACTTGTTTATTTTTGGGAGTACCGTTTTTGATGAACTCATTTTTTTTTGTTCTTTCAACAGGAAAAAATAAAACAAAAAGGCACCATACAAGCCACCAGAGGGGACAAAGGGAGGCTTCCCTTGGCCGGGCCCCCAAAAGTTGAAAAAACAGGGCCATCTTCCCCCCAAAATAGTAAGTGTAGGTAAAAACAACTTTCTGGTTGTTGCGTGGCTCATCAGTGCCCATTAATGCAGCCTTGTCAGGGTATTGAAATAATATAAGGAACAAAGAAAAATTGACTTTTTAGGCACCACTAAAGATTTGATAAAAAAATTGGATTTTAATATAGAATATAAATAAAAATTCATATTAAATAGATAGATACTGATAGTATCCTTAACATACAAAGTACTATATAAAAATAAACCACATGTAACTCCACAAGATCAGATGTATAACCGTAGTGACATGAATTAGGACTTGAAGGTATCTCATCAAACTATAGTGATGAAGGATTCCAATGCCGAAAGATGTTTTCTGATTTGTCAGTACTTTGGATCTTGGGTGTTTAGAGGGTCATTCTTGGGGTGCTCGACATGTTTCGCGGGAGTAACCGCTTCGTCAGGAGCTTGAGTACAGTTTACTGGTAGTACTGAAAATCAAATGTGTCTTACAATCAGCCCCTCACTCCAGCATCTGGCTGCACCACCCAGCCGGGTGGGGGGATACTCACGGATTTGTATGATTTAGCTGAACACTAGCCACCGTTAGGTGTCCCCTACTGGGTTCAAAATAGATGGAATCAGCCAGAGTCAATACAGCCAGCCGGCAATAACAGGGTCAGATACGCTTGTATAGCCGTGTGGTTTGGGAGAGTTAAATGCTGAAACTCCAGGATGCGTTGCCTCGCCACTACAGTATGTACAGTAATGATTCCCAGATTCCCAGATTCCCAGAGCCTGGGGAGAGATCCCAGTTTTAAACTTGATATCCTTGAACCTTCTCCCTGTCGCCAAGTACCGCAACGTGGCTATGAGCCTTTGCTCTGGTGGAAAAGCAACCCTCATGCAGGTGTCCTGCTTCCTAATATAGGGGGGCAACAAGGACAAGAGTTGCTGCTGCAGGAGTCTGTTATCCACATATAATTCCTAAAATCATTAGGATTATTCTCCTGGAGCTCCCGCAGCAAAGGCATATGACAAACTTGATTAAGCAACCAATTTTGGGTCCAACAAGTCCTCCTCCTGTTCCTGGACCAGGCTAGAGTCAAAGCAATAACTTGAAGCCCATAAATAGCACGTTCTCTCGTAGGATTGCGCAACATGGCTGGTTGACGAATGACCGTTATGAAAATAACTGAAAAGCACGAAGCTGAAAAGCGCAAATCAACACTGACCAAACTTCTACTAACATGAGATTAGCAAAAGGAGCCCAAAGGGTGGCGCCTGAGAATTGAACTTTCTCTTTTGTAGTCTCAAAAGTACGTTGAAACCTCACTACGTTCGTGTTTGTTGGCTGAAAACGTTCTGCCGTGTGTATGCATACCAAGTTCACGGACAACGACCTTTGCATGGAGAAGGCCAATGGAAGTCTAATCGTGTGTACAAGGTTTAAGGCTGTTCACTTCACTGGGTATATGTGAGGGTTTACATCCGCTTTAAAGTATATTTAAAGCCAAACCATCTACTTTTGGATGGAGTGGTGAGGGAAAAGAACAACTCTTAAGTTTTTTTTGTGTTTTGTGTTCCTGTAGGGAGATTAACCCTCTCTATTTGCCCTGATGACCAACGTCACTGAGAGTGAAAGTGAAAAAAGTTTCCACCAGAACAGGAATAGAGAGGAATAGGGATGAGCCGAACACCGACCAACCGACCATTCGCAAACATTTAGAACCCCATTGAAGTCTATGGGACTCGAACGTTCGAATTCAAAAACGCTCATTTTAAAGACCAATATTCAAGTCTTTGAGAACCCGGGTCTTGCCCCAGGGAACATGGAAAAAAGTTTAAAAACGGTCGTTTTTTCAGAAGCAGGACCGTTTTTAAAACTTTTTTTTCCATTGATACATGTTCCCTCGGGCAAGACCCGGGTTCTCAAAGACGTTTTCACAGGCAAACTATAGACACCCAGCAGGTACAATATTTAAAGGAAATTTTCATTTTTTTTTAAGTTAAGCATCATTAAAATCACTGCTCCAGGGGCAGTGATTTTATTGATGCTTAATTAAAAAATAAAATAAAAATTCCTTTAAATATTGTACCTGCTGTGTGTCTATACCTGTGATAACATCTTTAAATAGCACAATCACCTGCCTGCCAGTAAATTAGGAAGAACTGATCTAGCTAAGTAAAAGCTATACAGTGTATAAATATATGTACAACTCCTAGGGATGTATGTAGATGTATATATATCCTCTACACACTGTAAATTAAGCTAAACTGACTAGCCTGCCTGCTCTATCTAGCTATCTAAAATGACAATCTCTCTGTCTCTCTGACTGCTTTCATTAACAAGTCGGAACACACTACACAAGTCCACCCAGCAGGCGGCCTTATATAGTGTGGGGCGTGTGCCAAAGCCCTGAGCCATATTTGGCCAAAGCCACCCAGGCTTTGGCCAATTATGGCTCTTCGTTTTTTGCGCGCTGTGATTGGCCAAGCCTGCGGGACATACAGCATGCTTGTCCAATCATCAGTGCGCAATGCAGTGAATTATGGGCCGTTTTGCGTCACTCGAATTTGGCGCGAATGACCGCTTTTGTTTAAATTTCGTCGAACGTACCAACAGACAATGTTCGAGTCGAACATACGTTCCTATCGAACGTGAAGCTCATCCCTAGAGAGGAACACTAGTTGTGGTGACACCTGTCTAAGAGGGTATTTCTTCAACTTTGGAGGGGTTTATCTTAAGTCCTATTGCTCATGTGGACAGAAAGTAAAAGGGAATTTTCCCAATGGGACACAGAGGGCAAGAAACGAGTTTTAACCGTTCCTTATTCTACACAAATTAATATAAAATATTTAGCTATAGTTATACTTTAAGCCTGTTGTGGCAATTTGGGGGTGTGCAAAGCACACCGCCATCTTGCCATGTGCTCTAAAGCACATTCCTCATCTTAAATGAAATAATGCCATGTTTAAGCTAAACGATTTACTCACCATACATTCCATGCCCATCCATACAAATCAAGAGACATTACAACAGCTTGCTCTCATCCATCGCTCCCCAGCATCTCTGCTGCCGACGCCCTCTACAGGCAGTTTTATTAAGACAATAGATTTCACAGACCACCTCTGATTGGACGAGATCACAGCATGTGACCACAGGAAGTCATGTCACAGCGTGTGACCTCCTCTACAGGAAGTGATGTCAGCACAGATAAACCCTTCTAACAGGGATTCATTACAGTAATAACACAATAATAACACAATATGATAGTACAATAACACAGTATGATACAGAAACAATACAATAACTAAATGAACACAGTTCCTGATAAGGGGAGCCTATATGCAGCTGTATGCTCATACCATCATATTTATGTTGATCAGACACAGAGATGGCAAAAGCACACATCCACTAAACCAATAGTGTGCCTGCAAAGTGACGCATCGCGCAGGCTAATATCTGTGCATCACACAGGGGCCCTTGCGCTGGCGACACTCACTCTTCAAACACCCGTCTCCAAGTCAGGAAGTGCATCTCAACCAGCCTCAATCAGTTCTAATTAGAGCGGGTTGGGGAAGTGTCAAGACTGGGTGCCAATATGGCAACACATATTAAATACATCTTCAAATTTCCACCACAAGCCCTTCTTGGCAATCATCTAATTTGCAGCACATTAAAAACAATGTGATACCAATAAAATAACTGCCAACAAGCAGTTAAATCCCTTTGTAGCAAAGAGGTTCCATCTCCTGTGTAGCCCTAGCTTATTACCATGAATATACATTTGACAATCCTCATTCACCCACTATGATAAAGTTTTAACATAACTCAGAAAGTTTGTAGCCCAAAAAAAGTTAGAATGTTTCAGAGAGATTAGGTTTGGGTGCACCTAATGTCACACATTGATGATATAGACATTTCTGACTAAAGAGTCTGAAATCTAAAGATGGTTAGTTTAAAGGCAGGAAAAATCTCATGCCATGAGTTCAATTGTGTTCAGCATTATCAGCATTACTTTTAGAGGAAGGCTGCCATCTGATCTTTCAGCAAAATCAAAAAGACTGCTAAGGCACATATTTAAGTGCTGGTGCAGTATTGGAGCCATGGCAAGCCGTGTCTTAATGTAAACAACTAGAACAATCTGAAGTCTTATACCTGCTGCATAAGAGAAGCAAGACTGGGAAATGCAACCAATGCACAAATATATAAATGCAAAGAATGTGGAACAATGAATAAACCAAATCACAGCAACAAGCTATACCAAAGGAGGGAAATATCTTATCTGAAGTTGTTGCAGGACCAGAATTACTATGATTAAAAATCATGGAGAGTTAACTCTTTGTTTATTTTATTTTTTAAGGCAACATAAGATTGTGCAGCCAGCAGCTAGATAAAACCTAGTATGAAGATTAAGCTACTGCAGAGGCAGGTATTAGAACAGTAATTAATGTGACATCAAATGCAACTGCCTACTCATGTGAGAATAGAATATGCTATCAATTTGTTATGTAATAAGCTAATTCCTAAGCCATGTACCAAATTGTAAGCATATACTGTATAAAAGGCTAGAAAGTGAATGTAATGCTTTTAATCACACATGATTATGCACCACCTGCCCTATGAATTTCTGGAAGTTTTAACAAAATAGGTAATCAGCCAAAACATCAGACAGGGAGTAAATGTTACTTGCATGTAATGGGGGTTTAACTGGTGGTCCGTCCAGTCCTGTATGCTTTCTTCTCATTGGATGCCAAGCAAGGGTCACATAAGAGGTTCCCACTTGGGGTGGGTTCCTGGACTATGTCAGACATTGAATGGGACCACTAACCCTTGTGATACACGGGCATCAAAGTATCTTTGCAAATGGGCCAATCTGGTGATCCTGGCCCAAAAGGGAACATTGCCTTGGGGCAGAAAAGCATCTGCTGAGCGGCTGTAATTGTGGCCAGACCTTTCAACCAGTGCTGTCTTAAGTTGAGGAGGTGCCCTAGGAATGGTTAAATAGGACAAGCTGGGTTCTGGTGATGGTGGAGACTCCTCAGTAGACTCCTCTATCAGCATGTCCCACGCGATCCTCTTGGGTGGCTCTGGACGGTCTAGGGGTAGCCCAAACGGAGCCTGCTCATCGGTAATTGATGTTACCATCAGTGTAGCAGTGTCCAAGAGTGGTGGATGCATAAGAGCTGGTAAAAGGTGGACAAGTCCAGAATTGGTGGCGACAGAACCTTGTCCAATATGGTCCCCAGTGTTTGCCACAAAATTCTGACCAGGGGTTCCTGGTGAATGCCAGTTTCAGTGCTCATGAGAGTCACAGGCAGGCCTCTTAAGTAGAGGATATCTGTGGCTTTGACCTCATCCATGGATTTGTACAGGAGCACCTCATATTGAGGATGGCCAGCCTGCAGGTGAGGAGGGACAGGCATCTCTGACAGGTGGGGCAAGTGACCCAAAGATTTTTGCGGGTGTCTGTGCATGTGACATTGGGCAAACACTACCACAGGGAGATACCAAATCCCGGTGTTGTGATAGATGGATTCCTCTAGGGTAGCTTCTGTCCAGGCATAGTGTCTCGTGCAGGATCCGAGTGTCATTCTGGGATGTGTTGCTATGTACACTTCTTATCAACTTCTCCGCCAATCTAGGTAGGGTATCTCCAGCAGAAGCAAATCAGAAAGCAGGCATGTGCTTTCCATGTGGGTTATCATGGGGCAAACCTTGCCAGATTCAAGAAAAATGAACTACAGCCGTGGTCTCTTTGTGAGTGGTCTTCACAGTGCATGTGATAGACGTAGCTCCACGTTGGGTGCCAGTTGATTCAAAATCATGTAGAGATAATCTAGATCTTTTTCATGTATGTAAGTAGGGATTCTACACTGCACACCAATGTAAGAGGGGATTTACACTAACTGAATGTAATGGAAAGATTCATTGAATGTATTGGATCCACCTAATCCATCTACTTTCTGTAGACGGTGTGGTGTTTGCCAGATCATTTGAATTAAGGGAAGGAAGATGACTAGCTTCACATCCACACAAACAAGTAAATCCTATGTCCTGGAAATGTTAAGCTTCTCTTATAAGTAAATGAAGTGGCCAGTCTCTTGGTGAGGCATGAACGAACATCCTTAAAAGAGCAAACAGATTGTCAGGATTATTGGGGTTAAAAGAATATATTAGGCCTTTATATTATATATCATATATTTTTCATATAAATGCTATGAGAAAACCCAAAGCCATCTTGTATAAAGGAGATTTTTATTAAAGAGGTCAACTTCCGTTCAATGTCTTCTAAAACAAGGGACTCTCAATAGAAGGTTTTAATTGTATTATGTTAGGTTCTCTTAAGATTATAATTTCTCAGGGGCGCATGCACGGCGCGATGCTAGCTGGACGCGTCTGAGACGAGCTCCGTCGGACCCGGTCCTCCCAGGCTATAATCCCGGGGCCAGATAACTCTGTCAGCTGCGATTTTTCACAACACCCCCGTGGGCACATGCGCTGGTGTGGCTGGTGCGCCAAGAAGAATTGGCGCACCAGCCACAACCTCACTAACTTTCTCATTGGGATGGAGCAGAGGCAGAACAAGGCGTCTCAAAATGGCGCCGGACAACACGAGGGAGATATCCCATCATGTGCAAACATCTTCAACCCGCTCTTCCAGACGAACCAGCATAATAGTGAGTACGGTCCCCCGCTTTCCAAAGCAGACCTTGATGCTAGCCTAACTTCAATTTTTGACAAGTTAGTGGACAAGATTGAAAAAGAAATCCATAACTCCACAGCTGCATTATCACATGAGATTGCCAGCATAGGTAGCCGTACCGATCTGCTAGAAACTAAACATGATGAACTGTCCCTGGCACACAATGACCTCAGAAAGGACTATGAAAACCTAGCTGACAACTTTGCCTTCATGCAGGCGCAAGTCGAGGACCTCGACAACAGAAACAGACGCCATAACATTAGGCTTCGTGGGGTCCCTGAAACAATCACTGACCTAATGCCAGCAGTTGCTAAATTCTTTCATAGTCTCCTTCCTGATAGACCACCAAGTGCATTCACCTGTGACAGAATCCATAGGGCACTCCGTCCCAAACCTCCACCTGACAACCCGCCCAGGGACATCATCATGTGTATGCGGGACTTTTTGATAAAGGAGGAAATTATGCGGGCATCCAGAAATACCCCTAATCTTACTATGGAAGGCAAACATATACAAATTTATCCAGACATCTCCCCAGCCACTCTGGATAGGAGACGTAGAATGAAGGAGGTCACCAGTGTATTGCAGGCTGCCAGAATTAAATATAAATGGGGATTCCCATTTAAGCTAACAATTCCTCATAATGGATCAACATATACAGTATACAATATCATTGAAGGGAAGGAACTGCTAATGAAATTAGGGTTGATTGCTCAAGATCCCCTCATTCGCCCTCCGAACACACCC
Organism: Rana kukunoris; assembly: GCA_029574335.1. Taxonomy (NCBI): domain Eukaryota; kingdom Metazoa; phylum Chordata; class Amphibia; order Anura; family Ranidae; genus Rana; species Rana kukunoris. The sequence goes on along the minus strand of CM056052.1, from coordinate 336,606,355 downwards.
AGACCCTCCCCTATCTGGTCTACTCCTTCCACCAGATGCACCCAGAGGGATCAAAGAAGGTTAATTCATTCCTTTCAAAATCCACAATCATAAGATTGCTGTGTTATTCCTGCATAGCTTCTCTCTGGATTGCTGCATCTGGTGCTGGAATTAATCTTTCCACTAGATAGCGCTTCGTGCTTAAAAGCTGCTTTGCCTCTTATTATCTGGCCACTGGCTAGTGATAAAAGTTCTATGTTTCCTGGTCTCATTTGTTGCCCCCCTTCTATTTTTCATTGAATTGGATCCCCCTAGAGATCTTCAATTAAGATAAAGTCAGAACTGCCCCTTTACTGAAAAGAAACCGGAACTTACACTTAACACATTGGTTAAGGATTGTCCTCATGATTTTGTTGCCGTTCCTATCCGCACCCTGATTTCCGGACAACGATGAGGACTAAGGATCTCACCATATATCTCTGACTCATTACTCTCCCCCCCATCCTATATTCAACTCTGTCACAAAACTCCACTATGTTCTCTGGATCTGCAACCCACCCGGATATAGTCAGTTGTAGCCTTGGTGATGGGCGGGCCACGACTATAGGAAACAATTTTTTTTTCCTTTTTTTTTTTGTTTTTTCAAGCGTTCTACTCACCTGATCTGAGAGCGACACTTCTCCCCCTGACTCAATATATTTGCTGAACTCTGCTCCTCTTTATATCCCTATAGAGTTTTTGTTACAATTATATTTCTCAGAACAATGTTCTTCTCTTGCTAACCTTTTTCTATATTTTGTCAGAATGCCTGGGGCAACCGCCGCAACCTGATTGTCCCCACACTTGTGCATGTGTCTCGCTGATGCCCAGCTATCTGGCGGTGCGTCACCTGACCGTGTGACAGGTTTGGGACTTTATATCCCATTGTTTGTTTTTGTATTCAAGGGGGTTGGGTGGCCACCCATCCTCCTCTTTTTTTGCAATATGCAGAATTGCTGCTCTTTAAAGTTTTGATGGCCCTTATGGCCTATATGACTACATGTTTTCCTATCCCAGAGTCATTCAATTTTTCTTTATTGTTATGTTCTTACGGTATACATATCTCTCCACAGGTCACAAGTATTAGTTTTATGTTTTGTTCTCATAAGGAATGTTATATTTGCTTGCTTCTTTGGTGTTCCACAGACCACCCTCCTGGCCACTGTTCACTCGATCGTGTGTTAGGATTCTGGTATATCCACATACAATTTTCATTTTATATATTATTATTAGTGGGTAAAAGTATTAAGATGTGCCTCCCTTTTCTCTTTTCAAAATGGGTCTCAAAATAATATCACATAACACACAAGGCCTTAATTTCCCTCATAAACGTAAAGGCTTTCCAACATTACAAAAGACTTGGGGCGGATATCATTTTACTCCAGGAGACCCATTTTGCCACTGATAACCACCCCAAATTCTTCAATAGGTCATATAATCAATGTCATTACATTACTTTTTCAAACAAAACCAGGGGAGTGGCGATTTTTATTCACAACTCCTTAGTTTTTGATATTCAAAATGTATATAAGGACCCAGATAGTAGATTTATCATTCTCAAAGGAACCATTAATAATCGGGCTATTAGTATTACCTCGATATACGCTCCGAACGACACTCAATCCACTTTTTTTTCACATTTTTTGCAATACATGATCGATTCCAATCCCCTCACATGATACTTGGTGGAGATTTTAACTCGACAGCGCACCGAGCATTAGACAGGAGTATTGTCTCCACCTCGTCTAAGGCCTTCTCTAAATCCACCAACCGCTCTCTCAATAAACTACAACTGATCGATACATGGAGAGCCCACAACACAGGCATCAAGGCGTACACTGATTACTCCCACCCTCACAAATGTTATGCGAGATTAGATTACATATATTGCACCCCTATTCTCTTAGCAAACTCCTCTCATGTAAACATACACCCATGTCCATGGTCTGATCACGATATTACTTCCTTTGAAACATCCTACATAGGCCTCCCCACTTCAACATACAATTGGCGCCTTAACGATTCCCTACTTACTGATCCTCTGAACCTAAGCACAATTTCTACCCATATAGAAAATTATTTCTCAGAAAACAACAACGTTGATATTTCTCCCACTACTCTCTGGACAGCCCACAAGGCGGTTCTAAGGGGTAACATAATTAGTTTAGCTGCCGCTAAAAACCGAGAAAGAGGACGTGGACGGGGGCGGACGTCTTAGAGAGGAGCTCCGAGTCCCACCATTACCATCCGCAGCCATCGGGGCATTTAACTACTCTTTTGAGCCCCAAAAATACAGGCATCTTCACCCCGGATCCCTGCAGAGTCTGGCTCGGCTATTTTGATTGAATTTGGCCGGCCTGCGCTGGAGATACCGCGCCGCCGGTTCTCGAGGCCGCCGCCATACTGCCTACCAAGGGAGCCGTTTCTGATCATCTCCGGAGGTAAGAGATCACCTCCAGCCATCTCCCTCCTCCTCCCCACCTACCTATCACAGTTTGGTGGCCGCACCGGGCCCCAGAGTCATCCGTCATCTCCGCGGTTCGACGTGGCCTAGCAAGGCCTGAGAATCCCCAGACTTTCTTAGCACTGTGCCGCGCGGGAGCGGAAGCGTGCACCGGCCGAGCCTCCCCCGGAGGTGCGGTCCCCCCTCTGGTATACAGACCCCCTCTGGCATCCACCCTAACACCCATCCTGCTAGCACCGCTATATGGATGCATACACCAGTCTGCACAATCACAATACTGCAGACTTACGGCGGCCATCTTGGTACACCCGAGGCCTATAGACCTCCAGCAAACTGAGCCAGGCTCTGTCCTTTCACCAAAGCCCCCAGATCTAACGGAGCTGTACCTCAGTGGGGGACTAGGGTAGAATTTTCCCATCATTCGCCCCCCCTCCTGCCAGCGGAGGACACACTTTGGCTTATCCTGGGCTGCTTTTCAAAATACCTGCCCATCCATAAATCGGCCCAGTCCTCACTTGCAGAGTGGCCATATTGCATCACCCATTGCCCCCTGGACTGAGAGGTGGGGACTTCCTGCTACCCCAACCATCACTGTAACTGATCAATCATCTGACCAAAATACATTCTTGCAGCTTCTGAATATACCTCTCACTATCCTCACCTAGGTCCTCCCTCTCTACTTTGATTTGGGCTACAGTTTGTGACACACTCAAGATCGGTCATATCACTACACCTTGCAGGCTTGCGATTCAACAAACCCTATGCACCTAATCTCTGCCCACTTGATGTCCTCCTCTTTCATGTGCATCCAACCTCATAGAGGCCTGAAAAACAAATCCTTTGCCCGAATTTAAAGCATTTATAATGTACTGAAAATTACACTTACAATTAAGTGGGGACGCATGCGTGGCGAGATGCACTTCAACATCAGTTATTAAACACCCCACCGACTCGGCGAGGGAAAAGTACCCTGATTAACTTTATCTTTTATAGACGCCCCTACAGTTCACACCTGTGCATGCCATCCGGCAGGAAGGCGTACAATCGCCGTGCGCATCAGCACTCTTTGGTTACATACTCCTTGCGCAACAAGGAACTGAAAAAAATGGCTCATAAAGAAAACGTCTCTTCACCTGTTCAGTCTACATCACCTGGTAATTACCCCCTGCAGAACTCTGCTGCCTCAAAAAATAAAAATGAACCCTACGCCCAAATCACGAAAGCAGATTTGGATTCCAGTTTAACCAAGATTTACGAAAAACTTGTTGACAAAATACAATGTGAACTTCAAAAAACAACAAACACGCTCACGCAAGAAATAGCAACACTTGCGCATAATGACCTCAGAAAGGACTTTGAGCTCTTGGCAGAAAATTACACTTACCTCCAATTGCAAGTGGAAGATTTGGACAACCGAAACCGAAGGAACAACCTGAGGATTCGTGGTATCCCGGAGACAGTTACCGAACTGATGCCGGCGGTCTCCAAACTGTTCCACAATCTCCTTCCTGACTCAACCCCATCCTCTTTTGCGTGTGATAGAATTCACAGGGCCCTGCATCCTAAACCTCCCCCAGATAAGCCTCCACGCGATATCATTCTATGCATGAAAGACTTTATCACAAAAGAAAACGTTTTAAGAGCATCAAGGAATATGCATAATATCGAATTAGATGGCACGAGAATTCAAATTTTCCCAGACATCTCTCAAGCTACTCTAGAAAGGAGACGCAACATGAAGGAGATAACATCGGTTCTTCAATCAGCCCGAATTAGGTACCGCTGGGGTTTCCCGTTTAAATTAACAGTGCCACACAATGGTACCACCTACACTGTCTACAACGTCTCAGAAGGAAAAAATCTCCTTATGAAACTGGGCCTCTTAGATCCGAGTGCAGATGCAAGACCTCCTTCTACTCCACATACTTCACCTATCTGGGCCACCCCAGCTACGCGTCGTGACCAAAGAAGATCAGTCAGAAACCAAGACTTGAACATGAAGCGGTCTCATTTCTACAGATACCAACTTTCCCTGTTCTCTGCCGAGAACACTCTCCCCCACAATTTTTTTTTTCTTCTTCATTTTTAAGATTCAGAAATCAGTGACTACAGTCCCAAAATACAATATCGTTATGCGATGTCTCCTTTGGTTTTTTTTTTTTTTTATCCCTTCCCTTTTTACCCTTTTGCATGACTTAAAGAAATTACACAATAGTTCCTAAAATATGATAGATCGACAGTACCAGCACCTACATTTTAATAATATGTCTAATATGTTGCAGTTCGCTCTTGTGTGTATGTATGCTTGTATGTATGTGTATATATATATGTATATATATATATGCAGTTAACCCCCCCCCCCTTTTTTTTTTGCCTGTCACAGAACTCAGGGAAAAGTTATTACAGTTCTTGAAAAATGATAGCTCATTTGTCCATGTGAAATTTAACAGTGGAGCTATACATTAATAATATGTTTGATATGTTATAGTATGTATTTATATTTTTGTTTAAAAATTCTTTGCCGAGGCTGTTCCGTTCCGCCTCAGCTTGTTTGTTCCCCCACTCACAAAGGACTCCTAAAGCATGGTTCACCTAGTGGTAACATCTCTACTACTGACCCTGCTTTACAGAGCAGTAGTAGTGTTGGATGTTCCATTTGTGAGTAATGGACGTCATTGTCCACTTCAATATTTTTTTCCGGTCAGGTAGTGCTCCTCACCCTGACCCCCAAAGTTTATATTATATTTTTCATAGAAATTTTCTATTTTTACAAAATTTTGAAAAGGTCAAACAGGATGTTTCCAATATACCTAATATTTTACTTCACAGCGATGTTGTACTATACTTTTCTATCATTTTTTATGAGCTCATCATCTCCTCGATTCTATAATTCAGGCACCCTATCCTCCATGGTTCACACATATAAGCATAATATATTAGCTGAAATAGAAAGGGCTGGTGGAGAATTCCGAATCTACAAATTGGTATATGTTTCGGTGTATTGTGTGGGTGGATGTTTGGAAGGTGGCACGATTGTCTCCAGACTTCCCCCCAACGCAGGTAATTCTTCATTCATAGTGCCAATATTGTCTATCATATTATCACTACCTTACAAATTAGTCCCTGGTCTTTGCGAATATACACCTCTACCTCATTTCCACTATAAATCTTTAATACGAATACAATGGGTCTCAAGGTGATCTCCCATAATGTCCAGGGCTTTAACTCACCTCTAAAGAGAAAAAAAGCCTTTCGCCATTACAAAAGGCTGGGCGCTGATATAATATTGATGCAAGAAACTCACTTTGCAACAGAGAAGCATCCTAAATTTTTCGACAAAAGTTACAACCAATTTTATTGCTCCACTTACAACACAAAGTCTAGAGGCGCTGCTATTTTTGTTAGGAACTCTGTGATTCTTGAAGTTCAGAACGTCTTTAAGGATCCAGACAGCCGTTATTTGATTCTAAAAGGCTCAATTAACGGACGTTCTGTCACTATTGCCTCTTTGTACGCTCCCAATGATGCCCAGTCTAGCTTTTTCAACAAATTTTTCGAAACATTAGACAATTATCACTCCACTCACCTGATAGTGGGTGGAGATTTTAATCTGGCTGCTCACTCAGCTCTAGACAGGAGCAAAGTTGTCCCATCCTCAAAGGCTTTCCCCAAATCTTTGAACAAAACACTATATAACCACCAATTAGTTGACACTTGGAGAGCCCACAACATTGGCATCAAGTCTTACACAATCTACTCTCACCCTCACAACAGCTTCGCTCGTCTTGACTACATCTTCTGCACCCCAATCCTACTTGCCAACTCCTCCAATGCTGATATCCATGCATGTCCGTGGTCTGATCACCACATAGTCTCCTTTAATACCTCTCACATAGGCCTAGCCAATACTACACACTCTATGCGAATGAACGATTCCTTGCTCACAGACCCATCGTGCAATCAACAAATCCTATCTCACCTTGAGCAATACTTTACAGATAACGTAACACCTGACCTGTCTCCTGCAACTATATGGATGGCGCATAAAGCAGTAATGAGAGGCAATTTGATAAATATTGCCTCTATCAAAAACAAGTCCAAGCTTGCAGATATTAGATCCCTCACGAAAGAGTTAGACCAATTATACCACAGACATAACCAGAATCCATCTCCATAAACAGATCCAAGAGAAACGCACTTCCTTAGACATTTTATTAACATCTGACACTGAAAAAGCCCTCAGATGGGCTAAAGCTAGATTCTTGCTAAACAGCAACTCTTATTCCACCATGTTCGCCAGAAAGTTAAATCAATCTGTGAAACCTCCCCACACATACAAATTAAGGAATACCTCTGGAAACATGGTGTCTCATCCCAAAGAAGTCATGAAATTGTTCACAGACTTCTACAAAAATCTTCTTTCATCATCACAACCACCCCCTCAACAATCCTCTCTAAAGTGGCTTAATGACATTACATTGCCCACTCTTACTAGAGATCAAATCGATTCCCTTAATGCCCCGTGCACGGATATAGAGGTTAACAGAATCATTGGAACGTTAAAGACATCCACAGCCCCAGGCCCTGACGGCTACTCCACATCCTATTATAAAAAAAATTCCTCTACTATTACCCCACACCTTACCAAACTATATAATAACATTTTACATGGTGGTCAATTTCCACCGGAGATGCTTTTAGCTAACACGTCCTTACTTCCCAAACCAAATAAGGATCACTCCACCCCCCAAAATTACCGCCCAATATCAGTTATTGACAACGACTTAAAAATATTTGGTCGCATCTTGGCAGATAGATTATCAACGGTCATCTCCCCATTAGTGGACCCTGACCAAACAGGCTTCATTCCCAACAGACAAATAACAGACAACATACGACTGACCGCCAATATCATTCAGGACTCCAACATACAGTACACTCTAAAGCCACTCTTTTGCTCAGTCTAGACATACACAAAGCTTTTGACAGTGTGAGCTGGACATACCTTGACATTTTGCTCCCCAAATATGGTATTAAGAATGAATTCCTTCATGGCTTTAAGGCTCTCTATCACAACCCTCAAACACGTATCAAACTCCCAGGCAACAATTCTGACTTTTTCCCTCTGACCAAATGCACCAGACAGGGTTGTCCCCTTTCCCCCTTACTCTTTGCCCTCGCTATAGAGCCCCTTGCCTGTGCAATCAGACATAATACAGACATCAAAGGATATTTTAAAGGAACCAAGGAATACAAACTGAGTCTCTTTGCTGATGATGTTCTACTGTTCATATCGGACCCTATTATCTCCCTACCTAATCTAACTAAAACTCTAGATATATTCCACGACCTAACAGGCCTGAGTGTAAATCTGTCAAAATGTTCAGCTTTACCAATTAATATCCCCTCAACCTTAACAGCCTCTCTTAAAGACAAATTCCCATTTAACTGGCAGGTTGACTCACTAAGATACTTAGGTATCCACATTACACCCTCGTATAACACATTATACCAAGCAAACTACCCTCCCTTATTTAACAACATTAAAAATTTACTAAAACTTTGGTCATCGTACCGGATCTCATTCTCGGGCAGAATTGTGGCTACAAAGATGATGATATTACCTAAGCTTTTGTTCTTTTTTAGAGCCCTTCCTCTTATTCTACCTAAAAAAACACTAGAATCATTACAAAGGGAGATTAACAGATTCATTTGGCAGAACAGGAAACCCAGATTTAGTTATTCTCTTATGTTTAGACCTCACTTAAAGGGTGGCCTCGGCATCCCTAACCTACGGCTCTATTACTTATCGGCCAGATGTACCCAATTAGCCCAATGGTACGCCCCTTCACTCCAAATCCCTTGGCTCCAGTTTGAGGAAGAATCTATCCTACCTTACAATCTTCAAGGACTCCTCTGGTCCAAAACTACCCCACCACAGAAAATAAGACCCTTAAACCTTATTGTCACTCACTCTCTCCAACTATGGAACAGACAGACCCCAAAATTTAAGCTATCTTCTGACACTCCCCCCCTGGCATCATTTCTAGGTGACCCACGTTTCTCCCCCCTAGATAGTGCACAAAATCAAAACTTACTATCAGTTTGGAAAACACATAATTTAACTAATTTAAAATCGCTGTCTCACATTAACTAATTTCTCATTTTCCCTAGTCTACAAATAAAGTATGATCTTTCTCCTTATGAGTTAGAAAATTATACGAAAATTAGACAATTCTATCAGAAATATTACTCTCTTACACTTCACCCCCCTTATATACAATTTGAACAAATTTGTATTTCCACTCCTCGTGCCAGGGGTTTGATCTCCAGAATATATAAAAGTTTGAATGAAACAAACATGCCTGAGAAATCGCATCCCATGTTACAATGGGAATCAGATCTAAATACCTCATTTACTCTGGAGCAATGGGATACCATGCTCTTTACCTCCATAGATGCACCAAGACAACATCTATCAGATAATCCGCTATCAAATTGCTCTATTGATGGTATCTTACACCGGCTAAACTTAATTCATTTTATCCTTCACTGTCTCCACTCTGCTTTAGGGGATGTCCCACCCAGGGTACACTATTACATATTTTTTGGGACTGCCCCCACCTAAAGGACACGTGGCACAAAGCCAGCATTGTGATTGATAAAATCGCCGGCCGTAGGATCCCTCTCACACCCCAAATATGCCTTTTATTCTCCACTATTCAGGACATTCCAACATCTAGCACAAGGCTTATCCACACATTTCTCACCTCTATTCACTGGGCCATAGCCTTTAACTGGCGCTCTGCTTCGGTTCCTTGGCCACAGATCCTCAATCGTATGACAAACATTAAACTCTCTGAGAGGATTCATCATACGTTATATGACTCTATGCCTCGATATAAAAAAAAAAATGGGTTCTCTGGGACACCACCTATCTGATTCATGATTAATTATTACTAACCATACCCTTTTCTTCCTATACAATGTTCACCGTTAATAATACTTGTATACATTCCTGTACCTTCATTGTTATTTTTTTGTTTTGTAACCTGACCTTTTCTACAATAATATCGTTGTAAACAAAAATAAAAACCGAGAAAGAATGGCCGATATCAAAAGCCTCACCAAAGACCTAGACAGATTGTATCACGACATGCGGCAATCTCCCTCACAAGATATCTCTGACAAAATACAACACAAACGCAGGGCCTTGGACCTCATTTTATCCTCAAATACAGAGAGGTCTCTCAGATTCTCTAGAGCCAATTTCCTCTTACATTGCAATACCCAGGGGTGGACTGACAACTCATGGGGCCCCGGGCAATAGAAGATTATGGGGCCCCCGGGCTTACAGATGGCCACCATACCAGGAGGCAGTGCAGAGGCAGGGCAGCTAAAATCTCTGGATTTTCACATCAAAAGCATGTCGGGTTAAGACATAGCAGAGACAGATGTAAAAAAAAAACACAGATTTTTACATACTGTCCCTGGTTATTGAGCCTGGTAACCCTGATGGGGCCCCCTAGTGGCATGGGGCCCTCGGGCAGTGCCCGAAAGTCCCAATGGTCAGTCCGCCCCTGGCAATACCCACTCTAAAATGTTTTCAAATAAATTAAATCAAGATAACAAACCTACCCATGTCTACAAACTAAGGGATAGCAAGGGGAATATTTCTACCCATCCACGAGAAGTCCTACAGATCTTCACATCCTTTTATAAAGATCTCCTATCCTCCCCCCCAACCAACCGAGCACAGACTCCAAATTTTGGCTTGACTCCCTTGATCTCCCATCCCTAAACCAAGAACAAACAGAATCCCTAAACAAACCCTGCACTGAAGCAGAAATATCCCAAATCATCTCCTCCTTAAAAACCTCTACAGCCCCGGGCCCGGACGGATTCTCAACCTCCTATTATAAAAAGTTCTCCACCATTCTGTCCCCCTACCTTAAAAAATTATTTAACTATATCTTAGTGGGTAACCTCTTTCCAGATGAAATGTTATTGGCTAACCTCTCCCTGCTTCCTAAACCTAACAAAGACCACACCCTTCCACAAAATTATCGCCCCATATCAGTGTTAAACAATGACCTTAAAATTTTTGGGAAAGTTCTAGCAGACAGACTGGCAAAAGTTATCTTGCCCTTAATTCATGCTGACCAAACCGGTTTTATACCAGGTAGACAAATAAGTGACAACATTAGACTGGTCACCAATATAGTCCAAGATGCTAACCTACACAAGACACAATCATGCCTTCTCAGTTTGGACATCCATAAGGCTTTTGATAGTGTCCGATGGTCTTATTTAAATCACTTACTCCCCAGATTTGGAATCTCAGGTAACTTCCTCCAAGGTTTCAATGCTCTTTATCAATCTCCTCAGACTCGCATCAGAATCCCAGGTAGCAACTCAGAATTCTTCCCCCTTGGCCGCGGTACAAGACAGGAATGCCCATTATCACCACTTTTATTCGCCCTAGCTATGGAGCCACTTGCCCATGCCATAAGATCTAACCATGACATCAGAGGTTATACTAAAGAACAACATGAATTCAAAATCAGTTTATACGCTGATGACGCCCTAATTTTTCTGACTGAACCCCTCTTATCTATACCTGTTCTCCTTAAAGTTCTCAATACCTTCCACGACATCTCAGGTCTTAAAATTAACTACAACAAATGCTCAGCTCTTCCTCTTAACCTTCACCAAGACCTCCGGCTTCTCCTACAAGCTAATTTCCCATTTGTATGGTGCCCTCTCTCCTTTAAATGTTTAGGAGTTAACATCACCTAATTACACAAGTGCCTGTTTAAAGCGAACTACCCGCCCCTAATATCTCACATTAGCTCCCTCTTGAATACTTGGTCATCCTACCATATATCATTCTTGGGCAGAGTTTGTGCGGTTAAGATGAATATCATACCTAAGCTGCTCTATTATTTCCGCACCCTGCCCATCAATATATCTAAATCTAAACTTCATAATATTCAGAGAATGATCAACAAATTCATATGGGCAGACAAAAAACCCAGGTACAGTTATGCTCTACTCCACAGACCCCAATCGAAGGGAGGCCTGGGTCTCCCTAACTTGTGGCACTATTTTTTGTCGGCGAGGCTTTCACAGCTCTCCCAGTGGTTCTCCACATCCCAAGACATACCCTGGAGAAGTTTTGAAGCCTCCTCGATTTACCCACTTCACCTTCAAGGAATCTTGTGGTCGAACTATGTTCTTCCTCGTACTCTGCTAAAGCACAACACAATCGTGGCACACCTATTTCAACTATGGCTTAAAATTAAGGACACTTACAATCTCTCCTCCCAGGTCTCCCCTTTAACATCCTTTTTAGGTGATCCCAGATTCAACGTATGTGAATAAACCCCTATTTTCACGTTGGGTCAATGAGGGTCTGACAACTCTGAAATCCTTACAATCCAAATGGACCTTCAGATCCTTTGAATCCCTACAGAAAATGTATGGGCTTCCCAATGCTGAATATGATCACTACCAACTAATTAAATCATTTTTTGACTCCCTCTTTTCTCTATCCACCCCCTCCATCTATACGCTATTTGAGAGAATTTGCCTTAGCTCATCGAGGGACAGAGGCATGATATCCACATTATACCACTTTCTAAATAACTTTTCCCTCCAGGAAAAATCTAACCCTATGTTACGTTGGGAAACAGACCTGGGTTGTGTATTCCCACCTGAAACCTGGTACTCTATGGTAGATAATCTGCGGAAATGCAACAGAGCCATATCATTTGGAGAGACTCCCTTAAAGATATTCTCCAGATGGTATCTCACACCATCCAAACTAAATTCTTTTTACCCCACAATCTCCCCCCACTGTTTCAGGGGTTGCCAAGATGAAGGCACGTTACTTCATATGTTCTGGAGTTGCCCTATACTAACTCGGATCTGGGAGACCACTGTTTCCAGATTTGAGAGTTCCTCGGCCTTAAAATCAACATCTCCCCGCAAATTTGTATCCTCTATTGCAGAGTCCCAGATGTCCCCACTCAGGCCTCTAGGCTGTTCCACTCCCTCTGTAGCTCCATTCAGTGGATTGTTGCACTAAACTGGAAAACCAGTACCTTGCCCTGGACTCAGGTCTTGGATAGAATGGAAACCATCAGGCTTTCAAAAAAAATATACCATACACTGAACGACTCTATTCAAATTTTTAATTCCAAAGGCTTATTGGTATACCACCCAACAAAAAATATTGCCTCTCTCCCTATCTCTATGTCTTGATGTCATACAGGCTTTCCTCTCATATGCTACATATAACGTTACACCTTCTAAATTACTCATTATGGGCCAGATTCAGCAAATGGCGGATCGAGTTCCGCCAGCGTAACAGTGGCTTTGAGCCGGCGTTTCTGTTTTCTTAACCAGAAAACAAGAAACGCCGGGTTGAAGTTCCGATGGTGAGCGTAACTGAGTTTTGCATCGTTACTTCAATAAAAATGGCGCCGGGGGCGTTCCCGCCGATTTACGCTCAAAAATATGTTAAACATCGGCAATTCACGATCGAAATCCGGCGCGACGCAGTACGTTACGATCCGGACGGGATACGCGGCCATAGTTATCTCATCCTGGCGTATCTATGTTAGGTATAGGCGTCGTCATCGCGTCGGGAAAAAAAAAAAAAACGTCGCTTGCGTAAAACGGTCATGAATGGGAATTGACGTCATTGACGTCAGCTGCGCACGGGGATGTTTTGACACTCGACGCATGCGCAGTACGTCGGCGGCGGGATCGCGCGTAGTTAGCATACTACACGCCCCGTACCCGCCCATTTGAATTCCGCCGGCTCATTTGTATGCGCTGCCGCAACTTTAGGAGCAAGTGCTTCATGAATACAGCCTTGCTCTAAAAAATCGGCAGCGCAACGCAAATGAGAAGCGTTATCCAGAGCAAAGATGCTCTGGACTACGTGAATCTGGCCCTATATTTCCTTCCTTGTGATGTTTTTTTTTTCTTGACCTGCCATCATTGTAAGAAAAAATTCCTAATCTGAATATTGTATGGACAACTTTGTTGTATCTGTTTGCTTTGACTCTGTAATGTTGCACAAAATCAATAAACTATTGTAAACAAGATTATAATTTCTCTTTCTGTCAGCTTTTAGGATAAGACATTGGTAGGAGACTCATATTTTCACATGAGCTCACATAACTAAATTGTCTTTGCATGAAGGAGTGAAGGGGGCTTATTCAAATATGACCAAATTACACATATTATATTATTACTCAAGTACAAGTAATTATTAAGTAATTATTATTAAAGTTATGTAGTATTTCTATATTGAAATACATCACATATATTTATGTATTTTAACCTCCCTGGCGGTATGATTCTTTGAGATTTTAGGAGCTGAAAATGGTACCATTATTTTGCAAGGAAATTTAGTGTTTTATACTGTAGGCCTATAATTCTTAGGAATAACTCACTTATATCTGACCAAAAAAGAGTCTAATAGGCATCCCGGGTATGATTTTTTTTTTTAAAAACAAAATTATAATATAATAAATAATTATAAATAATTATAACAAATAATAATATAATTATAATTCTAGATTTTCCTAGCTTGTGACGGAAAATATTAGTTATATGAAGACAGGAGGCGAATATCTTATGCATTATCTTTCTTTATTAATGCACACAGCAGAAATCCAACTTTTCAGTGAATTCAAAATAGAAAAACGTTTTAAAAAACTGAAAACAAGAAAAAACACCCAGCAGCCCTCTGGCTGGATCTGCCAATCTTGGAGAAGGACAGCAGGTATATAAGGGGCTGCCTCTTTAGAACCCTCCTCTTTCTTGAGGCGAGTCAGCAGAAAACTGGAACCGAAACCAGTCCGAAACACTGAAATCCTGGAAAAACTGGAACTCCGGCACAGGAGTCAGCCGACGCCAACCGGAACTCTGGATCTGGACGCAGTTGGAACCTCTACTTCAGGTCTGCGATGAACTAAAAAGCCAAGGATTGAACAGGAACAGCAATCCCAACGGGGATAGTGAGAACGAAACTTCCGGGACGTATCAGCCTCCGATTTGCAGGATGCGTGTTTCAATAGCCTACAATAAAAGAGACAACACCGTGATAGGGATGGGTTGGGAGGGAAGATATTCGCCTCCTGTCTTCATATAACTAATATTTTCCGTCACAAGCTAGGAAAATCTAGAATTATATATCAGACAGGAGGCTCATATCTTATGCAAGTTCAAAGCTATAACAATGTATACATGAAAAATAACAATTGACATAATCTACAAAACCGACATAGATATGTGTTCCTCCGGTCTAAAGTAGAATTGGCGGAAGGTGGTCGTCGATGACCAGTCTGCCGCTAACAGTAAGTCCTAGAGGGAGCCTCCCGAAGTGACGACTTTAGTAGCCATCGCCCCTCTGGAGGAGAACAAACAAAACAAAATAGAATTGCGCTGCTAAAAATGTGAAGTAAAGCTGCCAGCACTAACAGTGAAACAACCTGTGAGTAAACAATAAAGAAAAAATAAGTGCAGCGCTTAAAAACGTGAAATTGCGTGAAGCAGTTTACACAAATCCCATCGAAATGGGTGAGATTATAATGGGTGATCCAAAAACACAATACAGAAATACACAGAAAGGATGGAATGCAAACAGTGAAGTGTAGAATATAAAATATGGAGGAAGTCCTTCAAAAAACAAAGTATAAATACAGGTAGGTCTGGAGATTCCAATGGTATGCGTGATCCACTTTAATGGGCATGCAAGGTAGCCAAACTGATAAATTAGAAGAATGGGTACTCTTACCACATGAGGTGGACACATATGCCGGGAGCACTGTGTCAGATGCGCTTGTGAGAGCTCCTCGGATGGATGGCTCTATGGAGGGTGATGGTTGGAGGAATTGTAGATCCTTCCCAGGGATCCCAAGGTCCAGGATAGAGAGTGGCTCCAGGCTTTCAGATGGAACAACACTGGTAATCCAACCAAAGCTGCAGCCTTTGTCACTTTTAGAAAGGAAATTTTGTGTGATGTTATCAGCCTCTGGAGGAGTGGGCACCAAACAGGGTTATGTCAATCCCTGCCATTTCCATGACTGAACGTACCCATCTGGCTAGCGTAGCCGAGGAAACCGGAAGGTGAGGTTTGACGTAAGAAATGAGGAGTTGAGAGAATTGTAATGATCGCAACGGGGCCGTCAAAGACTCATAAGTCTGTAGGCAGCGGACCACACATAGGCGTGGATGCGCGGGGAAGAACGGGTAGAAAACCGATTGAAGTCCCGTCTTTGTTCTACGCACGACCGAAAACCTAACTCCCTGAGGCGAGAATTGACGCCTGAAGATGTCCTGGAGATGTCCAGAGCCTTGACGTCCGCCACTCGTTTGATAGAAATCAGACACAAGAGGACAGTAAGCTTGAAAGACAATAACCTTAAAGACAGAGTATCATTGTCCCCCCAGTCCGAAAACATGGTTAGGACCCTGGTCACGTCCCAAGTATGTGGTACTTGGGTCGTGGGGGGCATTGAAACCTAACGCCCTTCAAAAGACGCACACCAATGGGTGTTTACCTACAGGTAACGAGTCTATAGGGGAGTGGTAGGCTGAGATCGCCGAGCGATAGACGTTAAGAGAGTTATAGGACCGCCCGGATTCAAAAGAATCCGCCAGATAGTTGACCACTACAGACACAGGCGCCTGAACGGGATCAACCTGTCGTTGATCACACCAACGAATCCAGAGTCACCAGGCTGGTCGATATGCCGATCTAGTCCTGGGGGCCCAGGCCAAGGCACGGAGATCCCTAGCTGTTCTTGAAAGGTCGCTGTCTGCGACCGGCACCCCGAGACCAACCATGCGAGGAGAGGCAGGTTGTGGTCCGTGACTAGAGGATGTAGATCCCCGTTCGAACTGGTGAGGAGATGAGGGGAGTGAGGAAGTAGTCTGGGGAGGTCCACCGTCATCCCCAGGAGGAGGGGAAACCATGGTTGTGTCGGCCACCACGGAGTGATCAGCACGACTGACGCTCTCAGGTTCGCTATGTGAAGGAGAACCCTGAGGATCATCGAGAACGGGGGAAACGCATAATGTGTCCCCTGTGGCCAGGTCTGGCGGAGGGCGTCTACAGCGTGCACCTCCGGATCCGGTCTCCAGCTGTAAAAGCGCGGGAGCTAATGGTTGAGACGGGAGGCGAACAGGTCCATAGAGAGAGGGCCCCATAAATGAGCGAGGGCCAGGAACACTGACCGGTCCAGTCGCCAATCGCTGGAATCGGACAGGTAACGAGAATTCCAATCTGCCACCATGTTTGAAGCA
This sequence comes from Rana kukunoris, assembly GCA_029574335.1. NCBI lineage: Eukaryota > Metazoa > Chordata > Amphibia > Anura > Ranidae > Rana > Rana kukunoris. The sequence goes on along the minus strand of CM056052.1, from coordinate 336,589,548 downwards.
CCTGGGATATATTCCGCTACCGGAACGATGTTGCGTTCCAGGCAGAAGTGCCAGAATTCTTTCGCTAGATCCGCTAGGATCCTGGACCTGGGGCCCCCCAAGCGATTGACGTACTGGACTGCGGTTACGTTGTCCATACGCAGCAACACACAGCAGTTGGACGTGTTTGGCAGAAGACTCCTGATGGCAAAGAAGGCCGCCAGGAGCTCTAGCGTGTTGATGTGCAGCAGAGACTCCTCTTGTGGACGAGGAGCCGCACCGAGCGCCCCAGCCGTGGCGGCTGGCATCCGACTGGAACTAAAGATGGTCTTGCCGTTCCATTCGACGGCATGCCGTAACCACCACCGTAGTTCCACTATGGCTTCTGCGTCCAAGAAGACCTCGTCTGCATAGCGAAGCCCCTGACGCAGATGTAGAGTCTTGAGCCTCTGGAGGGCTCAATAATGAAGAGGGGCTGGAAAAATGGCCTGGATCGAAGCCGATAACATGCCGACTAAGCGAGCCAGTTTGCGTAAGGACACCCGTTGTTTGTCCAGCACGATACTGATCTCTTTGCGGATGGTAATTAATTTGGGTAGTCGGAGGACCGCTCGGTTGGTGTCCACCAAGAAACCCAAAAACTCCATCTCTTGAGATGGAGAGAGAATAGATTTCTCGTGATTTATGAGGAAACCCAGGTCCTGAAGCAATCTGACTGCCCAGGAGGCATGTTCGTTTGCCTGGTGGGAGGAACGATCCATTATGAGTAGGTCGTCCAAGTAAATGATCAACCTCACTCCTCTGCTCCGCAGGGCTGCCATCACTGGCTTCAGCAATTTGGTGAAGCACCATGGGGCGGAGGAGAGACCGAAAGGATGGCAAGTAAATTGCCACATTTTGTTTCTCCACAGGAAGCGGAGCAAGTGTTGGGAGGTTGGATGGATGGGAACCGTGAGATAGGCGTCTTTTAAGTCCACCTTCACTAACCAGTCCCCGGGAAGTAAGAGATCCCGCAGGCAGTGGATTCCCTCCATTTTGAAATGTCGGTATACGACATGTTGATTGAGGTTTCTCAAGTTTATCACTGGGCGGTAACCGCCACCCTTTTTCCTGACTAGGAATAGGTTGCTGAGGAAACCCGGAGAGAGTGGGTCCACTTCTACCACCGCTTGTTTGGTACGAAGGTCCTGCAACTCGTTGTCCATCAGAGCGGCGTTCAAGTTTGAAAACCGAATGGGATGAGGGACCAGATCCATGTCTGGCAGTGAAAATAACTCTATCTGATAGCCCGCTACTGTACTGAGTATCCATGCGTCTGCCGTAATCGCAGACCAGGCGTGAATAAAATGTCTCAGTCTTCCCCCTATAGGTATGTGAGAAAAATTGAGGTGCGTTGTACTCACCGGTGGCAGGTCGGGAGCGGGGGTAGCCTCTCCCTCCTCGGCCTCTCCAGGGGCGTCCGCGGGGAGGAAATAAGGGCGCCGGTTGCGCCATTGGTACTGGGTAGGGCTGCGGAGCTTGGTACTGAGCGGGAGCCCTATGGTATGGCCTGTTAGAGAAGTAACGGCCGGCAGAGCGGCCCTTGTATCTGCCGGCCTTGGGAAAAACCTTAGTGGTATTAGTCTTTTTCAAAGATGTCTGGGCCTTATCCAAACTGGAGTAGAGCCCTACCATTTTGTTGATATCTTTAATGAGTGAGTCCCTGAATAACATGCCTCCTGCGGCCGGGCCGGGTTCTGATTCGGCTAGATGGGACAGCTGGGGGTCAAGCCTCATTAGGATTGAGCGGCAGCGCTCCATTGAACACGTAGTGTTCGCGCAGCCCAGGAGGCAAACTGCTCGTTGGGCCCAGCCTCTAAGTTGGGATAGATCTACTGGTTGTCCAAAGGCGGTAGCCTGCTCACTAAGATTCAAAATTTTAGTGATAGGTCCAAATAAGTCTAAAACCCTGTCCTGTATGGTTCTAAAGGACCTCTCAATTCCCTTTTTGGAGTATTTCCCGTGCTTGGTGAGATACCTCAGAAGTATGGGGTCCACCTCGGGAGTGTTAACCACTTTTTTGGCGATGCAAGGGCGGGGGCATTTCGCCCTCAACTTATTACGGTTTGCTTTATCAACCGATCTTTGGGCCCAATATTCAATATACTGGGCCACCTCGGGTAGGGGTGCCCAGTCACCGGAGCGCGGGTGGCTAATTGCTTCTGGATCGAAAAAGGGCTCTCTGCGAGAGTCCAATAATGTCTCACCCTGGGATACAGGGTTGGCGTCGTCTTGGATCGACATGTGCCCACTGCCCTCATAGTCATCATCCTCACCCTCAGACTCAAAGGCGTCAGCCGTCTCAGACTCCGCGGACGACTCTGGAGAGGAATCCACGAAAGAGTCCGGTTTAGTCCGCCTAGCGGATCGTTGCCTCTGCACATGCATCTCCCCGAGGCCCAGGGGTCGATCGGAGTCTGGGAGGGTAGTGGGTCGACAGTCCTGGGAGGGTACTGTCTGAGGCATGATTTTTACTTCCCCTGCCAGGGAGTCGTAGGCCACATCAATGTGGCAGCGTTTTTGTGACGCCTTGCCCTTCTTCATGGGTGGTATGCCATTGCCGGATGGTCCAGGCACAGTGGGTGTAGGCCGGGGTACAGGCGGGGTTGGTACAACCTACGCCATGGCAGCCTGGACTGATCTGCTGATCAGCTCTTGAATTTGTGCTGCACTCAGGAAAACTGGGGCGTCTAGGGGTGGTTCTAGTAGTCCCTCAGGAGCACTAGGGGCATGGGTCCTGTCCTCAGGCATAGTAGGCAAGAGCTGTAGGAAGGCAGCACCACTGTAAGGGAAGTATAGGCTTTAGAACGTGACAGAAAAAAGTAATGGTTGCCTAGTAACCTGGTTGTAGGAGAGAAGGAGCCTTGCCTGAAAATCAAGCCTATTCGCAGTATTTATGACGGTTTGGGAATAAATTCCCTGACTAATCCAAGTGCCCAAGAAATATGCCAGAGAAAACCTGTTAGGATCCCGCGCTCCGTACCTCACACCGCTCGCTAACACATTGGTATAGCGGTGCAGGAGGAGCGAGGGTTCGGAGGCAGAGGGCGTAGTCTCGCGAAACTACGGGCCTCCGCGTGATTGGTAGGAATGCCGAATGGTCCGCCACGCCCCCTGAAAGACGCACCATGACAGGATGATGGCGCGAAACGAGAAGGCAGGCGTCGTAATCTCAAAATGGTGCCGCCTCTCGCGATATTACGTGAGGAGCGATTCCACAAGAGCAAATCGGGACCGGTCAGAGCGCCCGAGGGGCGCGCGCTGACCGGAACCCAACCGTAAGGTTGGGACGAAGGGGGGGGGGGTCACGAAGAGGATAAGATTAGAAGGTGGATTCTGTGAGGGTACTAGCGGGGGGGGGGGGATATCCCCAGTACCAAGAAATGAGGCAAAGGAAAGAGAGGGAAGTATCCACCTAATAGATAAGCAGAGAAATTACAGAAGTAAAGTGAAAAATACAACGCTGTAATTACAGAGTTAGCAAAGTGAAAAACACAAAACGTTGTACTTATCTGAGCAATCAATGGCCCCGATGGTGAGTGGGAATCCGGCAGTTCTGTAGAAATCCTGCACTGCCTTCTGCCACAGATGCTCATGGGTGGGTCTGATGATATGGTGGGACATGCGTCTGAGGATTGTGGGGACAACCTGGTGCACACATCTGCTCATGGAGGATTGTGCCATCCCCGCCACAACTCCACTTGTACGCTGGAACGAACCTCTGGCAAGGAAATGGAGTGTTGCCGGTACTTGACCAGTGGCTCCACTGCATGTGAGCGATCTGTGTGGCTGGTGAGGTCATCTTTCAGGGCTGTGGCTATTTCCAGGATGGCATCAGGGCTGAATCTGAAGATGCGATACACCTCCAAATCACCCATCAAGACGTTGATGCGCGTTTGGTATATCCTCTCCCGTGCCCTCCTCCTACGCGCCTGTGAAGCCAGTAGTATAGCTATGACCATGGATGCCCCTGGCATGTTGGCATACAGATTGTTGTCCTGCAAGTATGGATGCTCAGCTCGTCCGTAACGGTGCTGCTGCAGCTGCTCTCCAGCTGACCTGTGCATGTCTGCAGCTGACTTACCCCTGCGTTATGAGGGGTAACTTTAGGCCGGACGTACAACTTACGCGCGGTGCGCGTAGCCGGCGTCGGGCGCACGTACGTTCGTGGATCGCTGTATGACACTCATTTGCATATGTGAATATTAAATCTATGGGAGTGCCAGATGCGTCCAGCGTATATATGCGCCCACGCTGCGCCGGCGTAGGAAAGTTACGTTGGTCGGAAGAAGCCTATTTTCAGGCGTATCTAGTTCTGTGGATGCGGCGCATACTTAGTGCTTTGTGGATCTGGGCCCTTGCTTGTATTTGTGGAAAAATGTAAAGTCTTCCAAAACAAAGATTTGTATAATTCAACGTCTGTATGTGCGAACACGTTAGCATGAGTGTATTACAGCAAAACTGACACTCTGGGACATCGGACAACATACATTAATAAAAATTTCCACAACAACTATGATATGAAGCTGTTTTTTTGGGGGGCACGGCAAACAATCCACCAGCTGGTCGGATCACGGACAGCACCCACCCCTCTGGTTGGTCGGGTCGCAGGGGTCTTGGGCGGTACTACCCCTGGTCGGTCAGTCAGTAGTTGGTGCCCCTCACATACCCCTCATGGGCAGCCCTCAGGGGCGACAGGCTATAGACGAGGGGCTCCCCTGCATCTCCCCCTCCTGCTCCCCGCAGTCAATCCGATTGGATCTCCTTTTCGACCAATCGGGTGATGGGTCTAAGGACCCACTTCCTGATTGGCCGAGAGGAGAATCAGTGTGACAATAGCAAATTTTCATTCGCTATTGTCACACAACTGGGTGGGCTCAGGGCACAGTGCTATGCGTCCCAAGCTCACTCTTTTTTTGAAGCCTATTAGAGCCTCTGGCTCTAATCATGTGCATAAAAATGTTTAAATAAAAACCCTGCTTGGAATCCATGTAACCAGCACCCTGCCCTGTGCGCCACGTATGAAAGGGCCACCATTGGAATCCACAAGAGTCTTTTGTCAGCAAAATGTCGGTACAGCCAGAACTCCTCCTTGGCAGGTGCCGGGGGCCCCACTTTTGGACCTGGGCCTGGTACAGGAGGGCCAGCTGTACTGCCTTATCAGCAGCTCTGCATACACAAGTAGATCAGAGTTTAAAATTGTAAAGAATAGCAGTAGAGAAAGCAGGGTCAGAACAAGGTCAGGTCATGTCATATACATTATTTCACAGAGCAAATATAAGCAGGGTCAAGCAAGAGCACATCAGGTATCAACTGCTATCAGAAGCGCTGGTGGTGTGTGTAACAGGTGCTTAAATGAAGGGCGAGGGAGCTGGCCAATCGCTGTCACTTGCAGGTATGGGCTGTCTCAGGAAGGCTTTGTTCAGTCTTGAAGAGAGCCCGAATCCTGTTAATGACACCAAGATACTTTACAGCTATTCTGTACTTTTAGAAGTTTTTAAAGGTCCGCTTATGTTTGTGATCACATTAACTTTATTGTCAGTTTAGCATTTTTTGTAGCTACACAATAACTGTAACTGGGAATTAGAATATACTGTGTGTACATAAAAAAAAAAGTACATGGAGATGTATAGCATATCAGCAAATGAGGCGTATTGATTTATTGCTGTATCTCTGAAAACAATTACAAAATAAATAGCAACGAATAAAATTCTCCTGCCATGAAAATTCAGTTGTACACTATATAACTAATATTTAAGACATTGTAGATATCTGGTAAGCCTGTCACATACTCACACTACAGTCAGTTTGAATTGAATATTTATTACATCTGAGGTATGTAATCTTGGTGTTAGGTTTTACATTTTCTGTGTGCTTTTAAGGACGCTTACAATTAAATATGTATAAGGAATACTACTGATATTCTTCCGGTGTCTTAGAGACCATAGTTAGAGAATCTGTTCCAGCTAATTAACCTGTACAGCCAAGCACAAAGCTTTGACATTTTCCTGATGTCTTGTTAGATTTTGTTTGGGCTTTGCCCTTTCTATAAACAGAGAAAGTGCAGCGCAAACAATTAATAATTACATAAATAACATAAGTGACACCACAAAGAAAAACAGTGTAAAATGTCCATAAGTGCTTAATAATCCAATGTAAATGTGCAGGACCGAATCCAGAATGTGTTTGAAGCAAGCAGAAGAAAACCTCCACCAAAAAAGGTAAGGATGGCCTCTCACCTTAATGAAAAGGTTAAACAGCATGTATAAACAGGAATCTCCTCAATCATCCAGTTAATCCAACAGTGGTAGAACAGCATATAGAGACAAGGATCTCCTCAGTCATCCAGTATTCCAGCAGCAGATCACTTAATTAAGGCATCAATGGACTCAGCGCCAAACAATTATGCAAAAAAAATAGAGAAAGAATCTAGTGCTCTCTGAAGCATAACTGAATTTATTGCATAAAAAAGGTAAAAAACTCACATAAAAAGCACTCGTGACTGAGTGCTAGGTATACAGGCAGGCAGACAGGGATCAACCAACAGGTATCCAGAAACACATTGTGCAGTGTGCAGTCGCGGGTGACGTCACGCCAATCACTCCCCCCTTGTACGTCGTTACGTCCCTGGACGGGACTTCTTCAGCGTGGGGTAGGAAGGAACAACGTAGACGTCCCGCTGATTACATTAAATAGCCGACGGTTGCCAAAGCAACCGAAAAACAAATTGAGCTTAGACGACTCATCATGGTGAAAAAACTCCGCCCAAGAGTCAAAAAAAACAATTAGACTAAACATCTCACACCAGGTGATCACGCCTCCTCTCCAGTGTCAGGCTAACAAAGCTTCTGACAAGGATAGTGAAACAAACGCAATAGAGGACTGACAGAACACCGGACTTAGAAAAAAATTTACATTTAAAATATACATGACCCAAAAAAGAGATCCTTACCCAAAAAGACCTCATATTAGATCACAATTAAAAAAGAGACGTCATCCACGATTGCACAGACTGCCCACTAACAAATGCATTTGAAATTGTAACATATCAGATACAGTAATTAAAAATTAAAAATTACCAATTACCAGCTATGTAAATATACATACTAGACACAAAATAATAAAATAAAATGAAATAAAATAAATAAAATATACTTACCTTTACTTTTATTTACCTTTACTTTTATTTATTTTATTTCATTTTATTTTATTACTTTGTGTCTAGTATGTATATTTACATAGCTGGTAATTGGTAATTTTTAATTTTTAATTACTGTATCTGATATGTTACAATTTCAAATGCATTTGTTAGTGGGCAGTCTGTGCAATCGTGGATGACGTCTCTTTTTTAATTGTGATCTAATATGAGGTCTTTTTGGGTAAGGATCTCTTTTTTGGGTCATGTATATTTTAAATGTAATTTTTTTTCTAAGTCCGGTGTTCTGTCAGTCCTCTATTGCGTTTGTTTCACTATCCTTGTCAGAAGCTTTGTTAGCCTGACACTGGAGAGGAGGCGTGATCACCTGGTGTTAGATGTTTAGTCTAATTGTTTTTTTTGACTCTTGGGCGGAGTTTTTTTACCATGATGAGTCGTCTAAGCTCAATTTGTTTTTCGGTTGCTTTGGCAACCGTCGGCTATTTAATGTAATCAGCGGGACGTCTACGTTGTTCCTTCCTACCCCACGCTGAAGAAGTCCCGTCCAGGGGACGTAACGACGTACAAGGGGGGAGTGATTGGCGTGACGTCACCCGCGACTGCACACTGCACATTGTGTTTCTGGATACCTGTTGGTTGATCCCTGTCTGCCTGCCTGTATACCTAGCACTCAGTCACGAGTGCTTTTTATGTGAGTTTTTTACCTTTTTTATGCAATAAATTCAGTTATGCTTCAGAGAGCACTAGATTCTTTCTCTATTTTTTTTGCATAATTGTTTGGCGCTGAGTCCATTGATGCCTTAATTAAGTGATCTGCTGCTGGAATACTGGATGACTGAGGAGATCCTTGTCTCTATATGCTGTTCTACCACTGTTGGATTAACTGGATGATTGAGGAGATTCCTGTTTATACATGCTGTTTAACCTTTTCATTAAGGTGAGAGGCCATCCTTACCTTTTTTGGTGGAGGTTTTCTTCTGCTTGCTTCAAACACATTCTGGATTCGGTCCTGCACATTTACATTGGATTATTAAGCACTTATGGACATTTTACACTGTTTTTCTTTGTGGTGTCACTTATGTTATTTATGTAATTATTAATTGTTTGCGCTGCACTTTCTCTGTTTATATGACTATTGGGGTGTTTTATTTGAATTTACCTTCAGTGCTGGCTTGCATTATTATTTTATTATTTTTGTTTTGTTATCTTCTAGCGCTGAATAATTTATTTACTGCTTTGCCCTTTCTAACCTTGTAAATGAAAAGGGTAACATACTGAACTAATTTAAATAGAACATTCTGACTATGTAATTATATAACATGGTTCTCAAACATTGCAAAGAATTATAAAACTTTACAGCTTGTCTAAAAAAGTGTTCCAGCACCTGTGTTCTATTTAACCTGATGTCATAGTAAATACAGATTATTTTACCTGGAAAATAGTGTTCATTAGGCTTCATTCACACATGGCGGACTCCGTCGCAGTCCGTCCCGACGGAGTCTGCCTGCGTCTGCCAGCTCAGCGGGAGATCAGTCTGCAGATCTCCGCTGAGCCGACAGATGACAAGCTCCTCTCTGCTCACTGAGCGGGGAGGGGCTTGTCGGGCACCGCTGAGGCCTATGGAGCGATCTGATGAAAATGGACAGCATGTCCGTTTTCATCAGATCTTACCCGATCCGATCCGCATGGACGGATGGGGACGTATCCCCCATAAGTCTGTTTTTAGCAGATCGGATCAGGTCGGATGTCAGCGGACATGTCTCTGCTGACATCCGACACTCCATAGACATGCCTGGAGCGCCCGTTCAGGTCTTCCGTCAAAACTGACAGGCGGACCCGAACGGACTGAAGTGTGAATGAGGCCTTAAACTTACAATGTACCAGTACTGTTGCCAACTATTGACAGTTTATAGAAGGCAATGTGACGCATCATATGGTCATAATGTGATAAATATCTTATTTGCATTTAGCTGAAACAAATACCTACAGGGAAAGCACTAAAGTTTGAGATCATTTGTTTTACAGTATATCTATTATTTAAAAATAAATATTATTAATCCTATATCAAACAAGTGACATACAAAAAAAGTTGTGTTATTTTCTTTTCAGACTGGTATAGAGTATACTGTATCTCAAAGATTAGGGCCTAATTTTAAGTTGTTTCCCAGCTATAATTACCCACACACATCAAGTTCAGCAGGGCATGTGGTCTATGGCGTGTTCTGTAGTGATGTAAGGGGTAAAGGATGGAACCAGATTGTCCAGGTGGGTACCATGAAATAAGCACTTATAGAAGTAATGTATTCCTCTGATTCTTCAGCAAGCAGTTTTTCTTTAGTACAGCAGAGATTGGTGGTGCAGGAAGTGGAAGAGATGAGTAATAAAATATAAATTAAGTTAAATATGCCCTTCAGAGCTCTTGCCATAATGAAAAAGCATATTATGGCATACTTGCCCCTTAATGTGCCCTCGTCCAGCCAAGTGAGGTTAGTACTCCCCTTTGTCATCTCCATTACCATTACTTCTTTTGGTTCCTGGTCTTCTGTCTTAGGCCTCATTCACACGAGGGGGATCCGTTTAGTGGAGTCTACGAGCTCAGCAGGAGATCGCTCCATTGATCTCCGCTGAGCCAGCGGATGACAGGTCTCTGCTCACTGAGCGGGGAGGAGCGTCGCTGATTCTAGGGAGAGATCGGATGAAAACGGACAGAATTTTTGTTTTCATCAGATCTCATCCATTCCGATCCGCCATACGTCTGTTTTTAGCGGATCAGATGGTAGACGGGGGTCAGCGGACACATCTCCACTGAGAGTCAATGGATGGCCTGCTCGGATCCACCTAAAAAAGGACTGACTGATCCAAGCGATCTTGCCGTGTGAAAAGGGGCCTTATACTATTGGTCAGCCACAGATGTTTCTTTTTTTTTTTTTTTTCATTCAAGTTTAAGTTTATTTTCAGAAAAAAAGTTAGTACAAGTGATGAACTTCAAAGAAAGCATTACATTGACATACAATCTTAAATTACGAGGTAACAGATGTTTCTAAGAGTTCATTTAAATCTTTGTGTTTTGTTAATGCCTGTGTTACCACAGCACACACACATTTTTTCAAGACAATTGTAAGGCTCTGATTGGTAGCCTGTTTTTCAAACGATCCTCTTATACACATGCTTGGGTTCTGTTCATTTAGCTATGACTAAGCATCTATTGATGTGAAACGCGTTAGTTATTCTGCCCTGTTTCTCCATATGATTTGACTGCTGTATACTGTATTTTATTTTATTTTCTACAATAAAGATGCCTTTTTCAGGGTGCCTGTGTGCTGCTGCGTCTGTGAAGCGAATGTGGGGGCGGGAAGATTTAAACAAGCCGAGAGCCACATTGGGAGAAGCTGCTGACTTAGACCCCCGGGGACCCAACCATCCACGTGAGTGAGCATTGTGAAAAGACACTGACTCCTCTCTCTCCCCTGCCCCCACCTCTCTGCCCTCTCTCTCACCCTCTCTCTCTGCCCTCTATCTCTGCCCTCTATCTCTGCCCTCTATCTCTCTCTCTGTGCTCTCAGTCTGCCCCCTCCCTCTCTCTGCCCTCCCTCTCTATTTCTCTCTTCTCTCTCTCTCTGCCCCCCTCTCTCTATCTCTCACTCTCTCTCTGCCCTCTCTCGCTTACTTTCTCTATCTCTCTCTCTCTGTCCTCTCTCTCACTCTCTCTCTGCCTTCTCTCTCACTCTGTCCTCTCTCTGCCCCCTCTCTCTCACTCACTCTCTCTCTGCCCTCTCTCTCTCTCACTCTGTCCTCTCTCTGCCCCCTCTCTCCCACTCACTCTCTCTGCCCTCTCTCTCTCTCTCTCAATCTGTCCTCTCTCTCTGCCCCCTCTCTCTCACTCACTCGCTCTCTGCCCTCTCTCTCTCACTCTGTCCTCTCTCTCTGCCCCCCTCTGTCTCACTCACTCACACTCTCTCTCTGCCCTCTCTCTTGCTCTCTCTGCACTCCCTCTCTCTCTGCCCTCTCTCTCACTCTCTCTCTCTCTCTTTGCCCTCTCTCTGCTTTATCTCTGCCCTCCCTGTCTCACTCTCTCTGCCCTCTCTCTCTCCTTCCTCTCTCCCTCTCTCTGCCCTCCCTCTCTCCCTCTCTCTGCCCTCCCTCTCTCCCTCTCTCCCTCTCTCACTTTCTCTCTCTTTGCTATCTCTCTTTCTGCTCTCTCTCTCCCTGCCCCTCTATTCTCCCCTGTTTCTCCATATGATTTGACTGCTGTATACTGTATTTTATTTTATTTTCTACAATAAAGATGCCCTTTTCAGGGTGCCTGTGTGCTGCTGCGTCTGTGAAGGGAATGTGGGGGCGGGAAGGTTTAAACAAGCCGGGAGCCACATTGGGAGAAGCCACTGACTGGGAGCCCCGGGGACCCGACCATCCACGTGAGTGAGCATTGTGACAAGACACTGACTCCTCTCTCTCCCCCTGCCCCCACCTCTCTGCCCTCTCTCTCACCCTCTCTCTCTGCCCTCTATCTCTGCCCTCTATCTCTGCCCTCTATCTCTCTCTGTGCTTTCAGTCTGCCCCCTCCCTCTCTCTGCCCTCCCTCTCTATTTCTCTCTTCTCTCTCTCTCTGCCCCCCTCTCTCTATCTCTCACTCTCTCTCTGCCCTCTCTCGCTTACTTTCTCTATCTCTCTCTCTCTGTCCTCTCTCTCACTCTCTCTCTGCCTTCTCTCTCACTCTGTCCTCTCTCTGCCCCCTCTCTCTCACTCACTCTCTCTCTGCCCTCTCTCTCTCTCTCACTCTGTCCTCTCTCTGCCCCCTCTCTCTCACTCACTCTCTCTGCCCTCTCTCTCTCTCAATCTGTCCTCTCTCTCTGCCCCCTCTCTCTCACTCACTCGCTCTCTGCCCTCTCTCTCTCACTCTGTCCTCTCTCTCTGCCCCCCTCTGTCTCACTCACTCACTCACACTCTCTCTCTGCCCTCTCTCTTGCTCTCTCTGCACTCCCTCTCTCTCTGCCCTCTCTCTCACTCTCTCTCTCTCTTTGCCCTCTCTCTGCTTTATCTCTGCCCTCCCTGTCTCACTCTCTCTGCCCTCTCTCTCTCCTTCCTCTCTCCCTCTCTCTGCCCTCCCTCTCTCCCTCTCTCTGCCCTCCCTCTCTCCCTCTCTCACTTTCTCTCTCTTTGCTATCTCTCTTTCTGCTCTCTCTCTCCCAGCCCCTCTATTCTCCCCTGTTTCTCCATATGATTTGACTGCTGTATACTGTATTTTATTTTAATTTCTACACCTGTGTGCTGCTGCGTCTGTGAAGGGAATGTGGGGGCGGGAAGGTTTAAACAAGCCGGGAGCCACATTGGGAGAAGCCACTGACTGGGAGCCCCGGGGACCCGACCATCCACGTGAGTGAGCATTGTGACAAGACACTGACTCCTCTCTCTCCCCCTGCCCCCACCTCTCTGCCCTCTCTCTCACCCTCTATCTCTGCCCTCTCTCTCTGTGCTCTCACTCTGCCCCCTCTCTCTCTCTGCCCTCCCTCTCTATTTCTCTCTGCTCTCTCTCTGCCCCCTCTCTCTCTGGCCTCTCTCTCTCACACACTCTCTCTCTCTGCCCTCTCTCTCTTACTTTCTCTATCTCTCTCTGTCCTCTCTCTCACTCTCTCTCTGCCTTCTCTCTCACTCTGTCTTCTCTCTCTCTGCCCCCTCTCTCTCTCACTCACTCACACTCTCTCTCTGCCCTCTCTCTCGCTCTCTCTGCACTCCCTCTCTCTCTGCCCTCTCTCTCACTCTCTCTCTCACTCTCTCTTTGCCCTCTCTCTCTGCTTTATCTCTGCCCTCCCTGTCTCACTCTCTCTGCCCTCTCTCTCTACCCTCTCTCTCTGCCCTCTCTGTCCTTCCTCTCTCCCTCTCTCTGCCCTCCCTCTCTCACTTTCTCTCTCTTTGCTATCTCTCTTTATGCTCTCTCACTCCCTGCCCCTCTCTCTCTCTCTGCCCCCCTCTCTCCCGGTGCCTACCTCTCTCTTTCTCCCTGCCCCCTCTCTCTGCCCCTCCCCTTCTCTCTATTTGCCCCTTTTTCTCTTTGTCCCTCTTTCTCCTTGCCCCCACCTCCAAAGCAAACGTTTATTTTATTGCAGCTTTACAAATTGTAGATGTGTTGGCTGCACTCGTGTTTTTTTTTTTTTGATTTCTTTCTTTTATTTTTGCTTGGTGATCCTGCTAGTAAGTCTTTTTTTTTTTTTCAAAAGAACGAACTGTCTTGAAGATGTAGCAGTTAGAGGATTGAGACAAACCGTTAAACACTGGCATAGGTGCTTACAATGATCAGTTTCTATTTATTCATGTAAAACCTGTATCTTAAAAGGAAAACAACATGTTTGATGTAACTGATTATAAAGTGTGAGCTGGAGTATGGTTTTAATTTGTTTAGTGTACCTAAATCTGCCAGTACATCTAACAACCTCCCCCCCCCCACCTCCCTGCCCCTCAGACTGATGTCCAAAGGTGTCTTTGTTGCTCCTTCATCCAGAGATGGGGCACTCTATGATAAGAGGTGTGTTACTGACCAGATCACCAGGGGAAAACAAAAGAAAAATCCTAAAAAAAAACAAAATAAATGCAGCCACCACATCTAAGTTTTGGTACGCTGTAAATTATATTCCTCTCCATTCACAGCCGATTTGGTGGGACAGAAAATGGGTGGACCCTGAGGATTGTTGGTGGTCAGTCCTAAAGCTGTGTAAGGGGCCCGACATTTATGATGGCTGCCCTGTCTGTCTATTTCCATCTGATCCGATCAGTCGGACAGATGGAAAATAGGATCACCATCCGTCTGTTTTTGGCTGACAGGATTGGATCGGATGTCAATGGGTGTCAGAGGACATGTGCCCACTGACATTCGCCTCTCCGTAGAGGACAATGCAGGGTCTAATCAGGTTTGCCTAAAAAACTACGGCCGGACCTGATCTGACAGATCGTGTGAAAGGCTCCTTAGAATGTGACTGACAATTAGTTTTAGACTGAATTTCTAATATTCAGAAAGTATTAATTATTAGCAAAAGTGTATCCTTTTAAGATTGTTACTAAAATCCCCAGTCTAAATTGTAACTTTAATTATAATATAAAATGTTGACTATAATATTGGCATAGCCATTGCATCTGAAAAATAAAGGGCTTCTGTATCTTGAGTAACAAAAACTATACCTCTGACACTGGAGAATTTTTTCCTTCCACTGAACATGGACACTAGGGTATTTTTTCTTCAGGGCATCCCCAATGTCTGTTCATTTATTCCTGGCACTGACCAGCAGCATAAGGGGCATTACATTACATGATCATGACTACTATGTTCTGTATTTTGCATTCTTTATTATACACTCCTGAACAAGACACTATATACACTGTGTTAAAGTGAATAAATGTAGCGCTTTGTGTATAAACCTGTTAATATCTAATAAAATAAAAGTGCATCTAATCATGAATCATAACATGAGTGATAAATAGTCCATAAATTAAATTGAATGAATAAAGGCTCTTCTTAAGATCAGTGTTTCAACTCTAATCCACCACTGTGATCGTTCGTCCAAAAAGGAGTGCACATCACCACCGATAAAATTGCGCGCTCACCTCCCAGATAAGTTAAAACCCATGAACAGATCTCCCTTCAAGTTCACATGATCTCCTCCTTTAAATAATCAATGGCAGGTAATCCAGCTATTTCTTATTGGCAACTCGGCACACTTGCTTCCAGGGAAACAAAAAAACTCTCAGCTTTTGATCAAGATTCCGGGGATTTCAGGGCATGTAAATGATAAATAGAGAAACCATAGTGTTCTCTGTATACAAAATGTATTTAAAGCCAGCAATAACAAATAACACTTACAGGATAAAAAAAACCCGTTAAAACCACATGTAAAAAATCCACAGTAGCGCCACCGTCTTACACACTCACGGTGCCTAGCTAGACGTCAAGTTATCAGTTCCTTCCCTCTAGACGCGTATCGGCCAATCACAGGCCTTCCTCAGTAGATCTGTAGATCTGATATACACTGTGTTCTTCATTACATACTCCTGACCTCTGCATTCTGTAGATGGCATACTTCTGACAACTGCATCTATATGCTATGTTGTACATTTCATATTCCTGTGCTGTATATTACATATTCTTGACCGCTGTACTCTATACACTGTGCTGAACATTACATACTGTACACCTGACTCTGAACTTAACCACTTAAGCCCCGGGCCAATATGCTGCTAAATGCCCAAAGGTGTTTTTACAATTCGGCACTGCATCGCTTTAACCGACAATTGCGCGGTCGTGCGACGTGGCTCCCAAACAAAATTTGCGTCCTTTTCTTCCCACAAATAGAGCTTTCTTTTGATGGTATTTGATTGTCTCTGCGATATAAATGGAAAAAGACCGAAATTTTGGGAAAAAAAAATATATTTTCTACTTTTTTTTATAAGATAAATCTAATAAACGAAACTTTAGTCAAACATTTAGGCCAAAAATTATTCAGCCACATGTCTTTAGTAAAAAGAAATCGCAATAAAAAAAACTAGCTACCTAGCGGCAACAGTGACACTAATACAGCGATCAGAAAAATGATCGCTTAGTGACACTGGCAATAGGGGGTGAAAGGGTTAACTAGGGTGGTGATAAAGGGGTTAAAAACTTTATTAGGGGGGTAGGGGGCTACCCTGGACCTAACACTAACTGCCTGCCACAGTAACTGTCACACTGACACTAAATGCAGTGATCAGTAAATATATGATCACTGCAATCAGTGACAGTGTGACAGGGGGCTGGGGGGTGGGTAATCGGAAGAGATTAATGTGTATGGTGTCAGTGTAGTGTTGGTGTGTCTTACTTGTGATGTCTTCTCTCCTCTCGGCGGATTGAAAATACCGCCAAGAGGAGAGCTGACATCACTTCCTCTGCCTGTGTTTACATTATACAGGCAAAGGAAGTGCACTGCACGGAGGGAGCGCATTGGCTGGGAGCGATCCGGAGGGGGCAGACAAAAACGATCAGCCGCCCCCTCATCCTGGATCGCTCCTGCAGCCACGGGGACCGCCGCAAGTACCGGGGGGGGTCCTATCGACCCACGTCTAGGCAGGGACGTACAGGTACGCCAATGTGCCTGTCTGTGCCATTCTGCCGACGTTAATGTACATGCGGTGGTCCTTAAGCAGTTAATATGCAAGTTGCAAGTCTTGGTGACTCAGTTCTGTAAGCTGTGCTATGCATTGCATTACTTGCATGACCAAAGAGTTTCACAGTAATTAAGGAATATTTTGTTGGCAGAGAGACTGCCACATAACTGTATGTGTGCATGGGATATTGTGAGCAGGCTTGGACTCTATTTAACCATGTCCACATGCAATAGTCAGCACATCATCCATTTTTACCACTTATCAGCTCCATATTTAAGTGTGATGCCGCCTACACACGATCGTTTTTCAGCATGAAAAAAGAAACAACGTTTTTTAGCATGTCGAAAAAAAGGACGTTTTTTCCAACTTCATCATTAAAACGACGTTGCCCACACACTATCATTTTAAATTAAAAAAAAATTCATGCCCAAAAACGATCTTGTGTACGCGGCATCATTCTTTGCCAAGCTTTACATTTCTATGTTTGCAAACAAAGATTGTCAGTTTTGATCAGTCAACACCAAAATGCTACTGGGCTTCAAAATTATATTTATATGTGTCAGAATATGAAGTCTAAAACGTGAAAGTGCTGCACGCACCACAGCAACAAAATATTTCATAAGGTGATCATATATTCTATTATGTACTGTATGTATGTATGTATGTATGGATTAAATATACTAAAAAAGAACAAATGTTCCCATACAATCTTTTGAAGGAATATTTTCCACTAGCAACTACCAAAACAGTGTACCCCTAAAACACCTACATTTTGCAACTTATATACATATTTCAGTAAAATGTCAATGCCGTGTATGTGTTTATAAAATCACAAAAAAACTCACAAGGCCTTTTAAAATATCATGCTAACCCAGATTAAAATACTTGACAAATGTGCAAATAAAAGTAAAGAGCTTCATTACAGTGATACATCTTTTTTTTTTGTGTCTCCACTTTAGGATCTGGCCTATTTTTCAAACGTGTTGTTTACAAGTTAAAATCGATTTTTTTTTTTTTTGCTAGAAAATTACTTAGAAATCCCAAACATTATATGTATTTTTTTCTAACACCCTAGAGAATAAAATGGCGGTCGTTGCACTACTTTTTGTCACACTGTGTTTGCACAGTGGTCTTACAAGCACACTTTTTTGGAAAAAAAAAATTACTTTTTTGAATACAAAAATAAGACAACGGTAAAGTTAGCCCATTTTTAAAAAAAATATTGTGAAAGATGATATTATGTCGAGTAAATTGATACCTAACATGTCACAATTCAGTTGCGCCCGCTCGTGGAATGGCGATAAACGTTTACCCTTAAAAAATCTCCATATGCAACTTTTAAATAATTCTACAGGTTGCATGTTTTGAGTTACAGAAGAGGTCTACGGCTAGAATTATTGCTCTCACTCTGGTTTGAACACCGTTTTCATATGCGGGCACCACTCACATATGCGTTCGCTTCTACACGCAAGCTCAGCGAGAAGAGGAGCTCAGCAGATGAGGACAGACTCTGCTTGCAGCAAGACGTGCAGGACGTGCTCTCTCTTCCCCTCTCTGTGCTGTTTTCACGTTCAGGTGTCTACTGCTGGACGTGTCAGCTCTCTCTCTCTCCTAGGGCTAGAACCAGGAGATAGCAGCTACAGGCGCACGTTCCTAGGAGTAGGACGTGTGGCCCATATCTCCTGGATAGGTAGGGATTTTACCAGCTCCCCGCTCCTGCTCCAGCTCCAGCTCCATCCACCTGGCCCCCCGGCTTCCTTCTTCACCCCTTATCCAGGGGAACCAGCAGGTAAGCCATTTCACTGAGGTTGCAGGCGGCCGTCCATCTCAGGACAAGCCACTGCAGCTCACTCAAAGCCTCGGCTCTCCCCCTCTCCATACCTCCCTTCCTATACCCCCACATTACCACCTCCACCACCTCCACTCAAGCCGCCCATTTGCCACATATCTGCCGCAATTCCCGTCGTTTCGGGCGCTTTTTCCTTACCTCCGCGCCGGCCTGTGATCAATCGCGAAAGCCGCGATCTAGGAAAGGCCGCGGCTTCAACCGCGGCCTAGCGGCGCGCCGCTTCTCACCCCTTGCAACTGTCACTAAAACGCCCAAATCGGCCCAGAAACCCCCTCATACCTCTGGATAGTTACCTTCCACCCCCTGGCCATCGATCCAGGCCCCCACTGTAGCACCGATCTACCCAGGCTGGGAGTTCACCAGCCTGAATCCTGCTACCTGATCAGCAGCCATCTTGCTACACCCAGCCCCACTCTCCCCATTCTCAACACCATTACTACTTGATCCAGGGTTCACCCGATCGCCTCTTTAGGGGTCAGGAAGGAATTTTTTTCTCTGCCGTAGCATATTGGCGTAGCACGGTCAGGGTTTTTTGCCTTCCTCTGGACCAACCCAGGATAGAGGATTCAGTTAATCCTTGACAATCCTCCACCCCCCCCCCCGGTGTTTGGCGACCATGGTTAAACTGCAATACTCGGCAGAGACCATTTGGGATCTGAGGCGATTCGCCGCAATACTACCAGCCATCACCAAAAAAAGCCCTTCGAACTGAGCGACTTCTGAGAATCGATCGACGATCGACTATCAAAAATCTCAGCCATTTGCCCCAGCCTAAGCACATATCATGTGCTCTGATCAACACAAGATCGGCAGTAAAACACCGACTTGAAATCCATGATTTCATCCTACAATACGATTTAGACTGCCTCTTTATTACAGAGAGCTAGCTCACAGCAGACTGTAACACCATTCTAGGTGAATTGGTGCCAGAAAACTATCGTATTATAACGGAAAACAGGATAGGGCAAAGAGGTGGAGGACTGGCGGTAATCCATAAGACTCATCTTGCGATCACTAAACCAGTCCTTCAAAACCCTCTTCCATTCATGGAAACCCTTACTCTGCAACTGCAAGTAAACTCCCAGGAGACCGTCCGGATTCTACTTTGCTATAGGCCACCCTGCCCAAAATCGCAGCTTCTCCCTCCATTGACGGACTTTATCTCCACCTATATCCTTAACAGCAAACACCTTTTGCTGCTCGGGGACTTCAACCACTGGGCCAACTCCCCGCAAGACCCCGTTGCCGATGCCTGTATCGACCACCTGGAAGGATTAGGGCTACAACAACTAGTATGTGGGCCCACACATGCTTCAGGTCATACGCTCGATCTTATTTTCAGACAATATCTGGAAATAAAAATCTTGGAAAATGAACCATTGCCATGCAATTAAATTAATTATTTCCGAATTCCCCCCCTTAACAAAAACATCAAACCCAGTGACAACACACTGGACTAGATGTCAGAAGAAGCTCCACTCGGAACTCTTCAAAGCCACGTTAAGGGAAAAAATAAAACCAATTCAGCCGCATCAAACGGCTGAAGAAATACTGGATACCATAAACACATAAACACAGCCCTATTACAGTCAGCTGACTTAATAGCGCCGAAACGTAAAACCCACATCCGAAAAAATAACTCCAGCTGGTTCAACAACCAGCTGGCGTTACTGAAGCAAGAGCGCAGAAGGGCGGAAGCAGCCTGGAAAAGACGCTCCTCAGATGAAAACCTTTCCATCTACAAAGCAAGTAGTGTTGAGCGGAATACGCCATATTCGATTTCGCGATATTGCGCGAATATATAGAAGAATATTCGCGAATATTCGCTAATATCGAATATTCGTGATATTTTATCCAAAAAATTGTTTGCGAAATTTCGCTAATGCGAAAATGATTGCGAAATTCTCATAAACGGAGATCATTTCCTGTATTACTAAACTAATATGCACTAAACACTAACTCTACACTAACTCTACTTAAAAGAAAGGAGAATAAGGGGGCAAAAGAAGGGCGGTGAAGATAATCGTGCAATATTCCTATTGCGCGATTATCTTCTCCGCCCTTCTTTTGCATCAGAGCCAATCAGAATAACTTGAATATTCCTGGATATTCGGCAAAAGGAATATCGCGCAATATTCCTTTTGCCGAATATTCAAGTTATTCTGATTGGCTCTGATGCAAAAGAAGGGCCGAGTAGCTGATGCGATTCTTTTATGTTGCCGAAAATTCGCAATGCGAATTTTCGGCAACATAGAAGAGTCGCATCAGCTACTCGGCCCAGGGTCTCTCTCTAATCATACCAGCAATGCTTTTAGAAGTCGATGGAGATCACTAGGATGTGATCTGTTTTAAAAATAAATTTGAAAAAATACGAATATTCGAGTTATTCGCGAATACTCAAATATGCAATATTCGTAGCGAATATTCGCAATGCGAATATTCGTGAGCAACACTAAAAGCAAGTACAAGAAAATACCACAAAGAAATCTACAAAGCCAAGAAAAAATATTTTTCTGAGGCTATCAACAGCGCCCTCAACCGCCCCCGCGAACTCTTCAAGCTGGTCACTCAGACCATGAATCCAGGATGTCTTGAAACCCCCAATTCAGACACTCAAGAATTTTGCAGTGAATTATCGGATTACTTCATTAATAGAGTTGAGGGGATCCGGCAAAGCATTCAGCAAAACAATTCCCCCCGTAGTCCCCCCCGTAATTATCTACACAACATCTGCAGTAATTCACCACAACCAGTTAAGTTCAAGCTGGAACCCATTTCTATTGATGCCACAAAAAATATCATCGGTGCTCTGCATAACAGCACTGCACCGAATGATATCATCCCTACTAAACTGCTGAAGGAATGTGCTGACATCCTGGCACCTTCCATCACGCAGCTTATTAACCAGTCTTTCAGGGAGGGCATAGTGCCCTCTAAGTTGAAGGAGGGCATAATTCGACCCATATTGAAGAAACCCACCCTGGACCCTAAGAATCCACTCCCCCGCCGGCCCATAACAGGCCTAAACGCTCTCTCCAAGGTCATGGAGAAAGTAGTGGTACAACAGCTGCAACAGCATCTAGATACCCACAACCTACTTGATCCACTTCAATCGGGATTCCGCCCCGTACACGGGACGGAAACAGCACTGCTCAAGATATGGGACGACGTTCTCGAGGCCGCAGACGAAGGAGAATCTTGTCTCCTGGTTCTGTTGGACCTAAGCGCAGCCTTCGACACAGTAGACCATAAGCTTCTATTGACTAGGCTAGCGGAAGTAGCCAAAGTCGCAGAAGGCGATTTATCTTGGTTCTCCTCTTTTTTGGAAAACCGATCTCAAATAGTGAAGTTAGGACCTTTCACTTCTGAGAAACGCACACTATCGTGCGGAGTCCCTCAAGGATCCCCTCTGTTGCCGGTGTTATTCAACATCTATCTTCGTCCGCTTTTTGACATCATCAGCAGCCAAAAACTGCTCTATCATTCATATGCAGACGACACGCAACTGTATTTTCGCATTTGCAATCAAAAGGATCATCACCTCAATCTAAAGACATGTCTCTCTTTGATAGAGGACTGGATGAGAAAGAGTTATCTTAAACTCAACGGAGCGAAAACAGAACTTCTCCTGTTTCACGCCAAGCGTAGGAATCAACCTGCAACAACATGGACCCCCCCCCCCACCCATTCTGGGCAAAATCATCACCCCTAGCGCCAAAGTCAAAAGTCTTGGGGTCATCTTCGACTCCTACATGACAATGGACGCACAAATAGGGTCAGTAGTCAGCGGATCTCACCATCTGCTGCGCCTACTACGCAGACTTACTCCTTTTATTCCCAAAGATGACATAGCGGTCGTGGTGGGAACAATTGTAAACTCCAGACTGAACTATGCCAATGCCCTTTACCTCGGACTCCCCAAGTACCAAATCGCTCGTCTACAAGTCGTTCAAAACACGGCCGCCAGACTTGTGACTGGGAAAAAACCTTGGGAATCAATCTCACCTTCACTGAGAACCCTTCACTGGTTACCAGTAAAAGACAGAATCACTTTTAAAGCACTCTGTCTAACGCATAGATGTATCCATGGGAATGCTCCCCATTGTTTATGCAAAAAAATAAAAGCTCATAATCCCAATCGCGTTCTGCGATCCACCAATCAAAATCTACTCCAGATACCGAAAGCCAACTACAGGTCCAAAGGAGATAGAAGATCTGTGGTCCAAGGTCCCAGACTATGGAACGCTTTACCAACCAGCATTCGGTTGGAGGAGAACCACCTAGCATTCATTATGGACCTGAGCAGTGGTGCTAGCAGGACGCTCTCACACGAGTCGGCTTCACCTAGGGATAGATCAGCTAGTCAGGCAGGTTGTTCCCCCAGCCCCAGCTGCTTCCAGGACTCACAGATCACAGCTCTCCTTCCACCCTCTGGCCTCCATATTTCCGCACCACCAGCTCGCTTCCTTCCCCCGGGGGTCTCACAGGTAAGCCGAGCACTGGTGTTTCCCCCGCCTCCCCTGGGACAGCGCGGCCATCCTTCTAAGGATAAGCCGCAGCTCTGCCCAGCGGATCAACGCTCACATACCGCAGCCATCGGCGTTCTGGCTGCCTCCTATTTCTCCTCCTGGCCACCGGCTCCTCTCCCAAAAGACACAGGCAATCGAGGCACCCCGCCGCCACCTCCCCGCCTCTGTTCCTCCTGTTTTTTTCAACATCCGCGCCGACCTGTGGAGATTCGCGGCAGCCGCATTTAGGAAAGGCCGCGGCTTCACCCGCGGCCTAGCGGCGCGCCGCACTATCACCCAGGAATACCCTCCAAAGCTGCCCAGAAACTCCCCCCCACCCCCCACCCTCTCACAGTCGCCTACCAGCCTTCCCCTGGAGACCAAGCCGACAGCCCCCAGCTTAGGTCCTTTTTCCTGATCGGCGGCCATCCTGCTACACCCCAGTACATCTCCCCCTATTCTGCCCCACCACGTATCCACCACCACTTTAGCATTGATCCAGGGTTTTGGCCGATCGCCCTTGAGAGGTCAGGAAGGAATTTTTTTCCCTTGCCGCAACACATTGGTTAGCACGGCCAGGTTTTTTTTTGCCTTCCTCTGGATCAACCTGGGAGTGAGGATTTAAAGAATCTCCCCCCCCTATCCCATTAAAAACCTCCCTGCCCCCCCCCCCCGATGCTTGGCGACAATGGCTAATCTGCGATACTCTGCAGAAACCATTCGGGGTCTGAGGCGATTCGTCACAGTATTACCAGCCATCACCAAGAAGGCCTTAAGAATTGAGCAACTAATGAGAATCGATCGACTGTCAAAAATTTCAGTCATCCACCCCAGCCTGAGCACATATCTTGTGCTTTGATCAACACAAGATCGGCAGTAAAACACTGATTAGAAATCCATGATTTCATACTACAATACGATTTAGACTGCCTCTTTATTACAGAAAGCTGGCTTACAGCCGACTGTAACACCATTCTAGGAGAACTGGTGCCAGAAAACTACCGTATTATAACGGAAAACAGAATAGGGCAAAGAGGAGGGGGCCTAGCGGTGATCCACAAGACGCATCTTGCGATCACTAAACCAGTCCTTCAAAATCCTCTTCCATTCATGGAAACCCTTACTCTACAACTGCAATCAAATCCCCAGGAGACCATCCGTATTCTACTCTGCTACAGGCCACCCGGGCCAAAATCGCAGTTTTTATCATCACTGACGGAATTTATCTCCACTTATACCCTAAACAGCAAACATCTTTTGCTGCTCGGGGACTTCAATCTCTGGGCCAACTCTTCACAGGATCCAATCGCTGACGCCTGTATTGACCACCTGGAAGGATTGGGACTACAACAACTAGTAGGTGCCCCCACACATGCTTCAGGTCACACGCTCGACCTAATTTTCAGACAAAATCTGGAAATAAGTATTTTGGAAAATGAACCGTTGCCATGGACAGATCACCATGCAATTAAATTCATAATTTCCAAAATTCCCCCATTGATAAAAACACCTAAGCCGGTGATAACACACTGGACTAGATCTCAGAGGAAGCTCCATTCGGAGCTCTTCAAATCTACCTTAGGAAATAAAATAAAAACACTCCAACCACTCCGAACAGTCTCAGATACATTGGATGCCATAAATACAGTGCTACTACAGTCTGCCGACTTAGTAGCACTGAAACGCAAAGCCCACATCCGGAAAAACAAGTCCGGCTGGTTTAACAACCAGCTATCGCTACTGAAGTAAGAGCGCAGAAGGGCGGAAGCCGCCTGGAAAAGAAGCGCGTCAGAGGAGAACCTCATCAGCTACAAGACAACAACAAGGAAATACCGTAAAGAAATTTTCCAAGCCAAGAATTTTTTTTTCTAAGGCCATAAATAGCGCCCTAAATCGCCCTCATGAACTCTTCAAGCTGGTCGGTCAGACCATGAATCCGGGCTGTCTTGAAGCCCTGAATTCAGATACCCAAGAGTTTTGCGATGAATTGTCGGATTTCTTCATCAATAAAATTGAGGAAATCCGGGAAAGCATTCAACAAAATAATACCCCCCGCAACCACCCCCTTAATCAACCACAGAACACCCATAAAAAACCTTCTACAATCAACCAAGTTCACTCTGGAACCCATCTCCGTTGATGCCACAAGAAATATCATCGGTACTTTGCGAAACTGCACAGCGCCTAATGATATTATCCCCACTAAGCTGCTGAAGGAATGTGCCGACATCTTGGCACTACCCATCACGCAGCTCATAAACCAGTCATTCAAGGAAGGCATAGTGCCCTCCCTGCTGAAAGAGGGCATAATCCAGCCCATCTTGAAGAAACCCACCCTAGACCCCAAGGACCCTAATCACCGCCGTCCCATAACAGGCCTAAATGTTCTATCCAAGATAATGGAGAAAGTAGTGGTACAACAGCTGCAACAGCATCTAGATACCTATAATCTACTTGATCCATTCCAATCAGGTTTCCGTCCCGGACACGGGACAGAAACAGCATTGCTTAAAATATGGGACGACGCTCTTGAGGCTGCAGACGAAGGAGAATCTTGTCTCCTGGTTCTGTTGGACCTAAGCGCAGCCTTTGATACGGTTGATCACAAACTTTTACTGACTCGGCTGTCTGAGGTAGCCAGAGTCGCAGAAGGTGATCTATCATGGTTCTCCTCCTTTCTAGAAAACCGATCACAAACAGTCGAATTAGGACCTTTCATTTCTGAAAAACGCACAGTGTCATGCGGAGTCCCTCAAGTATCCCCCCTATCACCGGTGCTCTTCAACATTTATCTTCGCCCTCTCTTTGAAATCATCAGTAGCCAACATCTACTTTATCACTTATATGCAGACGACACGCAACTATACTTTCGCATCTGCAAAAAAAAGGATCATCATCTCAGTTTAGAGAATTGTCTCTCTTTGATAGAAAACTGGATGACCAAGAGTTATCTTAAACTCAACAGCTCCAAAACAGAACTCCTTCTGTTTCATGCCAGTCGCAAGAGTCAGCTGGCTACAACTTGGATACTCCCGCCCATTCTGGGCCAGATCATCTCCCCTAGCTCCAAAGTCAAAAGTCTCGGAGTCATCTTTGACACCTACATGACAATGGACGCACAAATAGGGTCAGTAGTCAGCGGATCTCACCATCTGCTGCGCCTACTACGCAGACTTATACCGTTTATCCCCAAAAAAGAAGTAGCAGTCTTGGTGGGAACAATTGTGAACTCCAGACTGGACTATGCAAATGCCCTTTACCTCGGACTCCCTAAGTACCAAATCGCTCGTCTGCAAGTCGTTCAAAATACGGCCGCCAGACTGGTGACTGGAAAAAAAACCTGGGAATCCATCTCACCTTCGTTGAGAACCCTTCACTGGCTGCCAGTAAAAGACAGAATTACTTTTAAAACACTCTGTCTGACTCATAAGTGCATCCATGGGAATGCTCCGCAATATCTATGCGAAAAGATAGAAGCCCACAATCCCAATCGCGTTCTGCGATCCACCGACCAAAATCTGGTCAAGATACCCAAAGCCAGATACAAGTCCAAAGGAGAAAGAAGGTTTGCTTTCCAAGGTCCCAGACTATGGAACGCTTTACCAACCAGCATTCGGTTAGAGGAAAACCACCTGAGCTTCAGAAGACAGATAAAAACTCTGCTCTTTTGATGATCAGAGAGACAGAAACAACGAGCGCCCAGAGGCGATTCAGTTCGCATGTGCCGGGCTATATAAGTTTTTCATTCATTCATTCAGGAGGAAGATCAAGACTCATCTCTTTTGATACCAAAGGAGACAGGAACAACAAGTGCCCAGAGGCGATTCAGTTTGCATGTGCCGCGCTATATAAGTCTTCATTCATTCATTCATTCATAAAAAAAAATCTTATTTATTTTACATTTTATTTTTTATTTTTACACTATTCTTGAAAAATAAATTGTGTCACTTTTATTCCTATTACAAGAAATGTAAACATCCATTGTAAAAGAAAAAATGCATGACAGGACCTCTTAAATATGAGATCTAGGGTCAAAAAGACCTCAGATCTCATATTTACACTAGAATGCAATAATAATAAAAAAAATAATGAAATGTCATTTGAAAAAAAAAAGTTGCTTTAAGAGCTATGGGCGGAAATGACTTTTTGACATTGCTTCTGCCCGGCAATGGTATGAAGATGGGTGGGGGCCATCTTGCTCTCATTTATCTCCATACCTTACAGGCAAAAGGATGCAATCACCCCAATATGCCTGCGGCTCTGTTAAGCGGCGGAGGGCACTGGAGAGCAGCAGCGGGGCTCTCTCCCGCCGCAGATAAACGTGATATTGCGGTGAATCCACTGCAGAAACCACGTTTATCTAAAAGCAGCAGACCCACTGAAAAAGACAATACCAGGTTTATTTTAGCTAGCAATATCCCTCTTCAAACAGCCGCCGTATAATGATGGTGGGCAGTCTATAAATGGTTAAAATAAATCCAAAAAGTGCCATAGAGTGCTCAGAGATCAAAAATGTATGTATTCAAAAAAAATTGATTACCAAGCATGGGAGACTCTCCAAAAGGAAAAGGTCAAGTCGAACTCCCATAAGACAGTGCTACACAGTCTGGACACTTAGCCTGACAGATGATCCTCTAGGGTAGGGCCCTCCAGACTATGACCCTCCAGTTATTGTGAAACTACACGCGTCATAAGGAATTGTAAAACTCTGACATTCACAGACATGACTAGGCATGATGGGAATTGTAGTTCCTGAACAACTGGAGGGTCATAGTTTGGAGACCCTTGTGTGGAAGCCCCATCATTCATACTGTTCACTATAGAGCCAGTTTGCTTTCCACAGACATGGAACCTGAAACCGGAAGTAACGTCAATGTGCAGTAGCCATGCCCCATTGGGTTTTGTCCATCCAGATGTTCTCAGGAGAAGGTACTGCTCGGACACCATTCCTCATTTAAATACGCTAGCCTTAACCCCTTATATAGTAATCAACCAGCTACAGGATCCCTACACAGTAATACATATTGATACATATTGGTAATTAAACTTCCTTTTAAAATAACAAATGGTGGATTGTCAACAATAATTTTAAATCACTAAGAGATTTTTAACTTTGCGCCCCATATAAAAAATTTAAGTTAAATAATATTCACATCCAAAAAAAGTTTCATAACATCTCCTTACCAATAGATTAAAGGGAAAACAACAGAACTGAGCCGAGTATATAAAACTCCATATATCTAAAAACATAAACAGAGTAACCAAAAACAACGCATTGGTACGTTTTGGATTTATTTTAAGAAGACACAAACGTCAACTCACTGTGTTGAAGCACTTTTTTCATTCGTACATTTGGAAAATACTTTAATCTGGATTTGCATAGTATTTTAAAAGACCTTGGGCCAGATTCACGTACATCTGTGCATTATTGGACCGGCGTAGCGCACCGCCTTTACGTTAGACTGGCGCAATGTAGCGGCGCAATCACCCTATTCTCGTCGGTTTTGCGTAGAAATTTGCGCCTGCGCAACGTTATTTCAGAGGCGCAAGGCAGAGTAATTGAAATTGGGAAGGACGTGGGCGTATTACATTGAAATGAGCCGTGACCCCATGCAAATGAAGGGCCGGCCGTCTCGCGCATGCGCACTTGAAGCAGACCATGGTCAGCACCTCTGTGCGCATGTTTACAATTTGGGAACGGCGCAATCAGTGAAATTGGAAGTGGACTAGGGCAACTTAGTGAACTACGCAGACAGCATAGATAGATAGACACAAACGCACTTCCTTTGCAAAAGTACATCCCTTTGTATCCCTTCAAGGTGCTTTTGTTCTGTTGTTTATTAGCGTTTGTTTGTTTGTTTGTGACGTGTCTTTGAGATATTTGGTGACTGTTTTGCGAAGTGATTTTTGTCTTTTATGTGTTTTCTTTGTTGTTATTTTGTTTAAGTTATATTTTTGCTGGGCATTTTTTATTTTTGCTCGTCAATTTTTTTGTTTTTTTGGTTCTGTTTGTGTATGATTTGGGAATGTGGGGGTGACATTCCTACCGGAAAAGGGATGTCACCCTCATTTGTGGTGGAGAAGTGATCCCCAGGTCCGTGTGAATGGTGTATGAATGTACAGTGACATAATTGGAGCCGTGGCATGGCGTTGCTGCTCACAAGTCCTGCATGGTGGGCTTGTGCCAATCCAATGTGATGAGGATGTGATGTGTCTGTGCTAGGGACCACAGTGGTGTGCATGCATGCATTCTCATTGTGCCATGATTAATGTGTGTGTTTAACCTGCAAAGATGCCTAATGTGAGCTGGCTCCTGGCTGCTCTTTCCTCAGAAGACGGGGTAGCCTTGGTTAGGGGGGTTCCGTATAGGAGTCATGCGATGGGGTCCCAGTGCATATGCAGAGTCACCCTGAAAGGATAAGACAGGAGGATGTTAGTAGTGCATGTGCCCCTTGTGATTTCAGCATCATGGGGGGGACAGTCATGCCTGCCACCCATGTCACTCACCAACCAGCCAGCTGTCCCCATACATGTTCTGTTCGAAATCTGTGGGGATGGGGCTATGATTGTATATGTAGCTGTCATGGGTGTCATGGGTGGTGTCATGTGTTGGGCTCCTGCAGGGTTGTGGTTAATTCCAGGATGGCATGAGGGGTGAATCTGAAGATGCGCGACACCTCAGAATCACTCATGCCAAAGATGTCTATGCGTGTGTGATATATCAAGTGAAGAGTGAGGGGCTTGTATCAGATTAGATTATTATATCCATCAAGGTTTGAAAGGGCTATTGAAAGATAGTGAGACCGTGTTTGTAATTTGTATGTATGTTATGTATTGATGTATATATGTATGTATATTTTTTGTAAAAATGTTTCTTAAAGCAAAGAATTTTTTTTTGAAAAAAAAAAAAAAAACCCTCTCCCGTGCCCTCCTCCATGCCCTCCTCCGTGCCCTCCTCCTTCTTTGCTCATCTAAAGTCAGTAGTATAGCTATGAGCATGGATGCCACTGGCATGTTGGCATACAGATTGTTGTGCAACACGTGTGACTGCTCAGCTCCTCACTAACAGTGTTTCTTTCTCTGACATGTAGACGAATTGTCTAATTTTATACCACCTTTTATATGGTCTAATTTTAGACAGGCCGTGCAGCTGTTGCGCACAGCGCGTAGCCTGCGCTGCACCAACGTTCTTTTGTGGATCCCCGTAACTCCCTCATTAGCATATTTGAATAGCAAATCAATCATGTGTCTAGCGCAGTTTTGCGCGGACAGATGCGCCTGACTATCGAAATTACGCTGGACAAAAAAAAGTAGATTTCTTGCGTATCTCGTTTTGGGGATGCGGAGTATCGAAACGCATGCGCAAATTTAGACTTACGCCGCGCATCTCCGGTTAGGCCGGCGTAATCGCTCTGTGAATCTGGCCCCTTGTTTTTTGAACACTTATACACTGTGTTTTATTTTTACTGATAAATGTACGGTATATAAATTTTAAAGCACTGCCAATTGTACTATCATATGTATGGATTAGCCAGCTTTCTTTGATCCGTAATACCATTTAACAATGCTTCTCCTTGTAGACTGGCACAGATTTTTACCTTAAAAATTTGAGTTACTTACTACTTCAAGTGGATGGTTACAATCACATACAGGAATCACAAAGAAGGAAATAAGAAAGAAGCATTGTTCATTACTGTATTGTAAGAATTTAAGTATATTTATTAACGCCATAAAGAATATCTTTCTTGTATTCCTTTATTTCTACCTTGGTGCATGAGAAAAACAATATAACTTGGATTTGTGAAAAAAATAAATTAAATTCTTAACTTGGAACATTAGTCAGAAAGTTAAGTCCTACTAGATCACTTCTGGCTGCCCCCTTTTGCAGGTATAGCTGTGAAACATTCAAAATAAGTGTCTATACTGTTTAAAATCCAGTAATACACTATCTAGCACTGATCTTCACATGCTCAGTTGCTCTCTATCTTTGGGCTGGCCATACATTATACAATTTTCTTGTACAATGTTCCTTTAGATTTTCCAAAACAATATAATATGAGGTGAAACCTAAACACTTCCGAAAATTATCACACATGTGGTATCCCTCTGAAGAAGCAGCAGAATGTATTTTGAGGAGGCATTTCACATATGCCCACAGCATGTTTGAGCAATATATCATTTAGTGACAACTTTGTGCAAAAAAAAACACAACTTGTGGCAACATATAAAATATTCTATGGACTCAACATGCCTCTCAGCAAATAGCTTGGGATGTCTACTTTCCAAAATGGGGTCATTTTTTATTTTTTTTTGTGCTATCTTGGCATTTCATGGTCTTCAAAGCTCTAAGGCCGCGTACACATGAGGAGACTGACGGACCGTTATCATCGGACATGTCTGCTGGGATGTTTTGGTCTGATGTGTGTACACACGATCAAACCAAAATCCCCGCGGACAGACAGCGCGATGACGTGGTGGTGACGTTGACGGTGCGACGTCCGCAAACCAGGAAGTAAAATGCTTCTACGCATGCTTCGAATCCATTCTACGCATGCGGGGGATTTTGGTCCACTGGTTAGGTGTACTAACCAGCGGACATGTCCGATGGACAGTTTTCCAGCAGATAAGTTTTAAAGCATGTTTTAAAACTTTTGTCTGCTGGAAACCTGTCTTCTATGCCGTACACACGATCGGATATGTCCGCTAAAACTGGTCTGTGGCCCAGTTTCAGCAGATATGTTCGATCGTGTGTACGCGGCCTAATAAGTAGTGAGGAGTGAAATCAAAAAAGTACTCCCTTAGAAAGGCGGTGCCTGGTTTTCGGAGTCCACACATGTGGTATCCCCATACCTAGGAGAAGTAGCAGAATGTATTTTGGAGTGTAATGCCACATATAACCATGGCATGTGTGAGCAATATATAATTTAGTGACAACTGTAATTTTTTAGTTAAAAAATAAAATATTCAATGGACTCAACATGCCTCTCAGCAATTTTATTGGGGTGTCTACTTTCCAAAATGGGGTCATTTAGGGGGGGGGGTTGTACTGAGCTGTCATTTTAGCACCTCAAGAAATTAGATAGGCAGTCAAACTAAAAGCTGCGTAAATTCCAGAAAATGTACCCTAGTTTGTAGACAATATAACTGTTGCACAAACCAATAAATATACGCTTATCGATTTTTTTTTACCAAAGACATGTGGCTGAATACGTTTTGGCCTAAATGTATGACTAAAATTTAGTTTATTGGACTTTTTTCATATTTTTTTATCTATTTACGTTTATATTGCAAAAAATAAAAATCGCAGAGGCAATCAAATACCATTAAATAAATGTGTGTGAAAAAAAAGGACACAAATTTAGTTTGGGTATAACATTGCATGACCGCGCAATAACCAGTTAAAGCAGCACAGTGCCAAATTGTAAAAAATGCTCTGGTCATTGAGCAGCCAAATCTTCTTGGGGCTGAAGAGGTTAAATAGATCAAGCTGCTGACAGCCTAAAGATTTACTGCTGTTCAAGTGGCTCTGAGCTACAGCAAAATAGCAGTCTCCAGCAAGAAACAGGCGTAATGCTCGAGGCAATATTCAGCACACACATTTTTGCAGCATATTTATTCATGTCGAATGTATGTTGGTGGCTAAAGAAAATTATTTCTATCAAGTTGTTGAGGGTTAAGTTCCACTTTAACTTTCTCCTTGTAGAGACCAATAATGCTGAAATATACTTATACACTGAATTTGGAATTTTAGCCATGTGTTGTTGTTCATAAATGAGGCACACTTTGCAGAATGCAGAATGCAAAATGAAGCCTGCCTAAAAACATCTAAGTGGCGAGCTACAAGGCTTGACTGCAATCCAAGTCATGACCTATACGGGATAGTCTCCAATGCATGTTTCTCTGGCTCTTTTCATGATGAAGCAGCAAGAAATCCCTTATACAGGGAAAATGAAATCCATCTCTCCCATTAGTATCATTAAAACTTTCCTCTTAAAGTATGTAACTTGCTTGTTTGCTTCATCCATATTTAGATCTGAACTCCAGGTAGTTATAAAATATAATATTTAATTTGTTTTCTTATTGCTTATTAACTAAAGCCAGTATATTAATCATTATTGGTTTTTGCCTTTTGTAATGTCCTGTACATTGCAATTTAGAATAGTAAATGCTTGGTCAGTTATGCCTTGTACACACGATCGGAATTTCCAATGAAAAAAGTCAGATGGAATTTTTTCATCGGATATTCTGACCGTGTGTATGCCATCGGAAATTCCGACGGGATTAGAAAGAGAAATTAGAAAGACGGAAAAAATTCAGTTCGTCTTTATGGAACTCTGACGAAGAAAAAAATATTCATGCTCGGAAACAAGTCAACGCATGCTTGGAAGCATTGAACTTCATTTTTCTAGGCTCATTGTAGTGTTGTACATCACCGTGTTTTGGACGGTCGTAATTTGATGTGTCCGTGTGTATGCAAGACAGCTTGAGCGGAATTCCTTCGGAAAAAACGATTGTGTGTATGGGGCATTAGATGTTCTGCTATTTTCACATGTGCAGACAAGAAAACTGCTGGAAGAATGGAAGGATCGAGAGACTACATTGGACTGCTGCTATGCCATCATACAATCACACACAGGTTCCAGATTTTTAAGATTAATATCTTTGGACTAGAACTCATATATATATATATATATATATATATATATATATTGTGACAAAGTCGCAAGAAATAGCGGTAATGCAATGCGGCAAAGTCGCTGATCTTAAAGTCGCTGACTATCACAGTCCAGGGGATTTCCCTGAGTGACCCACTCCCGGAGGCCATTTGGAAGCTCTCTCACGTAACGGTCCAGTACAAGTGCTTCTATAATCTGTGCAGGGGTTTGAGTCTCTGATTTGAGCCACTTGGATCTTGGAGCTTTTCCTTCTTTAAACCTCCAGTTGTAGAAACGCTGGGCCCTCACTGTGGAAGTCACCCCTAAGCGAGCCAGGATCTCTCCTTTCAGTTTGGGATAGTCTGCAGCAGCCACCTCATCCAGATCAAAATAGGCTTTCTGTGCTTCTCCCAGGAGGAAGGGTGCAATGATTACAGCCCACTGTTCTGGGGCCCAGCCTTCTCGAGTGGCAGTCCGTTCGAACGCCAGTAGGTAAGTCTCCACATCATCATCCGGGGTCATTTTCTGCAAACAGCTGCTTGCACGTATTTGGCTTACCCCCCTTGCTGGTGGGTTAGAAGACCCTTGGGTAGTCATCTGATCCAGGGTTGCTTTGAGAACAGCATGGTCTGACTTTTGTGCTTCAGTCAAAGCTTCAATCTTCAAAGTCAGGAGCCTGTTGGTCTCCTGTTGTACTGCAGCTGCGGCAGCTGCCTGTCTACTAATCTCTTGTTGCGCTACAGCTGCGGCAGCTGCCTGTCTACTAATCTCTTGTTGTGCTGCAGCGGCTTGTCTGTCTACTTGTCTATTAGTCTCTTGCTGCACAGAGACAGCGTGTAACAGGGCTTTCATAATATCTTCCATTTTCTGGGTCCTGTACCTTTAAGGCCACTGTAACTGTAAATTTGACCGGTACAACAGCGAATATCCCTCTTCTGACACCACTTGTGACAAAGTCGCAAGAAATAACGGTAATGCAATGCGGCAAAGTCGCTGATCTTAAGCAATAAATACGGCTTTATTGCACTCAAAATAAATAATACAAAACAAAATGGCCTACTCCAATTTAGGAGGCTAACTGACAGTAGTGTCCCTCACTACACTGTACTGGAGGGGCTATTCCAGACTCCAGTATAAAACAAACATAATAACAGTCCAAAATAAACAAATCTATGACAGACCTTGTTCCTTCAATGCAGACAGTTTCCAACCTGTCCGTCCAGCTCAGCATACCTCTCACACTGAGCTCTCACTTCCCACTTCCTTACCAGGTGGGTGTTAATTAATAGGGGAAGAGAGGAGGTTTTACCTGTTGGCCAGGCTTAACCCCTTCCAGGGCAGGGAACGCTGACTTTTCCAGTCTCTCACTGGTGTACATACAATTGTGTACCCTGTCACAATATATATATATATATATATATATCTTACGTTTTTATGATCTATCGCCACTCGATTGCTGATTTGCAATCAAAAGATATCATTTATTAATGTCTCCTGGCATTTTCCATTTTGCTTGTGGGCATGTGAAGCCCACAAGCACTATCTTCTGAGATATGATGCTGCTGAGTGACAAGCATGCACCTCCCGTTCTCGCGCATGTGCAGTGTGTTGGGCTCACAGCGCGGTCAACTTCTGACGTTGCCATCACAACAGGCGTCAAAAGTGCCTGTCCCTATTGTGATGGCAACTGCCGTCATCGCGTCACTTCCGGTTTCAGAATATCGCGATGGGAATTATGACACAAAACTCCCAGGAGACAGTGCGCTGCCCGATATTATGGACATATCCGCAGGTGGCAGAAGCCGGAAACTAGCTGGAAAACAGCAGTATCTGCGTAAGGAGACAAAAAATTCAATACAAATTACATTGTTTTATCTATATGGTATTCAATCCAAAGGGGAAAAACTCCTCGCGCTAACAAAAATAAATTGAGTTAAATTACTAATTGAATAATAAAAAAATTTAAATAAAGAAATAAATATGATAGTATCCAGCAGCAACACAAAAATATGTGATATACATAAAAAACAGAAATAAAAACTAAAAGGTTGCGCTTAGAGGCACAAAGTGATATTGTGAAGAGAATTAATTATGTCTATATATATAAATAAAAAACAGACATATTCAGTATAATCATAAATATGAAAATACAAAAATAAATTATATCAGTTATATCAAAGTGAATAAATAAAGTCCATGAAGGCTAAAAGTAAAATAAAATAAAAATGTGAAAACGTGAAAATTCTCTGATAGTCCTTAAGATAGGGTAATGAGAAAAAAATATAGCAGCTTTCCAAGTTGGATGACAAAGGTAGTAGCTGTAGATTGTAGAGGTCCTGTGTAGGTACACCACCAATTACACAATATTACTTCCAATATGGTAAGGTAAATAAGGATGTACTCTTACCAGATATAGGGGGAATTCAGGCATATCACTCCCAATACGTCTGGAGTAGGACGCTTCCGGATCTTCCACTCTGGATTAATGCGATCTCCACTGGACCAGCAATGTATTCAGCGACTGCAGTAAGCTCAGCATCCCATTCGGATCAAAGAAAGAAGAAAAAACCGGGGACTCGCCATAGTGAAATATTTCCAGGAGATTTTATTCAGATTGTGCAGCATATACACAAAAAATTTAAAATTGCCGGCTAAAACATGCAGAATAAAAAAGAAAGAAAATACAACGTGCACCCGTGCTTCCGGGGTCACGTGACAAACGCGGTGACGTAGTGCGTGGCTCCGCCCTGACCGGTTTCGTCAGAGAATGACGTTGTCAAAGGGCACGGGCGACGCACTGAACGTTCACCTCTTAAGTAGATAGAGACGCAACCAAGCCTCTCTTTCGATTCGCCACCTTCATTGAAGAACAGTGGAGAAGGCGGAAGTGGGAGTAGACCGGGACAAACAGGAAGCGCGCTACCAGCGAGATCTGTGTGATGCAGATAGGCATATCCTGCATCACTCAAGGTCCGATCCGGCCTTAAAGGGCACAATCACTGGTTCCCGGTCCTCCGACTAGTGAATATACAAGTAAATACAAAACTAATTACCAAGGAACATTGTCTGTCACCAATATACATATGCTCAGAGGTAAAAAGATAAAAAGACATATACTTGTCTCTAATAGACAAACTAAAATTAATTTTAATTTTAGTCGTCACAAACAATTTAGCTAAACGTGCTGTACAGGTCGCCGTGGCTGCGTCCTGGAGGGACGCTATGTTTCCCCTCTATTTGGGCTATGGTCCTTTTAAGAGGACAAAAAGGGTTAATGCACCTGTCCAGGAGATGGTTTAAGTGAGGACAGGAAGTTGCAGGTGAGAGAGTGGAAGTGTGTAGCATAGCCTGTGTATGGCGATGCTAGACAGGTGAATGCTGCAAAGCTCTGAGAAGCTGGGAAGAACTTTAAAAGGACTTGTGTCCTGCCTGAAAGCCTGCAACTGGGGAACTTTACCTGCAAGGACTGTGAATTGCAATGGCAGTGCTGAGCCCTAAGAGTCGGTGAGACTGATTATTTGTTTTGCTTTTGCTGCTGTGAAGCCATTTGTGTTCAATAAACCTCAGTTTTGATTTAAAAGCCTGTGTCCTGCGATCAAGCTGATCCCCCAAACGTTACACTGGTGGAGAATGCGGGCAGGACATAATAACAGGCATAAGAAGAAAGAAATTTTTTATTTTTTTTGGACTTTATATTGAACTGACATTTAAAGAGACAGTGCATTGGATTTATGTCCTGGGTTAAAGCTGCACAAACATTGAAAGCCGAAGCTATGGAGGAGCTAATTAAACAGCTGACCCTGGCTAACATACAAGCGCAGACCCGCCATGAGGAGGCGCTGACGCTGCAGCAAGAAAATACCCGCCTGTTGGTGGCTCAGTTGGTAGCCCAGCAAACAACCCAGCAAGAGGTTATGCAGACTCAGGTGACTGCTTTAAAGGAAGCAGTGCAGCAGCTGTCTAAGGTTCAGGGACAAGCGGCTGTTGCCCCTGGCAACCAGGTGACTGTGAGGGCAAGCCATTTTCTGCAGAAATTATCCCCAAACGATGATGTAGAAGCATTTCTTGCTACCTTTGAGAGGACGGCAGAGAGAGAAGGGTGGCTTCAGGACCAGTGGGCCGGCCTCATTGCTCCTTTTCTCACTGGAGATCCTCAAAAAGCCTACTTTGACCTGCCACCGGATGATGATAAAGACTATCAAAAGCTAAAAGCCGAAATTCTGGCTCGTCTGGGGGTGACTACGGCTGTTCGGGCCCAACGAGTACACCAATGGAAATATCGTCCAGATCGGCCACCCCGATCTCAAATGCACGACCTGGTGCAACTAGTGAAAAAATGGCTGCAGCCTGAGGTGTTGTCTGGCCCCCAAATCGTGGAGCGGGTCGTGCTGGACCGATACTTGAGGTCCCTGCCAGATGACCTTCAACGGTGGGTCAGCCATGGAGATCCCAAAACCGCAAACCTCCTTGTTGAGATGGTGGAACGATTTACAGTGGTGGAGGACCTGCTCGGACCTACCAAGCGCATAGGGCCCAGTTTGCCACGACCTGTTCGACCAACTGCTGCCCTTCGAAAGGATGTTCCAAGGGGCCTGGGAACAAACACCCCGGAAGGCCAAGAGTCACTCCCGGTACCTCCCCAGCGTTCTGTTCCTGTTCGGAGAGGAGTGGATGTACAATGTTGGCGATGTCATTCCTGGGGTCATACCCGGGCACACTGCCCACTGCAAGAGGAGCCCATGGAATGCGGGGTTCTTCGGAGGGGGTCTTTCTGTGCCCATAAAGTATGCACCACACATCTCGACATGGATGACGATAAGTTTGAGTATGAAGTCCAAGTGAACAACCTCCCTGCCTGGGCTTTGTTGGACTCTGGAAGCATGGTAACCCTTGTTCATCCTAGAATAATTGGGAAGGTCGGTACGGTCAGCAAAACTTTACGGGTGGTGTGCATACACGGGGACACTAGAGAGTACCCCATCATCACGGTGTCTATCTCCTCAGCATGTGGCACTTGTACTCAAGAGGTGGGGGTGGTAAAGAACTTGGTACATGATGTTATAATAGGACGAGACTGTCCATTGTTTACCAAACTGTGGGAACAAGGAGAACAGTTCAGAGACTGGGGAGAAACTAGCCCCCCTGTTCCTGCTGCTGAGAGGAATAACCCTGAA
The DNA here is from genome assembly GCA_029574335.1 of Rana kukunoris. Lineage (NCBI taxonomy): Eukaryota > Metazoa > Chordata > Amphibia > Anura > Ranidae > Rana > Rana kukunoris. Next base: position 336,551,062 of record CM056052.1, on the reverse strand, counting down.
CTGCCAAATGTGTTTAATGTGGATCCAGATGAGGAAAATGCTCTTGATGTGGTTAATGGTGATAAAAGTAGCATTGATACTGTTGAGAATGTCAAGACATGTGGTACACAGACCTACCAAAACCCTCAGGGGGAGGAGCCTTCCCCACTTCAGGTAATGCTGGGGGAAGAGGATGAGGAAGTAGCCTCTACTCCTGCCCTGCCGGATTTGGGTGTTCCCCAGGGGGAGTTTGGTACTGCTCAGATGCAGGACCCCACTTTGGCCCGTGCACAGGAACAAGTTGTAGTAGTAAATGGGGTTCCCCAAGAGCCAGGTGCGAATGAAAGGTGGCCACACTTTGCAATATATAATGAATTGCTGTATCGGGTTACCAAAGAGAGAGAAAACGTGGTAGAACAAGTGTTGGTACCCCAACAATATAGACGAAAGGTTCTGGAACTGGCCCATGATGATGTGTTAGGGGGGCACCTGGGAGTTGAGAAGACGGAGGCACGGATCACCGACCGGTTTTACTGGCCAGGTCTGAAAGCAGAGGTAAAGAGATACTGTACCTCTTGTCCGACCTGCCAGTTGACCGCTCCGGTGACTCACTTTCGGAGCCCTTTGGTCCCTCTGCCCATAATTGAGGTCCCATTCGAGAGGATAGCCATGGATATAGTGGGTCCCTTGGTAAAGTCAGCTCGAGGTCACTCCTACATTTTGGTGATTCTTGACTATGCCACCCGATATCCTGAGGCGCTACCCCTGCGGAATACCTCCTCAAAGGCCATTGCTCGAGAATTATTCCAATTGTTTACACGGACGGGTTTCCCCAAGGAAATACTCACAGACCAGGGTACCCCGTTTATGTCGAGGGTTATGGCCGATGTGTGTAAGCTGTTCCGCATTAAACAGCTGCGCACCTCGGTCTACCATCCCCAAACGGACGGGTTGGTGGAACGCTTTAATAAAACCCTTAAGTCTATGCTCAAGAAAGTGGTGCAAAGGGATGGGAAAGGTTGGGACTGCCTGTTGCCAGCTCTCCTATTTGCCATCCGGGAAGTGCCCCAGGCCTCCACAGGGTTTTCGCCTTTTGAGTTGGTTTATGGGCGGAGACCTCGCGGACTACTTGATTTTATTAAAGAGGAATGGGAAAGTGAACCTGTTCAGCATAAGAGTGTCCTGGAATATGTCTCCCAAATGCAGGAAAGGATCCAAACCGTGATGCCACTAGTCAAAGAACATTTACAAAAGGCCAGGAGGCTCAACGACGGGTCTATAACAGGGCTGCAAAAATAAGGCACTTCCAAGTGGGAGATCGAGTAGCTGTGCTCATCCCCACTGTGGAAAGTAAATTCTTGGCCAGATGGCAAGGTCCCTTTGAAGTTGTGGAAAAAGTAGGAGAGGTAAATTATAGAGTGCACCAGCCAGGCAAGAGGAAACCGTATCAGATATATCATGTTAACTTGTTAAAACCCTGGACGGATAGGGAACAGTGACCTCCCTGGCTAGTGCAAGGCTTGAGCCTCAGGTTGGGGTTAGAGCGTGTCCAAGTAGCAAATACCCTGTCTAAAATACAAAATCAGCAAGCAAAGGAGTTCTTGCAAAGAAATAAAGAAAAGTTTTCAGACTTGCCAGGGCTTACTAGTGTGATAGAGCATGATATTATCACAGAACCTGGAGTCAAAGTTTTTGTCCGGCCCTACCGCATCCCAGAGGCGCAAAGAAAGGCCGTTTCAGAGGAAGTGAAAAAAATGTTAGACCTGGATATCATCGAGGAATCGCAGAGTGAGTGGTCGAGCCCCATCGTGTTGGTACCAAAGCCCAACGGGACTCTGCGATTCTGCAATGATTTTCGGAAACTTAATGAGGTTTCACGGTTTGATGCCTACCCCATGCCCCGGGTGGATGAACTTATTGAGCGACTAGGTCCAGCCAGGTACATCACAACATTAGACCTTACCAAGGGGTATTGGCAAATCCCATTGACTAAGGCGGCTAGAGAGAAAACTGCTTTTTCTACTCCAGAGGGGAGTTTTCAGTACAAACGAATGCCTTTTGGACTGCAAACTGCTCCAGCCACATTCCAGCGAGCAATGGATAGGATTTTACGACCTCATCGGGAGTATGCCTCAGTGTACTTGGATGACATAGTCGTTTTTAGCAGAGACTGGGACTCGCACTTGCCCAAAGTCCAGGCAGTACTGGACTCTCTTTGGAAGGAAGGGTTCACAATAAACCCTGAAAAATGTCATTTGGGAATGGAGGAGGTGAAATACCTGGGCTATATCGTGGGTAGAGGGGTGGTGAAACCTCAGGTCAACAAGGTAGAGGCTATAAATAGTTGGCCCCGCCCCCTCACGAAAAAGCAGGTACGTGCATTCCTGGGCATGGTGGGATACTACAGAAGGTTCGTACCCAACTTTGCCACATTAGCGGCTCCACTGACCGATCTGACCAAGGGTCGGAAATCGGTCATGGTCGAGTGGAATGCGGATGCTGAAAAGGCTTTTTTGGAGCTCAAGTCAGCACTGTGCCAACACCCTGTCTTGATAGCGCCCAAATTTTCAAGAGAGTTTGTTGTCCAAACTGACGCTTCCGATGTAGGATTAGGAGCGGTGTTGTCACAGGTTGTTAATGGTGAGGAGCACCCAGTAGTCTTCCTCAGTAGGAAGTTGACACCAGCAGAGAAAAACTACGCTGTTATTGAGAGAGAGTGCCTGGCCATTAAGTGGGCCCTGGAGTCCCTCAGATATTACCTTTTGGGCAGAAAATTTAGGCTCATTTCTGATCATGCCCCTTTAACATGGCTTAGGCAAGGTAAAGGGACTAATGCCAGGATTACCCGGTGGTTCCTGGCGCTCCAAGAATTTAAATTTATAGTGGAGCATAGGCCCGGGAGACTGCATCAAAATGCAGATGCCCTCTCCCGAGTCCATTGTTTGGGCTCCACTGTTGCCCCCACCTCCTCGGCGTTGGGGCACAGGGGGGGGATATGTACAGGTCGCCGTGGCTGCGTCCTGGAGGGACGCTATGTTTCCCCTCTATTTGGGCTATGGTCCTTTTAAGAGGACAAAAAGGGTTAATGCACCTGTCCAGGAGATGGTTTAAGTGAGGACAGGAAGTTGCAGGTGAGAGAGTGGAAGTGTGTAGCAGAGCCTGTGTATGGCGATGCTAGACAGGTGAATGCTGCAAAGCTCTGAGAAGCTGGGAAGAACTTTAAAAGGACTTGTGTCCTGCCTGAAAGCCTGCAACTGGGGAACTTTACCTGCAAGGACTGTGAATTGCAATGGCAGTGCTGAGCCCTAAGAGTCGGTGAGACTGATTATTTGTTTTGCTTTTGCTGCTGTGAAGCCATTTGTGTTCAATAAACCTCAGTTTTGATTTAAAAGCCTGTGTCCTGCGATCAAGCTGATCCCCCAAACGTTACAGTGCGCAACCCATTAACTACTAGGCCTATGCGCACAACATGTCTTTATACATATATACACATTAGTTACCATTACTGAAATTGGACAAAAGGCAAGATGCATATACACATTAAGTATCAGGGTAAGCATATAAATTTACATAAGGGAATGTATATACAAAAGTTAATTTTGTTTTAAAAACAACCTTTCTTTCTTATATAAAAAACTCCTTATTTTATGCAAATGAACCAATAGTCAAAAGACCAATGGCTGTATAAAAGCAAAGTCTCCTCCTGATAGGACGTCTACACATATGTTAAGAAATAATTAACAAGAAATAATTTGATTAATAAAAAAATATATAAATAAATAAATATAAATATAAGGATAAATAAATTAATTAACCAAATAAATTTAGCTAACCAAAATTACATAACCTGGGATATTTTTATGAGTTATCCAAGAAAGCATTTATTTCTATATCCACATTTAGGCCCTGCGGCTTAAGACATTTTAGACGATAAATCCAACTCATCTCTAATTTGGATATAGCTATCCTCTTTGATCCTCCTCTCCAATGGGATTTGAGGATGTCAATAGCAACTATAGAGGTACCGCTTGGATTCCTAGCATGTACTTCTCTATAGTGTCTAGAGACCGAGTGTTTTTTATATCCTCTTCTTATATTCCCTATATGTTCATTGATTCTGACTTGGAAGGTTCTTATTGTACGTCCCACGTATTGTAGCCCACATGGACAAGTCAACAAATAAACCACATGGGTCATAGAACATGTGATAAAAGATCGTATGTTATAGGTCTGAGAAGTACTGTTTGAGACAAAACTCAAGGTCTTACGTTCCTTCACTGCATTGACCTTACATACAGCACATTTATTGCACTTGTGGTAACCAATTATATTCTGAAAAAACATTGGTTTATTGCTTGGAGGATCAACCACTCCTGGGGCAAGGGAATCTCTCAATGAGGGGACCCCTCTAAATACCACTTGAGGCTGTTCCGGGAGTGCTGGACCAAGGACTGGATCTTCTTTGAGAAGATGCCAGTGCTTCCTGACCAGTTTCTTAATTGTATAATGTTGATTTGAGTAGTTGGTGATAAAGGGAGAAATAAAACGATTGTTTACCCCTACTGAGGGGGCAACTTTATCCTGTAATAACACAACTCTATCAACAACTTCAATTTCTCGAATTGATTTTTCAAGGTCTTCTGTTAAGTAACCCTTATCCACAAATCTCGTTGTTAGCATTTTTGCCTGTTCCCCAAAGTCTTCTATTTTGCTACAGTTGCGCCTAAGGCGCAAAAATTGGCTCTTGGGTACTGAATCCAACCAGGCTTTATGATGACAACTATCGCGGGGGATGAATGAGTTGCGATCTGTAGACTTGAAAAATGTGGAGGTCACAAATTGACCCTCCTCAACTCGTATTACGAGGTCCAGGAAGTTGATCCTACTCTGATCCGCCTCATATTTGAACTCAATCCCCCTATCATTGATATTGAGGGAACCCATAAAGGAATCCAAAGATTCCCTGGATCCCCTCCATAGGAGGAGGACATCATCTATATACCTGACCCACAAGGCCAACTCTGGCCTGCGGTCAGCATAGATGACGTCCTCCTCCCATTTCCCCATAAAGAGGTTGGCCAGGCTGGGGGCAAATTTGGCCCCCATCGCGACCCCCCTCTTTTGAAGGAAAAATCCACCACTAAACCAAAAGAAGTTATGTGTGGTTGCAAATTGTAGAAGATCTAAAATAAATCTTTGTTGGACTGTAGATAAATCGGAGTCCCTTTCCAAAAAATGTTTAACCGAGGAAATCCCCCATACATGTGGTATAATAGTATAAAGGGACGTGACGTCCGCAGTAACCAACCATAAGCCCTCCTCGTATGAAACCTCGTTGATGATATTGATAACATGTTTACTATCTCGAATAAAAGCTGGCAGAGCTCTAACAAGTGGTTGTAAGTATCCATCTATGTATTTTCCTGCCCTAGACGAGATAGAGTTAATTCCACTTATAATAGGTCTCCCTGGTGGATGAATCGGGTCTTTATGGATCTTAGGCAAGTAGTAGATCACTGGGATCCTAGATGATGCTGGAATGAGAAAGGCTTTCTCCTTTTTGTTCAACACACCTGATTTAAATCCTTCCTTCACTATTTTAGACAAAACTTTTCTATATGAAGACCGGGGGTCTCCAGGGAGGGGCAAATAGGTATCCCTATCCCCAACCAGAAGACCAAGTTCATTCAGATAGTCAGTCTTGTTAAGTATCACTATTCCGCCCCCTTTATCAGCGGGGCGGATAACGATACGTTTCTCTTCACAAGGTTGGTCAAAACATTTTTTCAAAGAGTTGTTAAGTTTAGTCTTTTTAATATTAACCTTCTCAAGGTCTCTCAGGAGTACATCTCTGAAGACCTTGATATTTGGTGCCAAACCTCCCGGAGGGTTGAAAAGAGAAGCATTGGAAAGGTTAGAGTGTTGAACCTCAGTAACAACACTCGTAACAGTACTCATAGGTTCTCTAATAGGTTTAGAGAGAAAAAATCTTTTCATACTCAATTTCCTAGAGAATTTATGTATATCCATGTGGGTATCAAATTTGTTTAGAGACTGGGGGGGCGGAATAGTGATACTTAACAAGACTGACTATCTGAATGAACTTGGTCTTCTGGTTGGGGATAGGGATACCTATTTGCCCCTCCCTGGAGACCCCCGGTCTTCATATAGAAAAGTTTTGTCTAAAATAGTGAAGGAAGGATTTAAATCAGGTGTGTTGAACAAAAAGGAGAAAGCCTTTCTCATTCCAGCATCATCTAGGATCCCAGTGATCTACTACTTGCCTAAGATCCATAAAGACCCGATTCATCCACCAGGGAGACCTATTATAAGTGGAATTAACTCTATCTCGTCTAGGGCAGGAAAATACATAGATGGATACTTACAACCACTTGTTAGAGCTCTGCCAGCTTTTATTCGAGATAGTAAACATGTTATCTATATCATCAACGAGGTTTCATACGAGGAGGGCTTATGGTTGGTTACTGCGGACGTCACGTCCCTTTATACTATTATACCACATGTATGGGGGATTTCCTCGGTTAAACATTTTTTGGAAAGGGACTCCGATTTATCTACAGTCCAACAAAGATTTATTTTAGATCTTCTACAATTTGCAACCACACATAACTTCTTTTGGTTTAGTGGTGGATTTTTCCTTCAAAAGAGAGGGGTCGCGATGGGGGCCAAATTTGCCCCCAGCCTGGCCAACCTCTTTATGGGGAAATGGGAGGAGGACGTCATCTATGCTGACCGCAGGCCAGAGTTGGCCTTGTGGGTCAGGTATATAGATGATGTCCTCCTCCTATGGAGGGGATCCAGGGAATCTTTGGATTCCTTTATGGGTTCCCTCAATATCAATGATAGGGGGATTGAGTTCAAATATGAGGCGGATCAGAGTAGGATCAACTTCCTGGACCTCGTAATACGAGTTGAGGAGGGTCAATTTGTGACCTCCACATTTTTCAAGTCTACAGATCGCAACTCATTCATCCCCCGCGATAGTTGTCATCATAAAGCCTGGTTGGATTCAGTACCCAAGAGCCAATTTTTGCGCCTTAGGCGCAACTGTAGCAAAATAGAAGACTTTGGGGAACAGGCAAAAATGCTAACAACGAGATTTGTGGATAAGGGTTACTTAACAGAAGACCTTGAAAAATCAATTCGAGAAATTGAAGTTGTTGATAGAGTTGTGTTATTACAGGATAAAGTTGCCCCCTCAGTAGGGGTAAACAATCGTTTTATTTCTCCCTTTATCACCAACTACTCAAATCATCATTATACAATTAAGAAACTGGTCAGGAAGCACTGGCATCTTCTCAAAGAAGATCCAGTCCTTGGTCCAGCACTCCCGGAACAGCCTCAAGTGGTATTTAGAGGGGTCCCCTCATTGAGAGATTCCCTTGCCCCAGGAGTGGTTGATCCTCCAAGCAATAAACCAATGTTTTTTCAGAATATAATTGGTTACCACAAGTGCAATAAATGTGCTGTATGTAAGGTCAATGCAGTGAAGGAACGTAAGACCTTGAGTTTTGTCTCAAACAGTACTTCTCAGACCTATAACATACGATCTTTTATCACATGTTCTATGACCCATGTGGTTTATTTGTTGACTTGTCCATGTGGGCTACAATACGTGGGACGTACAATAAGAACCTTCCAAGTCAGAATCAATGAACATATAGGGAATATAAGAAGAGGATATAAAAAACACTCGGTCTCTAGACACTATAGAGAAGTACATGCTAGGAATCCAAGCGGTACCTCTATAGTTGCTATTGACATCCTCAAATCCCATTGGAGAGGAGGATCAAAGAGGATAGCTATATCCAAATTAGAGATGAGTTGGATTTATCGTCTAAAATGTCTTAAGCCGCAGGGCCTAAATGTGGATATAGAAATAAATGCTTTCTTGGATAACTCATAAAAATATCCCAGGTTATGTAATTTTGGTTAGCTAAATTTATTTGGTTAATTAATTTATTTATCCTTATATTTATATTTATTTATTTATATATTTTTTTATTAATTAAATTATTTCTTGTTAATTATATCTTAACATATGTGTAGACGTCTTATCAGGAGGAGACTTTGCTTTTTTATACAGCCATTGGTCTTTTGACTATTGGTTCATGTGCATAAAATAAGGAGTTTTTTTTTTTTTTTTTATATAAGAAAGAAAGGTTGTTTTTAAAACAAAATTAACTTTTGTATATACATTCCCTTATGTAAATTTATATGCTTACCCTGATACTTAATGTGTATATGCATCTTGCCTTTTGTCCAATTTCAGTAATGGTAACTAATGTGTATATATGTATAAAGACATGTTGTGCGCATAGGCCTAGTAGTTAATGGGTTGCGCACGTTTAGCTAAATTGTTTGTGACGACTAAAATTAAAATTAATTTTAGTTTGTCTATTAGAGACAAGTATATGTCTTTTTATCTTTTTACCTCTGAGCATATGTATATTGGTGACAGACAATGTTCCTTGGTAATTAGTTTTGTATTTACTTGTATATTCACTAGTCAGAGGACCGGGAACCAGTGATTGTGCCCTTTAAGGCCGGATCGGACCTTGAGTGATGCAGGATATGCCTATCTGCATCACACAGATCTCGCTGGTAGCGCGCTTCCTGTTTGTCCCGGTCTACTCCCACTTCCGCCTTCTCCACTGTTCTTCAATGAAGGTGGCGAATCGAAAGAGAGGCTTGGTTGTGTCTCTATCTACTTAAGAGGTGAAGGTTCAGTGCGTCGCCCGTGCCCTTTGACAACGTCATTCTCTGACGAAACCGGTCAGAGCGGAGCCACGCACTACGTCACCGTGTTTGTCACGTGACCCCGGAAGCACGGGTGCACGTTGTATTTTCTTTCTTTTTTATTCTGCATGTTTTAGCCGGCAATTTTAAATTATTTGTGTATATGCTGCACAATCTGAATAAAATCTCCTGGAAATATTTCACTATGGCGAGTCCCCGGTTTTTTCTTCTTTCTTTGATCCGAATGGGATGCTGAGCTTATTGCAGTCGCTGAATACATTGCTGGTCCAGTGGAGATCGCATTAATCCAGAGTGGAAGATCCGGAAGCGTCCTACTCCAGACGTATTGGGAGTGATATGCCTGAATTCCCCCTATATCTGGTAAGAGTACATCCTTATTTACCTTACCATATTGGAAGTAATATTGTATAATTGGTGGTGTACCTACACAGGACCTCTACAATCTACAGCTACTACCTTTGTCATCCAACTTGGAAAGCTGCTATATAATTTTTTCTCATTACCCTATCAGAAGGACTATCAGAGAATTTTCACGTTTTCACGTTTTTATTTTATTTATTTTTAGCCTTCATGGACTTTATTTATTCACTTTGATATAATTTATTTTTGTATTTTCATATTTATGATTATACTGAATATGTCTGTTTTTTATTTATATATATAGACATAATTAATTCTCTTCACAATATCACTTTGTGCCTCTAAGCGCAACCTTTTAGTTTTTATTATCTATATGGTATAATACTCATTTAGAGAAAAGGTTCTAAACATGGGTGGAACTCCGCTTTAAACTATATATGAAGCCTAAACGTACCCTTTTAGGAATGGACAGTGCCTGGTACCAAGTGCTACCTTTGTGAGCCTGGTAGTTTCCCCACTGTCAGGTCACCAACCCCAGAACATGCTGGACACAATTGTAACTTTTTCAGGTTGAGTGTTATGTGACATACAGAATAAATATTTGAAAAGCGTATTTAGCTGTTTGGTTTGTGTTTAGCATTAATAATTGTCTATTCTAGGTCTGGGCTAGGAAAAACATAGTTTCTCAATCAAAGTCACATTTATTAGTGTAAAGCATCTTGCATGATATTGGCTTAAAGAGAATATTTATCTTTTAAAAAAAAAGGTTTGGCTAATTATTAACATTGTGCCTGAATTATAAAAAATCTAACTTTATGAAGTAAAAAATGCCTTGGGAAGAGATCCTCTAAATATTTACTGGACCACACAATAGAAAATGCTAAGTATGTGGAGAAAATGTCTGACACTGAGACAACGCAACAGATTTTTAGGTTCTAAAAAGTAATTTTCAGATTTTCAGTGTTTTGGTAATTGTTTGATGTTTAGTTAGGTAAATATCATTATTTTATTATGTTAGAATGAAAATACCAACAAGAAAAAATGAAAAGGGTTTGTTTACAAATTATTTAACCCTTTTGCTGCCAGGTCCAGATTTCATTTTTTAATATGACCATTTCTGTTATTTAATTATTTTTATTTTTTTGCTATTTTTCACTCTCTTTCACTTTCAGCTTTGAAAGTTATTAAAAGACTCCTCAAACAATATATTTCCTGAAAGCACAGGGCCTGCAGAATTTAAAGATGGTGTTACTGATTTTGTACATCCCATGATAAGTGCGCAAATGTTTATCAAACTATTATGTAAATAAAATTACTCTCAAATCACTATTAGCATACACTTACAAAAGAATTACTAAATCTGAAAGATACTTACTAGACATGTGTAGATGAAAAAATGTGTTTTGTTTAGTTTCAATTCTTTCTTTACATAAATTAGTTTAGTTAAATTAGTTTTGTTTTCGTAATTTGTTTTGTTTATTAACTATTCAAATTTTCAGAATTCAAATCGTTTTCAAATGAATTTCGAATAGTTTTCAAATTCAAATTATTTTCTAATTTTAATTCAAAATGTTTTTCGAATTCGAATCATTTTCAAATTTGAAGAGAATAGAAAATAAAGGAATTGAATAAAAAATATATAATAAAATAGAAAAGAATAGAACAAAAAATAAAAGAATATAATATAATAGAGACTGTGCCCGGTCGAAAAAGAAGAAGGGTATAGCAGGAGCGGGCATTTTTAATCTCAGTACAGCCCAACCCACGGAAGCAGAAAAGGCAGTCCTTGATAAGGGGTTCAAATTTGTTCCCCCTAAAAATTTGAACAAATTTAACACCTTCATTGACACTCAAAAGTACGTACGAAAGCTTAATATCCAAAGATACTTCATCAGCAATCCCAGTAGACCTAATCTCCCAGATATCTCTTTTCATATTGTACATACGGGATTTTCGAACCCATCCTTACTTAACCCTTCATGTCCTATGGCTCCAAATGTCAAAGTGTTTAGGGATCTAGTCTTAAAAGACTTAGATGAACTTCCCCTCAAAAGCACCTATTTTGACCCCAACATCAAGATTGGTTTAAAAAGTCTTTGTGAACGCAAGGACCTTGTTTTTGTCCCGTGGATAAAGGGGGGCGGGGATTGTCATTTTAGACAAATCCGCGTATCATGAGGAAATGTCCCGTATTCTGGGAGATACTGATACATACTGTATGTTAAATTGCCTTCCAATCCTACATCAAAAATTAAAGCCTCTCTAACTAAACTTATTGAAGCTGGAGCTCGTAAGGGGATCTTGGACAAAAAGAAATGTGGTTACCTTATCCCTAAGGTTCCACGTATCCCCGTAATGTATTATTTACCCAAGATCCATAAGGACAGTGTATGCCCTTCCGGACGGCCCATTATAAGTGGGATCAATTCTATTACTTCTCGTTTAGGGAGGTACATTGATTTCCATTTACAGCCGGTCGTTAGAAACATACCGTCCTACCTAAAAGATACAAGACACACTATTGCAAGACTTAAGGAGATTGTGTACAGTGGAGACATCATGCTGGTAACAGCTGATGTTGCCTCCCTGTACACTAGTATTGCCCACGATTTGGGGTTCCAGGCAGTAGAATGTTTTCTTGGCCGAGTAGATTCTCTCCCTAATGTACAGAAACAATTCATTTTGGACCTTCTAAGATTCACCACCTCAAATAATTATTTTTGGTACGGTGGAGATATCTACCTACAACAAAAGGGTGTGGCGATGGGGGCCAATTTCGCCCCCAGTCTAGCCAACATCTTCATGGCCAAATGGGAGGAGGATGTCGTCTATGCTTCCAATCGGCCAGAGATCATTCTCTGGGCCCGATACATAGACGACATCCTCCTCCTATGGAAGGGAGACCGATAGTCTTTAGATGAATTTATGTCCATCTTAAATTCTAATGAAGTTGGAATCAGCCTCGCATATGAGGTAAGCTTTTCCAACATCCACTTCCTGGATCTGGAAATCCAGGTCCAGGATAACCAGTTGATTACTAAAACTTACTTTAAAAGTACTGATCGGAACGGCTATATCCCGACAGATAGTTGCCATCATCCTGCCTGGTTAAAATCTGTGCCACGGAGCCAACTGTTGCAGATAAGACGCAACTGTTCAAATATCCAAGACTTCAATGTTCAAGCACAGGTCCTAAAGCAGAAGTTTCTGGACAAAGGTTACTCTAACCATGAAGTTGATAGAGAGATAGATAGGATTGGAAAGATTGACCGTACTACATTAATTATAGAGAAACAGAAGGCTGCTCAAGAATCAAAATTCAAGAATTCATTTTTCACCACCTTTTCTGCACAACACAGACAGATTAAAGACATCATCCATAAACACTGGAGGATTTTGAAAGAGGATCACGTACTGGGACCATCACTTCCCACCAACGCGGCTGTAATTTATAGGGGGGCCACATCCCTAAAGAACCAGGTTGCGCCCAACATTTCAGATCCTCCAGTTAAACCCTCCTTTTTTCCCCTTTCTAAAGGCTTCCATCCATGTAGGAAGTGTAAGGTCTGTGTCAACAATGTGAATGGAAGGAGAAAGACAGTTTGTTTCAAATCCACTCACACAGGGATGGAGTTCCCTATGAAACATTTTTTCACATGTGCCACAACGCACATTGTGTATCTTATCACCTGCCCTTGTGGAAAACAGTACGTTGGTCGCATCATACGGAGCTTTTCCACAAGGGTAGGTGAACACATTGTTAAGATTAAGAAGGGCTGTACCAAACATACCATACCCAGACATTACCTTACAAAGCATAACAAAAAACTTGAAGGTACTAGCTTCCAAATTATAGACAAGTTTGTCCCTCATTGGAGAGGAGAACCCAGTACAAGAGGGGTATCCAAGTTGGAAGTTTATTGGATATATCTACTCAAAAGCTATGTGCCGTATGGCTTAAACATGGAATGGGACGTTAATGCCTTTATAAATCAATCTTAGTGATGGACTGCAATGGACTGATTCATACACACATTCTTTGGATATTTCTTTATGTAATTCCTGTATAAGTTTTTTTGGTTCTCCTCTTCACCATTTATATATAATAATTATGAAGGTTTTTCAGTTTGACTAATACCCACCCCCATGAGATCAACTTTTGCCACCTTCTTTTTTCCCCATTGTGAATGATTTTACACTGTGGATAGGTTGGTGATGTCTGTAATATCACATCAGTCCTCCACTGACATCTATATATTTTTTTTTTTGTATGTGTCCCAGGATGACCGCCAGACCCTGTGGAGCGCAAGCTCACTACGAGCGGAACGCATGACGCCAGTAGACTTCCGCACCACATGCTGTTTACGCTGTTGTAGCACGACATGCCGTGGATGTGGTTGGAACGCATCGTAGCGCATACTGATGACATCATTACGTCATGTCAATCGCGCATGCAGTGGCGGAGTTTACTTGTAGATCTGCAGAGTGCTCCAACCTCCCTCTCTCTCTATTGGAGGCAGGACAGGGAAAGTGACAACACTACCACGGTAGTGATTGGGGCACATAACGGAAATCTCCGCCCCCATACTTCCGGGACTTGGAACGCAAACATTGTGAGCTGTAGTTTGATACGCACGCCAGTCTAGGCATGGTTAAAGGATCTGGGGATCTCATGGAGGTGGAGCTAACAGCTATATAAATGCAGATGAGTGGCAAGTTTCAGCCAGATACCCCAGTTGAAGTCTATCTTAGATGAAACCGGTCGGGTTGCTGACTTATTACAGTCTCTACTGCATTTTTTTCTTTGAATACTCCTGTCCACCCATCAAGGGGGAGAGTTGCTGTTTGTCCTTACATTTTTTCCTTTCACGTGGGTTTTTTAAAAAAAAAATCTTTTTATTTGGTTCCTGTCACCAGTGTGATGTTTTGGAATTTTTTATTAAATTAACCATTTTACACTATGAGGAGCTTTTTTTCTTTTTTCTTCCCTTCCTGTACTTGGGAGTCATTGGGCACCATCATAGTGCTATCATAGCACCGAGCCATCCTCTGGAAATCAGGACATCTTGGAGACCACCTCCGCCTAGGACTATCACCCTGACGATAACCAGATTAGACAATCGGTCTATACAAGCTCCAAAGACCCCTCACCGTAGAGTGAGTTGAGGGTCCACCTTATCCGGTAAGGGTACCCATCTGTCCTTGTATGTCCAATATTTGAGGAATGCTTCTTGAAACATGAATCTTATTCAAACCAACTAGAAAGAAGATATGTTCGTCAGATCTTCACGGTGTATGGACTGATTGTTTCTTTTGATTGGTTGTCCTTGTCAATTCACAGTGGACATTGTGATATTGTACACTCTCATTGTGCATGATTTCATTCTATATGTTTATATATATTTTTTATTGATACTGTTTTTCCTTAATGGGTTTGAATGCCTATTTTTGATTGATGGTATGATCACTGAGGTAGGAGCATTTTGATTATTCTCCCTGCCCTTCTTGAATGGTTGCATCCATTTCACTATTTTCAAAATATTATTTGTTGATCACAAATTACGTATGCCCCCTGTTGGGAATACACAGCAGGGTTTGTGACACCCATCACTGACTTCACCGGGTAGCCCCTGTATAGGGCCCCCATATTGGCGCTACACTGTATATATATTCTAGAATTAAGAATAGAATAACATAGAAAGAATATAACCATCTTCTGAAATTCAAATAGAATAGAATATAAAATAATATAATTCAAACAACAATATACTAAAATATAAATATAAACAAATTTGAACAGCATAGAAAAAACCCGAAATGTAAAGAAAAAACAACAGAATAGAATAGAATATAAATTATTGAGCCATCTTTCTCTTCTAAACTACCCCCTGTCATCCTCATCCTCCTCCCTCCCTGCAACCCATTGCAACCTTTCTTCCTTCCTACCCCCTTTCATCCATATTCTCATGTTCATCACACCTGGCACTCCACTTCAACCATTCTAATACACTACCCCCTGTTATCCTCATCACACCTGGCAATCCACTGCAACCTTGCTAACACCCCACCCCCTGTCATCCTCATCTTCAAGTTCATCACACCTGGCACCCCACTGATACCTTGCTAACACCCTACCTTCTGTCATCCTCAACACACCTGGCACCCCAATGACACCTTGCTAACACCCTACCCTCTGTCATACGCATCACACCTGGCACCCCAATGTCACCTTGCTAACACCCTACCTTCTGTCATCCTCATCACACCTGGCACCCCAATGACACCTTGCTAACACCCTACCCTTAGACATCCTCATCAAACCTGGCACCCCAATGTCACCTTGCTAATACCCCTACCTCCTGTCATCCTCATCACACCTGACACCACATTTCCGCCTTGCTAACACCCTACACTCTGTTATCCTCATTCCCCCCTATAACCCACTGCCAGCTTCCAAACACCTGCATTGACAATGCAGAATGTTGAGAGGACAAGGGTCTCTTCCCCACAAATGTGTTGCACTGGGTAATGTGGACGAAATATGGAACACTATGTTAACAATAAAGATGCCACTACAGGCGAATGATTAAATGATTAAAGTGTTACTAAACCTACAATAGTAAAATCAGTCAGTATATGCAGTAAAGCATGCTTTTTATACCCCTAAGTGTGGAACCTAAGGGGTTAATCCTCTTCACTGTGAAAAAAGGATGTTTGATCCTGTCTGCTTTTGATAATTTCCTTCTTCCACAGACTTAAAAAAATAACCTAATATTTACAGAGTCTATAGGCTGCTCAGTTTGGTGTGTATTGCTAGAAAATTGTTGTTTTTTCTTGGGAGGGTGCAAGTGATCAGCACGGGGCCAATCAGCACTGTCCAGACATGCAAAGACAGAGAGTCAGGGGGTCTTGAAGCCTGATAGGATAATTGTGGGAGAAAGCTATTATAGACACACTGATATAAGTCACAAGATTGCTCTAACTGCTTTATACAGTTGTTGAAAACAGGTATTTATCAATTTATGTTTACTAAAACTATTGCATTTCCATGTTCTGTGTTCTGTGGGAGACCATATATAGTAAATGCAGGATCTGGGTTTAGTAACACTTTAAAGCAGGTTAAAGCAGATTAAGCCCAGGTTCACACTGGGTACGATTTGGTTCGATTTGAGGTGCGATTTCACATGTGAAATCGCATCTCAAATCGGCGGCAATTGCCGGCAATGACACCGTCCTAATCGGTGCGACACCGCATCTGCGGCGCTGCACCGATTTCAAAAAGTAGTTCCTGTACTACTTTTTGCGATTTCAGAAACCTGCACAGATGTCTCCTAAATCGCAGCCGAAATCGGGACTGCCAGAGGGAGTGAAATCGTGCGAGTTCAGCTGAAATCGCGCAATTTCACTCCCGCAGCCCAGTGTGAACCAGGGCTAAACATTATAGTGCGTGTGCTGTGTAATTTGTCCATTTCAATGCTATAAAAACCTAATTGTTCCTGCCTGTTCCCGTTTCCCCTACTGTATGTCCACTGAAGACTGCAAAATTTAGCTACTGGGTAACTGGAAAAATGCAATCTACCTTATAGGTTGTCTATATATGCAGCAAGTCTAAGAATAGGCATCTACTGTACTAATAACACTTTAGAAATGCGTCGCTTAGAAAAGAAGAAAGTGGGTAAGATTGCCAAGACTGACTAAGTGACATGTGACAAACTATTTGTGCTTTCTACACTTTGCAGTCATCTTTAAGTTTCTATCATCATAAACCTTTCATACATTAGAAAGTGCCAAATTGGATATCCTGCTTAAAGAGGAGGTAAACCCTATTTTTAGTTCCCTGCAAAGTAAAAGCATAATGTGCTGGTATGCAATGCATACCAGCACAATATGTAATACTTACCTGCAAACGAAGCCTGCCCTTTCCCCGCTGGAGGCTGCATACATCATGTTTTCGGCATGTAGAAAAAACTTTTTCCAACTTCATCATTAAAACGACATTGCCCACACACCATCGTTTAAAAAAAAAATGCTCTAGCAAAGCTCGGTGACGTACAACACGTACAACGGCACTACAAAGGGGAAGTTCCACTCGCCTTTGGGCTGATTTAACTGATTCCGTGTTAGTAAAAGACGATTTACGCTTTTTTGTCTGTTACAGCATGATGAATGTGCTTACTTCATTATGAATGGTAGTTTTACCAGAACGAGCGCTCCCATCTCATAACTTGCTTCTGAGCATGCGCAGGTTTTTAACGTCGTTTTAGCCCACACACGATCACTTTTTACAACCCAAAAACTTTGTTAAAAAATGCAGCATGTTCGGAAAAAAAAAAAATCTTTTTCAGAACCCGAATAATGATGTGAAGCCCACACACAATTTTAAATGCCATTTTTTACAGTAAAACAATGTTTTTTTCATGCCGAAAAAATGATTGTGTTTACGCGGCATAAGACATGTAGAAAATGAATAAGTGTTTGTTGATCCTACAGCTAAATCAATGGATCCAAGGACAAAATAGGTAATGGGTCCAGCAATTTTGCTAGATTGCAACAACATGGTTGACCAAGGTGAACCAAATGAAAAAAGCTCAAAAAGCCCTACAAATACCATCAGACAGACTACCCCCTTGGAGTTTATGCCAAAGTTGGTAAATTCTGAATTTACTGGTTCATTGTGCAGCTAATTGTTCATTACATTCAGTTCTTTCCTGTTCAGAATAATGTTTTTTTTTTGTTTGTTTTTTTAAACATACAATTATGCATGCAGAAGATTGCAACCATGGAAGTGCATGATGCAGGCAATTAAATGTTCCAGTTTATATGGAATTATGAACCCAATGAACTTTAATAAAAAGTCTGAAAAATTATGGAATATGAGGTCATATAACTCCAATCCAATTGCTAATGAGACTATCCAGCAGAATACATGGGAAAGGAAATGATTCATCCGGTCTAACTACCACTACTTAGAGAGTACAAAACATTAGGAAGAAACATTGTTTATTAAATGTACCATAGTTTCAAAGAGAAACCCCAGTCAGGAGAAATATCAATAAAAGCCTTATAATATCTCTCTCTATATAGATAGATAGATAGATAGATAGATAGATAGATAGATAGATAGATAGATAGATAGATAGATAGATAGATAGATAGATAGATAGATAGATAGATAGATAGATGATTGTGAGCTTCTTGTTTCTTTTTCTTTTCTGATCTGCACAAGAAAACAACTTCTAATTAAAGGAAGTGCCTGTGGGAAGATTCAGTATTGAATTAAAGTGTATTGTGACTAATGACTACTCTGGTGTACAGAATCTAAAGAGGCAGCATATTGTCAGAGGTAAACTTTATTTCTTACCACAATGCAAACTGAAATCTTTATGAGCCAATATTTTCGATCAAACAGTACATCCAAATCATAATGCTTAATAAGTTTAATTTATGTATTTATGATTTTTTTTTTTTTTTAATAGGATCTAAATTCACAGAGTGCAATAATGCAGAAGGAAAAGGGAAACCCAGTAAAGAATCAATGCTAAGGTCTTGAAAAATATGCATGCCTGGGAATCTGCTGGCATTTTGCCTGGAACCATGCAATTTGGATAATCAGTATTATTTACCAGTAAACCAGGGTGGAGAAATGATGTGCATCAGAATTCAAACCCAGCATACACCGGCCTTCCAACAGTTCACCACAATGGAAACACTGGGGTAGATTCATGTAGATCAGCGGATCTTTTGATCCGCGTGATCTATCTTGTTTACGATCCGCCTGCGCCAGTTTTTGAGGCAAGTGCTGTATTCAGAAAGCACTTGCCTCGTAATTAGCCCTGGCGGATCGTAAATCCCCCGGCGGAATGCAAATTCCGCGGCTAGGGGGAGTTTACTATTTAAATCACGCGCGTCCCCGCGCCGATCGTACTGCGCATGCGCCGCCGGCAAAATTTCCCCGACGTGCATTGCTTTAAATGACGTCGCAAGGACGTCATTGTTTTCGTCGTTAACGCTATTAACGTATGGCCGTATTCCCGGACGACTTACGTAAACGACGTAAAAAATTCAAAACTCGACGCGGGAACGACGGCCATACTTAACATAGGATCCGCCGCACTTACCCCGCATATAGCAGGGGTAACCATCCGCCGGAAAAAGACGAACGCAAACGACGTTAAAAAAAAGCGGCGGCCGGGCGTTCGGTTCTGAATCGGCGGTTCTCCTCATTTGCATATTCGTCGCGTAGAAAAAAAGAAGCGCCACCTAGCGGACGGCGGGAGAATGCAGCCTAAGAACCGACAGTGTAACTCACTTACACCAGTCGGCTCTAAGGGAGATCTATGCGGAACCTGATTCGAGGAATCAGCCGCATAGATCCGAGCGTCGGATCTCACAGATCCGACGGTATATCAGTAGATACACCGTCGGATCTGTACATGAATCTACCCCACTATATATAAGTTATCTCCAGCCTACAGACTATAATGGACTGCCTGTTTTGATGGAGACCACTCATAGAGGCATAGTAAACAATATTTTCTATCAGAGAACCAGTGTATGTGCAGTATTGCAGGAATTTCAGTTACTGCAATGATATACTGGGTCCATGGAAAAACAGGAACACAGAGGAGGCTGTGACATTTTAGTATTACATTTTCAGGAGGGACATTATATTTTATACACATTATACCTTATACACACATTATACTGTATATATTATATATTTTTATACAGTGGTGTAGCTTAGGGGTGCAGGGGGTGCTGTGACCTCTGGCGCAACATTTGGGGGGGCGAAGTCCCGCACAATTGTGTGTCACTTTGCCTCAATCCCTCTTATTTCTATCTACTATGTCCCCTGCAATCCGGCTGCCATGTTTAATCTGAGCTGGTGCCCTGTGATTGGGCAAATGGGGTCATATGCTGCAGCAGGACTGGCCTGTCTGTGATCGCCTGCGTCACATACGCAAAGGCTGTTACTGGAGCCCCATCCTGCCTCTCTAATTGAGCCACCGCCATTATCTCCTCCTCTCTGCCTGACAGCCGGATCTGGAACTGGGACATCATCTGGGTATTGATCCCTGTTGGCTTTGTGGCAGACTGATGAATATCTAAATCAGGTGAGCTGTCTCAGAGGAGGGAGCAGCCGCCAGCCAGCGAGCAGTTAGGGAAAGTCACGCCACATTCATTCATTAATTTTGGGCTGACTTCAAGTGCTTACATGCCAAATGTTGCCCCCCCGAGGAACATGCATGCTGCATGGTCACCATGGTCCATTATTACATAGCAGGATTGATTTAACAGCTTTATGATGTATCCCTCAGGGCTTTTGGCATGTAAGGGTTAAATGTAGTGTAGTGTAGTAGGGTAGGCAGTGTAGTGTGGGGGTAGGCAGTGTAGTGTAGGGGGTGGACAGTGTAGTGTAGGGGGGTGGGCAGTGTAGTGTAGTGGGGTGGGCAGTGTAGTGTAGTGGGGTGGGCAGTGTAGTGTAGTGGGATAGGCAGTGTAGTGTAGTGTAGGGGGGTGGGCAGTGTAGTGTAGGGGGGTGGGCAGTGTAGTGTAGGGGGTGGGAAGTGAAGTGTAGGGGGTAGGCAGTGTAGTGTAGTTTGGTGGGCAGTGTAGGGGGTGGGCAGTGCAGTGTAAGTGGTGGGCAGTGTAGGGGGTAGGAAGTGTAGTTTAGTGGGGTAGGTAGTGTAGTGTAGGGGGTGGGCAGTGTAGTGTAGAGGGGTGGGCAGTGTAGTGGGGTAGGCAGTATAGTGCAGTGTAGGGGGGTAGGCAGTGTAGTGTAGTGGGGTAGGCAGTGTAGTGTAGTGTAGGGGGTGGGCAGTGTAGTGTAGGGGGTTGGGCAGTTTAGTGTAGGGGGTGGGAAGTATAGTGTAGGAGGTAGGCAGTGTAGTGTAGTTTGGTGGGCAGTGTAGGGGGGTGGGCAGTGTAGGGGTAGGCAGTGTAGTTTAGTGGGGTGTATAGTGTAGGGGGTGGGCAGTGTAGGGGGTGGGCATTGTAGTGGGGTAGGCAGTATAGTGCAGTGTAGGGGGGGTGAGCAGTGTAGTGTAGTGGTGTGAGCAGTGTAGTGTAGTGGGGTACGCAGTGTAGTGTAGTGGGGTAGGCAGTGTAGTGTAGTGTAGGGGGGTGGGCAGTGTAGTATAGTGGAGTTTAGTTGGGTGGTCAGGACAGGAATTAGGTTGGTCTGTGGAGTGGTCAGTGTAGGAATCAGGTAGGTCAGTACTATTGTAGGAAAGAACTCAGGGAGTAGTAAAAGTCCTCAGGTAAGGGGGGCGGCGCAAATTACTTGCCTTGCCCCGGCCGGTGACAACCTACGCTATGCCACAGTTTTTATACACAATATATATTACTACAGTATAAAAAGTGGTTTTATCTGTTCAGTCTTTTACAATCTCTTAAAACATATTGGCCCAGATTCACAGAGAGTTGGGCGCACATTACGCCGCCGTAACTCAAATGCCGTACGCCATGCCGGCGCAGCGCAGAGAGGCATGCACTGTATTCAGCAAGCTATTGCTCCCAACGATGTGTCGGCGTGGCGTGTTTTTCAAAGGCGCAGGCCGACGTAGGTGGAAGTGGGCGTGACTCCATGCAAATGATTGTCCGAGCATTGTGCAGTGTTTTACGCCCGGCGTTTTACAAACTGCGCATGCGCCATGACTACACCGGATCACCAGGTACGCCGTGAACATAACGTACGCCCAATACGCCGGCCTGTGTTCTCTGGGACAGACCTTTGCATGTGTGTTGCCGGGTTGCGCCTCATCTATTGGGAATAACTTTACGCCGGACATACAATTTACGTGCACCTTGCGCGGCATGCGTCGGGCACACGTACGTTCGTGAATCGCCGTATTTCCCTCATTTGTATGTTTGAATGCCTAATCAATGGGAGCAGCAACATGCGTCTAGACGAAAAGTACGCCCACGCTATGCCGGCGTAAGATACGTCAGCGTAAGGGTGGCCAGTTTTTAGGCGCACATTTGCACTTACTTCGGCGTAACTTGCTTTACGTCGGCGCAAGTGCTTTGTGAATCTGGGCCATTGACTGTAGAAATAGGCAAACTGTTCGGGCCCAAACAGCATCCATTCGAGTGCTCACTGAACACCTGAAGTTTTAGGGTGTTCGCGGGATGTGCCCTTGCCAAGCGCACCTCTGAGCACACAGTGAATACCTGCCGGTTGTTAAGGAGTGGGCCGGGAAGCTGGCCGCCACGTCCTTCACAACGAACCAGTTATTAGCCATCAGCAGGCTTTTCCACTGACAGCTGAATGAAAAATAAACATTGCCGGTAATAGAAAAACTTGAAAAAAATGTTGTGGGGGTCCCCCCAATCCATTTGGGTCTGGTATGGATTTTAGGGGAAGGGGGGTTAGCGAGTGAGCGCCCCCCTCATGAACCATACCAGACTACATGCCCTCAACATGGTGGGTGCTTTGGGGTGAGGGGGCTCTGCCCCCTCACCCTAAAGCACCTTGTCCCCTTATTGAGGGGGACAAGGGCCTCTTCCTTACAACCCTGGGTAGGCATGGGGCTTAACTATCTATGAGTAAGCATCACATGTTGTGAAACATGTCAGCCACCTTTTTCCTGTTGTTAACTTTATTTTGACTGCATCGCTTTGGTTGTTTTTTGGATTGCATTTGTACAAAAAAGACCGCTTGCTCCGCCATCTGACAGCTCTTAAATAGGTAGGGGTGGAGCCATCTGGTGACATCACATGCCCCCATGTGGTGTCACTGACCCAGCATGCACCTGTGTAAGACCCAAAGGTCTGGGTATGGGTTGGTAGGGACCCCCACACAGTTTTTTTTTTACATTTTTGTATTGCTGGAAATGGCTTGCAGAGGGAAAAATCTACCTACAGTGCCTGCCGCCGAGAATGTGTTTTCAGCACGCCAGCATCGCGCTGAATCTCGGCGACAGGCTGCCGATATCTCGCACTCGCTGGAATAGTAAAAGCACATTCCAGCGAGCGCGTCATAGAAGCGACGGGGATCCGACGCGGATTCCCGCCAATTCTACACGTGGGCGGAGTTTGTTATGAATCCTGAACGAGAAATCCCCGCCGGATTTTTAAAGAAAAATCCGGCATGGGTTCCCCCCTCAGGAGCATAACGGGCCCTTAGGTCGGTTATGGGTTGTAAGGAGACCCCCTACGCCGAAAAAACGGCGTGGGGGTCCCCCCACAATCCATAACAGACCCGTATCCAAAGCACGCCGGCCGGCCGGTCAGGAAGGGAGTGGGGGCGAGCGAGCGCCCCCCCCTCCTGAGCCGTACCGGGCAGCATGCCCTCAACATGGGGGGGTCAGGTGCTCTGGGGCAGGGGGCGCACTGCGGCCCCCCACCCCAGAGCACCCTGTCCCCATGTTGATGAGGACAGGGCCCCTTCCCGACAACCCTGGCCGTTGGTTGTCGGGGTATGCGGGCGGGAGGCTTATCGGAATCTGGAAGCCCCCTTTAATAAGGGGGCCCCCAGATACCGGCCCCCCACCCTAAGTGAATGAGTATGGGGTACATTGTACCCCTACCCATTCACCTACAAATACAAAGTGTAAACACAAATAAAACACACAGGTATTGAAATATTTTATTAGATGGCCGCCGGGGGGGGGGGTGTGTATGATCGCTTTTATAAAAGCGCCCCCCTCCGGCGGGCTTCTGTGGGGGGTGGGTGCCGCCGTCTGGTTCTCTTCCGCCGCCGGGGGGCGCTTTGATAAAAGCGCCCACCACCCGGCGGGCTTCTTTCGACGTCTTCGGCGGCGGGGGGGTCTTCTCCCCTCTCTCTTCCCCTCTCCGGGGTCTTCTCCCGCTCTCCGGGGGTCTTCTCCCACTCTCCGGGGTCTTCTCCCGCTCTCCGGGGGTCTTCTTCTTCTTCAGGACTCGCCGCCGCTATCTTCGTGTGTTAGCTCAATTACTAGCGGCGGCGGCCCCCTCTTCTGCGACGTCGGCGTCTTCTTCTTCTTCTTCTTCTGCTGTCCAGATGTTGACGCGACGCATCCTTCCGCTGTTATGCCGGGCGCGCGGCTCGCAGCGAAATATATAGGCCTGTCTTGTGACGTCGCAGTCCCATCATGCTCCGGTAGGTATCACGTGGGTAGGTAGCACGTGGTACCTACCGGGGGCATGATGGGACTGCGACGTCACAAGACAGGCCTATATATTTCGCTGCCAGCCGCGCGCCCGGCATAACAGCGGAAGGATGCGTCGCGTCAACATCTGGACAGCAGAAGAAGAAGAAGAAGAAGACGCCGACGTCGCAGAAGAGGGGGCCGCCGCCGCTAGTAATTGAGCTAACACACGAAGATAGCGGCGGCGAGTCCTGAAGAAGAAGAAGACCCCCGGAGAGCGGGAGAAGACCCCCGGAGAGCGGGAGAAGACCCGGAGAGTGGGAGAAGACCCCCGGAGAGCGGGAGAAGACCCCGGAGAGTGGGAGAAGCCCCCCCCCGCCGCCGAAGACGTCGAAAGAAGCCCGCCGGGTGGTGGGCGCTTTTATCAAAGCGCCCCCCGGCGGCGGAAGAGAACCAGACGGCGGCACCCACCCCCCACAGAAGCCCGTCGGAGGGGGGCGCTTTTATAAAAGCGATCATACACACCCCCCCCCCGGCGGCCAACTAATAAAATATTTCAATACCCTGTGTGTTTTATTTGTGTTTACACTTTGTATTTGCAGGTGAATGGGTAGGGGTACAATGTACCCCATACTCATTCACTTAGGGTGGGGGGCCGGTATCTGGGGGCCCCCTTATTAAAGGGGGCTTCCAGATTCCGATAAGCCTCCCGCCCGCATACCCCGACAACCAACGGCCAGGGTTGTCGGGAAGGGGCCCTGTCCTCATCAACATGGGGACAGGGTGCTCTGGGGTGGGGGGCCGCAGTGCGCCCCCTGCCCCAGAGCACCTGACCCCCCCATGTTGAGGGCATGCTGCCCGGTACGGCTCAGGAGGGGGGGGCGCTCGCTCGCCCCCACTCCCTTCCTGACCGGCCGGCCGGCGTGCTTTGGATACGGGTCTGTTATGGATTGTGGGGGGACCCCCACGCCGTTTTTTCGGCGTAGGGGGTCTCCTTACAACCCATAACCGACCTAAGGGCCCGTTATGCTCCTGAGGGGGGAACCCATGCCGGATTTTTCTTTAAAAATACGGCGGGGATTTCTCGTTCAGGATTCATAACAAACTCCGCCCACGTGTAGAATTGGCGGGAATCCGCGTCGGATCCCCGTCGCTTCTATGACGGCTTTGTCTCCATCGCGGCAAGCCAGCTCGGCGCTGGCTCCCGCGATGGGGCTCGTAGGTGGTCAATCTCGCCGAGAAAGGGAGCGAGATTGACACAATATCCCAGTCACCTACTGTAAATGTCATTTTTTTGAATGCAGCACTTTGCAAGTGCTAAGCCTCTGTGCAAAATGTTATGGTCTGCCTGTTCAATTGATTAGTTGATGTGTGGGTAGCCCATAGTTATCTAAAGTCTAATGCCGCGTACACACGGTCGTTTTTTGCGATGAAAAAAAACGAAGTTTTTTAAAACGTCATTTAAATTGATCGTGTGTGGGCAAAACGTCGTTTTTTGTCTTCAAAAAAACGACCAAAAAAAAATTCCAACATGCTTGAATTTTTTGTGTCGTTTTTTAAAAACGTCGTTTTTTGTTTCACAAAAAGTCACCGTGTGTAGCAAAAACGTCTTTCAAAACGACGTTTTTCAACCCGCGCATGCCCAGAAGCTAGTTATGAAGCGAGCTTCAATGGAAAAGAGTGGTGAACGTAACCTCGCTTTTTGTGAAAAAACGATGGTGTGTATGCAAAATTGTCTTTGAAAAGTGACGTTTCAAAAACGTCGTTTTTTACTTCACAGAAAACGTCGTTTTTTTTCATCACAAAAAATGATCGTGTGTACGCAGCATTAGGCCGCGTACACACGATCAAATCTGTCTGCTGGAAACGTTCTGCCTGACCGTTTCAGCAGACAGATTCGATCGTGTGTATGGGCAAACAGACGGATTTGGCCAGCCGACAGATTTGAAAGCATGCTTTCAAATCTGTTGGCTGGGAACCCGTCCGCCCAACATGTCTGCTGGTTAGTATGCTAACCAGCAGACATATCTGCTCGCACACACGTCGAATGGTTTCGACGCATGCGCGGAGGTGTTTTACTTCCTGGGGCGGTGACGTGGCGGCGTCAACGTCACCGCCACGTCACTGACACATCAGCGCGCTGTCTGCCGGCGGAGATTTTGGTTTGAATGTGTGTACACGATCAAACCAATACGTCCCAGCAGACAGATCTGTTCAAATGGGTCTGTCCGACCGATTTGAACAGATACATTTACTCGTGTGTACGGGGCCTAAGAGAAAGACCACTAGTGAAATTGCAAGACTTGTAATTGCATACAGATCCAAGGAAAAAGACCAGTGGAGCATGCTTGAACTTTTACTTTTAGTTCCAAGAAAGAGGCCAGAGGGGGCAACATTAAAGCATGCTAACTGGCTTCACTATTGGGTATGAAGGCATTATAGGCCTGAGAAAACTCAAAGGATGGAGTTAAGACACTGGGGAGTACCTATAACAATGCAATATGAAACTCTATGGGCCAGATTCACGTACAGAGGCGTATCTTTGTGCGGGCGTAGCATATCTCATTTACACTACGCCGCCGTAACTTTGAGAGGCAGGTGCCGTATTCACAAAGAACTTGCATATAGCAGGGATAACTTTACACCGGACTTACGCTCACGCAAATGACGTAAAAAAATACGACCGGGTGCAAGTACGTTCATGAATCGGCGTATCTAGCTCATTTGCATATTCAACGCGTAAATCGACAGAAGTGCCACCTAGCGACCAGCGTAAATATGCAACTAAGATACGAGGGCGTAAGAGACTTAGGCCGGTCTTATCTAAGCAAAATTGCCGACGTAAATTCTTTGTGAATCTGGCCCTATGAAATTAAAGCTACAAAGATAAGTCGTGGTTGGTTGTTCTGCAGTATCTACATTAACTGCACTGTGACTGAGTATTTATAGCCTCTTTTAATATTGAGCAGGCATACTTATGAAGAATGTATATTTGTTGCCCTTTTAGCTTTCCTTGTTTTGTCTGGATCTGACTTTAGCAAGATAGTCAAAGGTTACCTGAAAGGTAACAGTTGTTTCCCTGTCAAAGGCCTGTCTCCTACTCTGTTTTTTACATTTAATTTCAACGTTTTTCACTTTGCTTTATTTGGGCCTTTGTAGCAAGTTAAAACTCAGTCATCCTAATAAATAGAAAATAGGAACAGATGTCAGAGAAAAGCGACAACACTTACCTGCTACTTGTGGTCTACCTGTTTTTTTCCTACTTTGTTGCTGCACAGGATTGGGAAATATAGGCATCTCCAGATTACACCTGCTGCATGATATAGCAGCTAATGGCTAGTCACCTCCATGTCTGTCAATCAACCTCATTATTTAACTCTGCTCAGGCCAACGCCTCTTTCCTGGTCAATAGGTTCATTTCCTAGCCCTAATGCCTCGTACACATGATCGGAATTTCCAATGTAAAAAGTCAGACAGAATTTTTTCATCGGATATTCCGACCGTGTGTATGCCCCATCGGACTTTCTATCGGAAATTCAGTTTGTCTGTATGGAACTCCGATGGAGAAAAAAACATGCATGCTCGGAAACAATGAACTTCATTTTTCTAGGCTCGTCGTAGTGTTGTACATCACCGTGTTTTTGACGGCTGGAATTTGGTGTGTCCGTATGTATGCAAGACAGCTTGAACAAAGTTTCATCGGAAAGACCCGTCTGAGTTTATTTTGACGGAAACTTTGATTGTGTGTAGGGGGCATTAGATTCAATCCGTAACTATTTCTGTACTGCTGTAATCTTATTTCTCTGGTTACCGACTTTAGCTTGTGTTTTGACTAAGCTTGCTTGCTGCCCCTGACCTTTGACCTGTCTGGTTTCTGAAATAGTTTTTTGGCTTTGTACCACATTCTGTCTCTCTATCCCTGCTTAGCTGGTAGGGTCCACTATCTAGTTGATCTGTAATAGTTTTCTCAGGCCATGGACATAGGTCAATGAGGTTCCTTTCCAGACTCTCTTGCAAAGGATCTAGGGTCAAGAGGTCCAATCTGATCACGTTATTTAGGAATGTTAATGCTAGTCTTAATGCAGGAATCAACTATGTGCCTCCCTGCAGGGCAGAATTGTATATTTGTTGTTTCTTACATTGTCCTCTATAGGGCTGTAATTTTCCCTACTGCTTTCTGAAGTTGTTTCTCTCCATATACTCTTGATATGTCAAAGTTACAAACCTTAACCTTTAAAAAAAAAAAAAAATACAAACTTATTGGATAGAGGAATATGTGTTTGAATAGGGCCAGTATTAGGCCCCTTTCAGACGGACGGATAGAACGGTGCTTTTAGCTGCAGATTTTCTACCGCAGCTAAAAGCACACAATGTTTTCCTATGGCCCCATTCACACACAGCGTTTGTGTGCGATTTCGTTACATGCGGTTTAGTGCGAATAGAAAAAATAGAATTGAATGCGTCCAGGTGCTATATGCACATAACTGCAGGTAATCACAGTCTTTTTTGTCAACTGCGGATAGCAGCGTTGGAAAAAAAAAAACAGGAAGCACATCATCATTCATTAGCACACCTGGGACATGACACAGGAAGTACTAGGGATAGAGGAAAGAGGAGAAGAGGAGAAGACAGCATGGCGGCTAGAGACATCTCCCACAAGGCCATTATAGCCCTGGTGCATGCCCGACCAGAGTTATGGGACCCAGAATGTCCTGGATATGCCGACAGAGGCCCAGATTCACAGAGCGATTACGCCTGCGCAACTGCTGTTGCGCGTGCGTAAGTCTAAATGTGCGCGTGCGTATAGTTGGACGCGATTCACAAAACAATATACGCCAGAAATCTACGTTTTTTGGTCCGGCGTAATTGAATTAGACATTCGCTTCCCTTCGTGCAAAACTGCGCTAGACACACCATTGATTTGCTAGTCAAATATGCTAATGAGGGAGTTACGGGGATCCACAAAAAAACGCAGTTGCTGCGCAGGCTACGCGATGTGCGCAACAGCAAAATGTTCTGTCTAAAGTTAGAGGACCTAAAAGCTGGTCTAAATTTTGAAAAAAAGTCTAATTGTCAGATAAAGCAACACTGTTAGTGAGGAGTTCAGCAGTCACACGTGTTGCCCAACAATCTGTATGCCAACATGCCAGGGGCATCGTCGCGCATAGCTATACTACTGACTTTAGATGAACAAAGAAGGAGGAGGGCACGGAGGATGGCACTAAGGAGGGCACGGGAGATGTTTTTTTTAATTTTTTTATTTGCTTATATAAAATTTACAATTTAAATTAATCTAATACAATATTCTTATCTGATACAAGCCCCTCACTCTTCACTTGATATATCACACACGCATAGACATCTATGGCATGAGTGATTCTGAGGTGTCTCGCATCTTCAGATTCACCCCTCATGCCATCATGGAATTACCACAACCCTGCAGGAGGACATCACCAGCCCAACACATGGCACCACCCATGACACCCATGACAGCTACATATACAATCAGAGCCCCATCCCCACAGATTTCCAACAGAACATGTATGGGGACAGCTGGCTGGTTGGTGAGTGACATGGGTGGCAGGCATGACTATCCCCTCCCGTGATGCACACCTCACAAGTGGCACATGCATGACTAACATCCTCCTGTCTTTTCCCTTCAAGGTGACTCTGCATATGCACTGGTACCCCATCTCATGACCCCATCTCATGCCAGCTCACATTATGCATCTTTGCACGTTAAACACACACATTAATCATGGCACAATGAGAATGCATGCATGCACACCACTGTGGTCCCTAGCACACACACCCCACATCCTCATCACATTGGATTGGCACCAGTCCACCATGCAGGACTTGTGAGCTGCAACGCCATGCCACGGCTCCAATTATGTCACTGTACATTCATACACCATTCACACAGACCTGGCGATCACTTCTCCACCACAAATGAGGGTGACACCCCTTTTCCCGCAGGAATATCACCCCCACATTCCAAAATCATACACAAACAGAACCAAAAAAATTAAATAAATGACGAGCAAAAATAAAAAATGCCCAGCAAAAATATAATTTAAACAAAATAACAACAAAGACATAAAAGACAAAAATCACTCTGCAAAACAGTCCCCAAATATCTCAAAGACACGTCACAAACAAACAAAAGCACCTTGCTGTATAGGGAGGGATACAAAGGGATGTACTTTTGCAAAGGAAGTGCATTTGTGTCTGTCTATTTATGCTGTCTGCGTAGTTCATAAAGTTGCCCTAGTCCATTTCCAATTTCACTGATTGCGCCGCTCCCGAGTTGTGAGCATGCGCACAACGGAGCTGACATGGTTTCCTTCACGCGCGCATGCGCGAGTCGGCCGGCCCTTCATTTGCATGGGGTCACGGCTCATTTCAATGTAACACGCCCACGTCCTTCCCAATTTGTATTACTCCTCCTTACGCCTCAGGAAAAAACCTTACGTTTGCGCAAGCTCTTGCGTAAAAGCTACGTGAATCGCCGGATTACGCGGCTAGATTGCGCAAGTCTAACGGAAAAGTGGTGCGCTACGCCGGAATGATAATGCGCCGATCTACGTGAATCTGCCCCAGAGTGTTGAAGAGGTCAAAGTGGGAGGAAGTATACAAAGTTGTCACACCGAACTGGGGCGAAATGTCTGCAACTGATCAAGATAACCGAGGTGAGTGCAAAGTTTCTGGTGTTTATGTATGTTTATGTACCAGGGTACACATGCATCATAGCTCTTTCCTTACAACCAGACTAATGAAGATTTATCCCCCTAAATGATAAGGCCATTTTTTTTGCAATACAGCACTGCGTCAATGACAATGCTGCAAACAAACCAAATTGTTGTTCCTTTTTTATTTTCACACAAAGGTTTGGCATTTGTACTTTCTGAGGGGCAGCTAAATTTTGGCATACAGATTGGTTACTTTTGTTTGGGACAATAAAATATAGCTACCGATTTATGTATTCATGTGGGTCAAGGGGTCAAATGGTTTATAGTTTTTTGGGTGGGGGGTGAGAGCAGATCTCTCTCAATATACGGCCTATATGCATTTTTTTTCAATATATTTTATTTTTTATACAATGAAATATATATTGCAGGGAAGGAGGTTTATACCAGGTGGAGATCCCTACGCGACCGCTACAAGAAATAAGTAAATAAAGAGAAGTCTGCCGTTCGAAGCGGAGCACCCTCAACTCGCCCCCAACCCCCATGCAGAGGCTTTGTCTTTCTTAAGGCGCACCACCGATATGCGTGCGTAAGTATATTTAACATATATATTTTATTTAACTAACGTTTTGTGGGCAGTATAGCTGCACTGTCCCATTCATTTGAATGGGCTGGAAAGTTGAAGGAGCGGTATACACACCGCTCCCTCACCACTCCAAAGATGCTGCTTCCAGGATTTCTGTTTGCACCTTACCGCTCCAGTGTGAAAGGTGTAGACCCGTTTTTTTATTTTCCCCCAGCTCCAGATAGAGGGCTATTCTATTTTTTTTAAACTTGTAATGTTTTTACCTAGAACTGTCTGAAGTGTTCCTGCAAGAGACAGCGCAAGGCGTGCAAGTTCGTCACCAGAAAATAATGCTGACAGTCAGGAAACCATTCCAGAGACAGTTTCATCTCAAGAGTTTCAGCCATTCACTCAAGAACCTCCAGAACCTCAGGTATGTAAATTGGTCATAAGCTTCCATCTTTTTTGGTTGTACTTCAGGCTTTGTAAAGTGACAGGTTTTTGGGACTAAAAGTGCCTGTGTCTGATCATTTCAAAACGGGTGCTGCAAGCTGTGACACGAGGACTGGCACATATCTTTGGGCAAGCGTCAGGTATGCTGTTCACCAAGTGTGACCTCAACATCAGAAGCGTAATCTATGTATTCTATCTATTTTCAGGCAAATCTTGACCACGCCAACAAGAGACACCTTTTGAGGAATATTTTTTTTTTAAGTGTATTTTTGTGCATGAACTCAAGAGAGAGGAGCCAGACTGCAGGAGTTGGGCGTAGGCAGACCCTCCCCCGGAGGCAATCGCCATCCTTCTCCATGCCCCTGGTGGCAATGGCGGGTGGGAGGGGGGCCTCCCACTCACCCCGCCCTACCTGCTCTTCTTGGGAGCCCAACTGGGGCCCAACTGGACCCCAACGGGGCAGAGGGACTCCCCCTATGAGGGAGTGAGGGGGCCCAGCCCACCCAGCCAGCCCCGTAGGTCCTTCGCCTCTCTTTATTTTAGGAGACCGCATGGCCAAAGTGCGTGTGTGTTAAACCAATTTTGTGTGCCGGGCTGAGACCACCAAACTCAATTCACATGTAGCCGAGACCAGGATCCGAACCCTTGGCTGCAGAGGTGAACGGCTTGTCAGTGCAGTGCCAATCACGTTGAGCCACCACAGCTCCCTCGATTGAGGAATATTTTAATCGTATCATTGCAGAAATGAGAAACCAATCACAAAATCATGCCAAAAAAGATGAAGAGTTCCTCAACATCTCAGATGCCGATGTCATGTTTTTGAGAATGTTACTTTGTGTACTCAGGGAGATTCCTCCAGAGAAACGCACTGATGTTAGGGGTGATATACATGCCTATTTAACATATATAGGGCCAGATTCAGGTAGAGTTAGGCTGGAGTATCAGTGATACTCCAGCCTAACTCTCACTTTGAGCCGGCGTTTCTGTTTTCTGTAAGCAGAAAACAAGAAACGCGGGGTTGGAGCTCCTATACGAGCGGCGTAATTGTATTTCGCCATCGTATCGGAACTGCAGTTTTAAAAATGGCGCTCGGGGTGTTCCCGCTAATTAACGCCGAGAATATGTTAATCAGCGAGAATCGGCAATTCGCGATCGTATTCGGACCCGACGCAATGACTTTCCGACGTTTCCGTAAGAGATACGCGGCGTAAAGAAAAACCAGCCCCCTAGTGGAGTATCCTATGTTAAGTATGGCCATCGTCATTGCGTCGAATTTAAAAATGTTTGCGTCGTTTGCGTAAAACGTCCGTGAATGGGGATTGATGTCATTGACGTTCACTGACAGAATTTGGAGCTTGCGCACTGACAGTCGACGCATGCGCAGTACGTTCGCCGCGGGATCGTGCCTAGTTTAAATAATACACGCCCCCTACCCGCCCAATTTGATCTCTCGATCTCTCTCGATCTCTCTCAATCTCTCTCGATCTCTGTCTCAGGGGGGTAGCCCGTTCCCTCCAAGAAGTGCTTGAGAGGGAGCAGCCCGGCAGACGCTCCACATGGCCGATATTGCCGGCGACCTGCATAGAGTGGCTGACAGCTGGGTCCTCAGATATGCAGCAGTGCCTTAGCCAGCAGGCTGCCCATACCCAGGCCATAAAAGACAGCCTGCAGGACATCAATGCCAATTGCGCAGCCATGGCCACAAGCCTCTGTGACCAAAGCGAGACCCTGGATGCCATGCATCAGCATATGTTAGCAGGGGGTCCCTCGTCATCTGGGGACGTGCAGGCCACCCAGGACCGGCCCACTGCGGCTATTGTGGAGCTGCAGGCCACATCATCTGAGATCCTGGCAGAGGTTAAGAGCCTGGGGGAGGCTGTGCAGGCCAACACTGCTGCCATCCAGGCAGAGGGTCGGCAGAACAGGGGCCTCCAGCTGCAGACCAACGCCCGCCAGCTGCGGATGCAGACGGATACCAACACTGTTCTGACCCACATTGCTGTTGCGTTCCGAATTTCAGATATTTTCGTTATCGTTTTAACAAACGATAATGAAAGCACAGAAAACAAAAACCGAAAGATCCGACATAAACAAATGCTTTGTTTTCGTTTTCATTGCGGTCGAATGTGCCTAACCTTAACTCTATTAGTCCAATATTATTCTACATAAAGAGAAAAGATTTGACATAGAGAGAAAAGATTCGACATTATAGAGACATGAAGAAGAGTCGACATAGAGAGAAAAGATTCGATATAGAGAGAAAAGATTTGAAATAGAGAGAAAACATTCAACATAGAGAGACATGAAGATTCGACATAGAGACACGAAGAGTCAATTTTTTTTTATTTTTTTAAAGATTCTGTCGAATCTTCTTTTTTTTTCTTAGAACATTCGACAGACACCATAAGCCTTCAATGACAGATTCGACCTAGCGAGACATGAAGATTCAACGTAGAGAGACATGAAGATTCAACGTAGAGACACATGAAGATTCGACATAGAGAGACATGAAAAGTTTTTTTTTGTTTTTTTTTTTTAAGATTCTGTCTAATCTTTTTTTTTTTTTGTCTTAGAACATTCGGCAGACACTGTAACGGTCACCACCGTTTACGATCTTCCATCAACCCAAGACAAGACAGCTTAGCCGACACCCCAACAAACCACCTGACAGGACCCGATCCATTCCCCCAGAAAATGAGACTCACAGCTCTATACTCTGGTTTCAAAATTAATGAATGCTTTAATGGTACACTCTGCTGGTTCGTATATACAGTACAGCATGTTAAAGATAATCACAGGGACAAAGAACTCTCCACCCACACATCACACAATGGGGCTTCAATCACATTCTTTTAGATAATGACATCCAGTTGAGCTAATCATTAGTCATCCCCCAGATGTCCCGTCTCCGCAATTAGAGGAGGTAATTACTACAGCTTGACAAGTTACATTCCTTTACTAAACATAATTGACCTGCTAATTCAATACACCTGAAGAGAGATGTCTGACCTTTAGAGTCACAACACATCTATACACAATGAAAGGTCTTAGGAGCAGACCTGAGTTAACACCTCTACAGCCTTACACAATGGACAATGGAATATCTTAGGAGTCTATTGACCTGGTGTGGGTTAACATTAACCAACAACTTGTAATATATCAAGATATCCTGCAATACATGAATTATTATTTATCAACCACCCTATGCCCAAAAGGGGCACACGGTGACCTTAGACCCAAGAGTCCTTAGTGCCGCTGGCACAGGGGTATCCCCATCCCTCAAAAGTCTCTGGGCGTCACGGGTCAACCCGTTACAGTCACCATATGCCTTCAATGACAGATTCGATATAGAGAGACATGAAGATTCGACAAAGAGAGACATGAAGATTCGACATGAAGAGTTGAATTTTTTTTTTTTTTTAAAGATTGTCGAATGTTCTTTTTTTTTTTTTCTTAGAACATTTGACAGGTACCATGACAGATTCGACCTTAATTTGGATTTTTGGACGAATGCATTTTTTTTAACGAAAAACTAAATGAATAAAAACTAATTTTGGGAGTAACTAAATAAATTTATTTTTTGGATGAAAACAAAATTACGAAACAAAATATTTCAGTGTGCACATGTCTGGATGCAACACCCCTCCCAACCCGAGTCGCCCCCCAGACAATTGAGAATCCGTACCCGTCGCACCAGGCCTGGCCCACTAGAGGGCAAATGACTCTTCTCTGATTTTTTGATGTGGTGGGACATGCGTGTGAGGATTACGGGGACAACCTGGTGCACACATCTGCTCATGGTGGATTGTGACATCCCAGACACGACTCCACTTGTACGTTGGAAAGATCCACCGGCGAGGAAATGAAGTGTTGCCAGTACCTTGACCAGTGGCATGTGAGCGTTCTATCTGGCTGGTGATTTAATCATGCAGGGCTGTGGCTAATTCTAGGATGGCATCAGGGCTGAATTGGAAGGTGCAATACACCTCCGATTCCTCCATACCAAAGATGTTCATGCACGTTCAGTATATCCTCTCCCGTGCTCTCCTCCGTGCCTGTGGACACAGTAGTGCTAAAACCATGGCTGCCC
Source organism: Rana kukunoris (assembly GCA_029574335.1). Lineage (NCBI taxonomy): Eukaryota > Metazoa > Chordata > Amphibia > Anura > Ranidae > Rana > Rana kukunoris. The sequence goes on along the minus strand of CM056052.1, from coordinate 336,515,074 downwards.
CTGGCATGTTGGCATACAGATGTGTTGTCCTGCAAGTGTGGTTGCTCAGCTCGTCCTTAAAGTTGCTGCTGCAGCTGCTCTCCAACTGACCTGTGCATCTCTGTTGCTGAGTTACACCTCCTTTATGGGGAATAACTTTGCGCCGGACGCACAACTTACGCACGTTCGTTAATCGCCGTATCTCCCTAATTTGCATATTTGAATAAATTATCCATGGGAGCGCCACATGCGTCCAGCGTAAAAATGGACCCACTCTACGTCGGCGTAGGCAAGTTACGTCGGTGGGATGAAGTCTGTTTTTAGGCGTATCTTAGTTTGTGGGTCCGGCGCACAGATACGACGGTGCATATTTGCACTTACGCGGCGTATCTGGAGATACGTTGGCGTAAGTGCTTTGTGAATCCGGGCCAATGTTCTTAATTCCTGCCTATCACTCTTAATAATAAAAGTTTTAACCATGTACGGTCTCTGGTTAATCTGATTAATTCCACTAGGATCAGCCTCAGCTTGCTTAATATCCAGCCATTTTCTCATTTTTGTTCAATTGCTCTTCTCAATGATTTTTTTAAGCGCATCAGAAAATGTTATGTTAAAATTAATTGGAATCTTGGTTTTTCTTTCATTGTGTTAATTTGTTTGTCCAATCTTAAAAGTTTTTCTAGCTTTTTTTTTAGCTAAATAGCTTCCTTTACCTTACTGCAGTCCTGTTTTCATGTTCTCATTGTTTGTTTTTGCTATGATGTTGCTTTAATTCTTCTCTGTTCTGCACACTTCCTGGTTGTCTGTTTCCTTATGAAAAAAGTCATGGGAGCTTCTCTCTGTGGTCTCTAATCAAGGAGGTGTGATTACTGTGTGTGTAAAACCCTTCAGAACCAATCAGTTTCATTTTAAAAACAAACACTGCCCTGTATTGGCTCTGTGTCTCTGTACTTCACAGAAGCATGAAACTAGATGAAAAAATGAAACTGAAACTGCAGGCACATTATATGATTGATGTTTATCTATTTTTAATCATTTTTAAAAGGAATCAGTTAACTATTATGTCTCTATACCCTGTAAACAGTAATTTCATAAACTCCTTTAAGGCTCCATTCACACTTATGCAACTTGTCGTGCAACTTTGGACATCAAGGTTGCATAACATGTTGTTCCCCATGTTTTCCATTGATAAACATTCATATATGCGCAGTTTAATGTTACAGCAACTTCAAAGGGGGATGACAGACGGCCCAGGAGAAGGGGAGGAGACCTCCAACACTTAGGAAAAGTCCTGCTCTGCCACAGCAGGATCCTCCACAACCACCTCGGCAGGTGTGGTGTGGCCACTCTCCTCCTCCACCTCTTCACCACCCAGGGGCTCGTGCACAGGATGGCCCAGCTCCGTCATCTGTGGATGACACAAAGCAAACACATGTTGGTGGTCCCACACACTTGGCACATGTACCCTCCCCCCCCCAAATGCAACACATCAAATAGGGGATAAAAAACACTTACCTGTCCTGGAGCCTTCCTCCACGGAGTCATAGCCAGGGACCCCCTCCACCTGCTCCCTCTCCAGGCAGCGAGAGACCACCTCCTCCTCCGTGGTCAGGGTGACCGGACATGGGGGACCACCACCTGTGCCCCTCTCATGCCTCCTGATGGTGGCCACCTTGCCACGGACCATGCACCGCAGATCATTGATTTTTTTTTGGATGTCAGCAGCAGTCCGGGTGGAGTACCCCAAAATATTGACCCGGCCAGCAATGGTGTCCAGGATGCCCTGCTTCCTCTTCCGGCTGGTCTTATGGCTTTTTTTGCCATGGAGGAAATGATTAAATGTCTCCATAGCGGAGATGATCACTGAGACCTCCTGGGCGTTAAAGTTTAGGTTCCTCCTCTCTCTGGGGGTAGCGGGAGCAGCCATCACAGCACAAAAGTATCTTCCCTAGGGGGGGGGAAACGGAAATACTTTTGCGCCGGAATGGCGTTTCCGCCTGCGCTTTTAAGCGCCCAACGGAAGGCATTGCGCTGACGTTTCCCGTGAAGTGGTGCCGACGGAAGTTGTGAGCATGCGCACAAGGGGGCGAGTGGAGCCGCACTCACTGCGCATGCTCTGTGGATGATGCGCTGAACGTAAGCCTCTGCGCTGGGCTCCGCCCATCATTTACATGTGATCACACCCACTTCCACTTGCGTCGGGTTACGCCAGCGCATTATCGTTACTCTGGCGCAAGTTTACGCGCAACTGCTATGTGAATAACAGTACTTGCGCTGAAAGGGTCGTCAGAGTAACGTAAATGAGAAGCGTTACTCCAGAGCAAAGATGCTCTGATCTACCTGAATCTGGCCCATAGACTTCAATGTTAACCATCAGAAGTTATATGAATGTTGTACCTGAATGTTATACAATGCAATAGTTGTCCGTTATCACTGGGCAAAGCCAAAGTCCTATCCAAGTTGCATCAAAGTTGCATCAAAGTTGCACTCCAAAGTCTGCGTAACTTTGGAGTCGTACAAGTGTGAATGGAGCAACTCTATGGCCCGGATTCAGGTAGAGCGGCACATCTTTGTGCGGGCGTAGCGTATCTACTTTACGCTACACCGGCGCAATGTTGAGAGGCAAGCATGCTATTCACAAAGAATATGCACTCAATGTTGCGCCGGTGTAGCTGATAGTTGTCGGCGTAAGCCGATGTAAGTCAAAGTAGGTGGAAGTGGGCTGGAAGTGGGCGTGATATATTATAATGAAGCGTGACCCCATGCAAATGATGGCCACAGCTTCAAAAAATGAACTGCGCATGCGTCGTCTCTTGGACGCATCCCAGTGCGCATACTCACAGTTATGTCGAAATAGCTGCCTAAGATACGTCGAACACTGCCTACGACGTGAACGTAACCTACGCACAGCCATATTCACGTAGTACTACGTAAAATTTGACGGCGTCGTTCCCTGGCTCATACCTTTGCATTACCTGCGCCTCCTATATGAGAGGTAACTTTACGCAGGACGTAAGCCTTACGCAAATCACGTACATGAAGCGGCCGGGCGCATCTACATTCGTGAATCAGCGTTTCTTACTCATTTGCATATTTTAAATGGGAATGCCAAATGCGTCCAGCGTAACTATGCGCCCATGATACGGCAGCGTAGGCAAGTTACGTTGGGCGACTGAAACCTTGTTTTACGACGTATCTAGCTTCGCGAAGCGGCATAACAATACGACGGCGCACATTTGTACTCACGGCGGCATATCTCTAGATACCCCGGCGTAAAACGTTCGTAAAACCGGGCCTATGTATTTATGTACAAAACTCCCGTATATTGTGACAACCCTGCACTCTGTAAACTGTAATATTTTGAAAAACAAATAAATAAATGCTGAAAAAAAAAATGGGGAGCCGTTTGCATCTCAATACAGGATATCAAATATGTCAAACAAAAATTGCTTTTAATTATATATCATCAAATCACATAGAATGAATCACATATACACATACATAAATATTGGGACACACATTTTTTTAAATCATGAAATCCATACCCAAATGCAATCATACAATTGTGAAAAAAATCTCCAAAAGTGTTAACAAATGGATATGACTCCTAATCATCATAAACACTTATATAACAACGGCTCATCTTATTGGTAAAAGCAAGAAGCCTCTGCAGTGGATTTTAGTCATGTGCATTTGTTTTCATCCGAGTGCATTTTCATCCAAATTTCAGGTATTTTCTTTATTGTTTTAACAAACCAAAACGAAAATCTTTGCAGAATCTGAAATCTGAAATATCCGACATTAAAAAATATGCTTTATTTTCGTTTTCGTTGCTACAACAGTTCGATATAGATAGGAGATTCAACATGACTCTGACAATAACAATCTGTGTCTATCGAATCTGCGGTTGAATGTGCCTAACCTTAACTCTATTAGTCCAAGATTATTCTACATAGAGAGGAAAGATTCAACATTATAGAGACAGTGTTGGGGTAGACCATTAGACATGGACGAAGATTCGACTAAGCAGCGAAAAACATACAAACGTTGAATCTGTCATTGAAGGATTATGGTGTCTGTTGAAAGATCTAAGAAGATTCGACAAGCAGCTAAACTGTACGATGACGCAATCGTACATTTCTGGGCAAATGCTCGACCCATAGGCTAAAGAAGAATTTGAATGTTTGTTGACTAGTAATAATAATTTAAATATAATTATTACTAGTGTCATACAACATTAGAATTCTTCTATAGCTTGTAGGCCGAACATTTGACTGGAAATGTACGATTGCGGCATCAAATCTTTTAGCTGCTACGTCAAATCTTCTTACAACATTCAACAGACACCATGAACCAGAATCTACCTTAATTAATTCGGATTTTTGGACAAATGCATTTTTTAACAAAACAAAATAAATAAAAACTAATTTCGGGAGTAACTAAATAAATTGTATTTTTCAGACGAAAACGAAATTCTGAAACAAAATATTTCAGTGTGCACATGTCTACTCAATTTATTTTATAGTTAAAATGTTACTTGCAAGAATCAAGATAAATCCAGCATTAAAAACAATAAAACTGCACCCTTTGGAAGAAACACCAGCATGTAGAGGGGAACTAAGCATCAGACACTCACAGAAATGTCAGATACAAATAATTGTTTGGACTACATAACTTTTCAAGATAGACAAGATTGGCAGTGTGAGGACTTGTAAACATAAGTATTCTTTTCTGATACAGGATAAACATATTAAAAAAAAAATCATCCAGCAATAGTTGCTTCAAGAAAAAATACTATGGCGACTGGTGTGGTACAATGTTTTACTGGGACTGGGAGAAGATCCCCCCGCCTGCTGTAACAGAGAGGGCTTGGATTGGGGAGCTGATAATGTAAAGCAAAGACAATCCGCGCTATCCCCTGAAAGCCAAGTGCACTAGTGCAATTATGTGATATGTGAAAAAATTGAATGAACAAAAAATGACAGTGCCGCACCTAAATACAAAAAGCCTGATACTGGGCTTACAACATGTGTACAGAAAAAAGAAAAAAGGTGCGCTACCAAAAACTTAGGCAAAAAATTGCATATACATGTTCAGATGATAGCAAACAATGCATGGAATCAAGTCTCCTTAAATATATCCCAACAAAAGTGTGCTATGCATTAATGAGTCCTTGCACAATAAAATCAATGCGCTGGCTCAAATGTGATTTCAATCCTCTGTTGGATGGCTGGATGGATGCAGGTTTGTTATAGTCAAGAGATCCCCACATATATACAAAATGGATGGCCGCTTACCAGATCTGTCTGACCCCCTCAGGGATCAGAAAAGGCTCTGAAATCAAGAGGTCTTTGGCCGGATCACAGCGGTCACTCCAGGGCTTTTCCTCTGTTTCTGCTTGAGGTGCCCCCCCCCCTTCTGTGGCTGTCCTTTGTGTTCCCTTTTTCCCCCCCAGATTTACATATAAGTGGTACACGGTTCATTCACCTGGTGTAAATATCCATGTTTTTTTATTTATTTTCTAATGAGTTTAGAATGATATATGTAGGGGCACAAAGTAATTGTATTGCAGAAACCACGTAACTGTGGTATTTTTATACATATTAAATATTGTTTTAGTGTGTTCCATATTATATTTTTATAAGCAAATTGCACCTGAACTCGATATCTGGTCAGTTGGTTCCTTTGGACCAGGGGTCACATACGATGAGAGGCTATACAACCCCCTTTCCTTTTATTGTGGCTTCCACCTATGCATATCCATATCCCGCCGGGCATAATGAATAGGTTTTCATATGTTATCATAATGTGAATATTGTTGTTTTTTTTGTTTGTTTGTGTTTACCTTTCCATGTGTTGAGACAATTACATGTTCTTCCCTTTGAGGAGGAGCGGTGTCCCAGCAGTGGTAAAGGAGTTGGCTTATGACAAGTATACACTCGGGTACTCCTGTGTTGTGAAGCTTCCGGTGTCACTCTCCTGCTTGTGTATATTTACGAGCGGGTTGTGCGACGTCTGATCCTACGCCTCCTTTCCCTGTCGATGCCCATTCGGAAGAAATGCCGCATCGGGTGGAGCGAGTATCGCTGACGTCACCACGCTCCCAGCTGATCGGCCTGAGCCGATGCTGGTTTCGATCTGCACACGCTTCCAAGTTCTATCTTGAAACTTTGTAACTGTGCCGTTTTTTCAGATGTCAGTTTTTTCTTTTTCTTTTGAGTGGAATAAAGAGCAACTCTTTTAATGAAATTACTGCACTATGAAGGCTGCTGTACCTTGGACTAACTGTGGGGAGACAACGGTAGACCTGTCCCTGGATTTCCAACAGAGGAAAAGCCCTGGAGTGACCGCTGTGATCCGGCCAAAGACATCTTGATTTCAGAGCCTTTTCTGATCCCTGTGGGGGTCCAACGGATCTGGTAAGCGGCCATCCATTTCATATATATGTGGGGATCTCTTGCCTATAACAAACCTGCATCCATCCAGCCATCCAGCGGAGGATTGAGATCACATTTGAGCCAGCGCATTGATTTTATTGTGCAAGGACTCATTAATGCATAGCACACTTTTGTTGGGATATATTTAAGGACATTTGATTCCATGCATTGTTTGCTATCATCTGAACATTTATATGCAATTTTTTGCCTAAATTTGTGGTAGCGCATCTTTTTCTTTTTTTCTGTACACTTAGGCCCAGATTCACGTACATCTGCGCATTATTGGACCGGCGTAGCGCACCGCCTTTACGTTAGACTTGCGCAATTTTGCCGCGTAATCACCCTATTCTCGTAGCTTTTGCGCAGGAAATTGCGCATACGTAACGTTTTTCCAGAGGCGTAAGGAGGAGTAATACAAATGGGGAAGGACGTGGGCATGTTACATTGAAATGAGCCGTGACCCCATGCAAATGAAGGGCCGGCCGGCTCGCGCATGCGCGCTTGAACGAGACCATGTCAGCTCCGATGTGCGCATGCTCACAACTCGGGAGCGGCGCAATCAGTGAAATTGGAAATGGACTAGGGCAACGTTGTGAACTACGCAAACAGCATGAATAGACACACACAAACGCACTTCCTTTGCAAAAGTACATCCCTTTGTCCCTTCCCATTTAACAAAGTGCTTTTATTCTTGTTGTTCGTTGCGGTGTGTTTTGTAGTTGTCAGATTAGTGTTCTGTGTGATCAAGTGGTTGTTAGTAGATTTTTGAAAGTGGTTTTTGATAAGTGTTTGAGAGACTGTTTGTTTGATTGATATATTTCTTTTTTTTGGGGACTGTTACTTGGTGAGTAGTTTTCTCTCTGTGTGTGTGTTTTTTTGTGATTGGTTGTGCTTGTTTGTGTGCGTGAATTTTGTTGACTGGGACTGTTTTTTTTTGGAAGGATGACTGAGAGAAAACGAAAGGTTAATTTTACAGTTGTGGAAAAACAGATTCTTGCCCGGGCCATTAGCGAGTATGGGCGTTACCTCCACGGCACAGAGAGTGCCAACACCACCCCGGCCAGGAGGAGGGAGATTTTGGATAGGATCACTGACCAGGTGAATTCTGCGGGGCAGGGGGAGACACGGACCAGGTCTGGGATTGACAAAAAAATCAATGACCTCCGGCGTCTGGTCAAAAAGAAGTTGGCCAGAATGCATGCCCATGCCAGGGGCACAGGAGGGGGCCCACCATGCCGTATTAGCCTGACAGCGGAGGAGCGTGCGGTGGCCCTGACCTTTCATCGGTATGAAGTTGAGGGCCTGCCTGGCTTTGACTCCAGTCCCCAGCCCGTGGTGCCAGGTAAGTTGTTTTCTTTTTTAATATCAGGTGTGTAGCATGTGTGGGGGAGGGGGTGAAAGGGAATATGTGGCAAGTGTGTGGATCCTCCAACCTGTGAATGTTTTGTGTCATCCACAGATGTGCAGGAGGGTGCAGGGCCATCTGGCCTGACCACACCAACCCCAGGACAGCAGCCTAATGAGGCCCCCCCAACAAGGCCGGAGTCAGCGGAGGAGGTTCAAGAGGAGGAGGACAATCATGAGGAGCAGGACAATCATGAGGAGGAGGAGAATCATGAGGAGGAGGAGTCCATGTCAGGCACTGGACGTTTGGGTTTTGAGGACTCCTCCCCTCTGGCTGCCAGCAGGCAGGCCTCCCTAAGGGGGAGCCCCCCCCTCCTCCCCCAACATGGCTCCCCTCACAAGGGCCTCCCTTCTCCCCGGCCACAAGCATCAGCTGGAGGCAGGATGTCATCCCAGACCACCAGGGGGTTGGCCGATCTCCTGCCCGCCACCCTGAGAAGGGACCAGTTCCTCCAGACCCGCCATCTGGGACAGGTCAGCCAGACATTGGTGCGGATGGAGGAGAGCCTGTCCTCCATCAAGGATACGCTGGGGAACCTGGACTCCCACTCCCGGGCTTTCACAACCTGCCTAAATGAACTGCAGACGACATCAGCAGGCGTTGGGCAGGATGTGAGGGCCCTTACCCTGGCTATCCAGGCCAACACGGCAACAGTTGGTGCTGCCCTGGACAGAATTGCCGTGGCCTTGGAGGGCAGGCCACCAGGTGGGCAGAGATCAGGGGCTGATCCTCCTTCCCCGGTTTTACCCCTTCCCCATGAGTCTCCCCTGAGAAGCCGGGGCCGTGGCTGGGGGCACCCCAGGCGTGGCTCACGCAGAGGGCAGTAATTTGTTTTTCCCCCAATATTTTTTTTTTTTTTATTATTATTTTTTTTTTTGTCTTTTTTTTTGCTGGAAATTTTTTGATTTTGCAGGTCATTTTTTTTTTTTTGGGGTTGTGAATGCTGTGTGAATGTGGGGGTGACATTCCTGCCGGAAAAGGGGTGTCACCCTCAATTTTGGTGGAGAAGGGTTTCCCAGGACCAGGGAGAAGTGATCCCCAGGTCCGTGTGAATGGTGTATGAATGTACAGTGACATAATTGGAGCCTTGGCGTGGCGTTGCTGCTCACAAGTCCAGCATGGTGGACTGGTGCCAATCCAATTTGATGTGGATGTGGGGTGTGTGTGCTAGGGACCACAGTGGTGTGCATGCATGCATTCTCATTGTGCCATGATTAATGTGTGTGTTTAACGTGCAAAGATGCCTAATGTGAGCTGTCTCCTGGCTGCTCTTCCCTCAGAAGACGAGGGACCCTCGGTTAGGGGGGGATTGTCTGGTTCAGGGGTCAGGTCATCACGTAGGCCAATCTGCAGGCCCTTTCTTTCTGCAAAGTTGTGGAGCATGCAACATGCACCGATGATCTGGCACACAAAGTTTGGGGAGTACAAGAGGGTACCCCCAGACTTATCCAGGCATCGGAAACGTGACTTTAGGATGCCAAAGGTGCGCTCCACCACTGCTCGTGTTTGAGCATGTGCTTGATTGTATCTTTCCTCTCCTGGAGTTTGGGGGTTCCAGATAGGAGTCATGAGATGGGGTCCCAGTGGATATGCAGAGTCACCTGTAAGGGAAAAGACAGGAGGATGTTAGTCATGCATGTGCCCCTTGTGATGTGCATCATGGGAGGGGATAGTCATGCCTGCCACCCATGTCACTCACCAACCAGCCAGGTGTCCCCATACACGTTCTGATCGAATTCCAATCGGATGTGGCATTGATTGTATATGTAGCTGTCATGGCTGGACCCTGGGTGTTTGGCACGGACGTGCCATATGAGGCCTTGGGCATCGACTATCACCTGTACATTGATGGAATGCCAATGCTTCCGATTGCGGTACATGTGCTCTGTCTCCTGGGGGGGCTGGAGTGCCACATGTGTGCAATCAATGGCCCCCACAGTGCGTGGGAATCTGGCAATTCTGTAGAAATCTGTCATTGCCTTCAGCCGCAGGTCCTCAGTGGTGGGTTTGATGATTTGGTTAGCCATGCGTCTGAGTATTGCAGGGACAACCTGGTGCACACATCTGCTCATGGAGGATTGTGACATCCCAGCCACCACTCCACTTGTACGCTGAAAAGAGCCACTGGCAAGGAAATGGAGTGTTGCCAGGACCTTGACCAGTGGCTGCACTGCATGTGAGCGGTGTGTTGGGCTGGTGATGTCATCCTGCAGGGTTGTGGTTAATTCCAGGATGGCATGAGGGGTGAATCTGAAGATGCGATACACCTCAGAATCACTCATGCCAAACAGGTCTATGCGGGTACGGTATATCCTCTCCCGTGCCATCCTCCGTGCCATCCTCCGTGCCCTCCTCCTTCTTTGTTCATCTAAAGTCAGTAGTATAGCTATGTGCGACGATGCCCCTGGCATGTTGGCATAGAGATTGTTGTGCAACACGTGTGACTGCTGAGCTGCTCACTAACAGTGTTGCTTTATCTAACAAGTAGACTTTTTTTCTTTTTTTAGACCAGCTTTTATCAGCTCTAATTTTAGACAGGACATTTTGCTGTTGCGCACACTGCGTCGCCTGCGCTGCCCCAACGTTGTTTTGTGGATCCCCGTAAGTCCCTCATTAGCATATTTGACTAGCAAATCAATGGTGTGTCTATCGCACTTTTGCGCGGACGGATGCGCCAGTCTAACGAAATTACGTGGGACAAAAAAAAGTCGATGTTTTGCGTATCTCGTTCTGGGGATGCCGCGCAACGAAACGCACGCGCACATTTAGACTTACGCACGCGCATCTCCTGTTGCGCAGGCGTAATCGCTCTGTGAATCTGGGCCATAGATTGGGGAGCGGCTGCAGGATTGGGAACATGTTGCACTCTAAATTTTCCCAAAGGTGAACTTATCCTTTAAGCACTTGTCAAAGCTTGCACATATACAGTAGGTGGACGTGTTTATTATTTCAATTTACTTAGTTTATTTTAGGATTTTTACGATTTGTATGCTTATTAACTGCTTCTTCTTTCACTGTCCAGTCACAGGCTGGGATAACGAGAAGACCTGTAAGGCCTCAGTCACAATGCTGCACTAAATTAAATTATATACATAATACCAGCAAAGTGTAAAAATATTTCTCAAATATCAAATGGTTAACAATTTATTCACAGTATGTAAGCAGGTTTACTAGGCTGCAGTGAAATGCGAGAGTTGCTTCAAGAATAAATACTATGGCGACTGGTGTGGTACAGTGTTTTGTTTTTGTCTTAATACCAGGGTAAACATTATTTTTTAGCAGGTACTGTAATATACAATTATGTGCCTGCAAATACATTGTCTTCAATATTTACCCCGTAGGGAAACAACATTGTTCTGCTGAGTTAATTAAATACTCCCTCAAATAAAATATTGAAAAAAAAATAAGGTTGCATCGAATTTATTAATTCAACATATTTTATGTTCTCTTGCTAAAATTAGATTATGCATATGTTTTAAATGATGTTAAAGGAATTTATTATGAATAATTAACTACCCATAAAAAATGGTATGCTGTTTGCCAGACCTGCTTAATCCCTGTTTTACATCTAAAGCACAGCTTCTGCTTCAGCACTAACATCTATCCAATATAAAGCAAGTTGTTTTGGTAACATTATATACTAAAAATTATAAGTGTACGCAGTTTATTAAATAGTCTGCAGTTTACTCAGCTGTGCTCAATGCTGTCATGATTTTACAGTATGTTTAATTGAAAAATTGTATCTTTAGAAAGGGTTGCCAACTCCTTTACAAATGTATTTATGCCAAAACGTGAAAAATATCCTGGCAGAGGATTTTTTTTTTACTGAAAATCAGATATAAATATAATATCATTTTTTTTTTATATATATAAACACTAAACAATCAACATTTAAACACTTATGACCAGGGCTGGTGCAAGGATTGTTGACACCTGGCTCTGCCCCTAAATCCATCCCCTTTGCCCGAGCATCAGTGTGACTGAAGGCGGCGTTAGAGGAAGCATGCGGCTGCAGTAGAGAGCACTGATCATAGAGGAGCGCAGGGGATGTTTGCCTCCGTTCCATCAGGACATGTCCTACAGTGCTGTGCCTCTATAATAACACTACAGAGTGGCTGTCTGAGTAACAGTCAGCATAGGCATCCCCTACGTCCCCCTAGATATGTACGCTTTATCCCAGCAGCGCCCACTAGAGGTTATAACATTAATTAAAGAGGTATTTATAATACAATATAAGGATAAAAAATATAGCGCTTGTTCAAATAAACACAATATATGTAAAGCAGCGATAAAAAAGGTGTTAGACTACACCAAGACAACGTATAAACAAGAAAAAATTGCGCTAAAAAATTAATATCAAATTGTAGTATATCAAAAACTGCAAAATGAGGGTAAGAGCGTCCTAAATAATATACAAATAATGTGCAAAAGTCAAGAAACGTGTTCAAAGTTCAATACAAGTAGTTTCACAAATATGCAAGTCCACCAAAAGGTTCAAAGCTCATGTATAAAGCTCCCAGGTGAGGATGATGAAAAAAACACTCCGGAAAGTGCTTAAATTAAGACCCGGACCAATACGCTGGTAAAACCCAAGGTGTTTTTGCGATTCGGCACTGCGTCGCTTTAACAGACAATTGCGCGGTCGTGCGACGTGGCTCCCAAACAAATTTGCGTCCTTTTCTTCCCACAAATAGAGCTTTTTTTTGGTGGTATTTATCACCTCTGCGATTTTTATTTTTTGCGCTATATACAAAAATAGAGCGACATTTTTGAAAAAAAAAACTATTTTTTACTTTTTGTTAAAAAAAAATCAAATAAACTAAATTTTAGTCAAACATTTAGGCCAAAATTTATTTAGCCACATGTCTTTAGTAAAAAAAAAAATCGCAATAAAAAAAAATAGCTACCTAGCGGGAACAGCGACACTAATACAGCGATCAGAAAAATGATCGCTTAGTGACGCTGGCAATAGGGAGTGAAAGGGTTAACTAGGGCGGTGATCAGGGGTTAAAACTTTATTAGGGGGGGTGGGGGGGCTATCCTGAACCTAACACTAACTGTTTTTTACAGTGCCTGTCAACTGACACTAAATGCAGTGATTAAATCACTGCATTCAGTAACACTGTGACAGGGGGTGGGGGGGGGCGATCACAAGGGGTTAATATGCCTATGTGAGTGTGTGTCAGTGTTGTGTTGGTGCACACTTACTTGTGATGTCTTCTCTCATCAGCAGCGCTGGGAAACAGCGCTGCGATGAGAGAATACATCATTTCCTCCTTCCTGTGTAAACACAGGAGGAGGAAGTGACAGGCTGGGAGCGCGCTCCCATTGGCTGGGAGCGATCGCGGGGGGGGGGCGGATATCACGGACATCCGCCCGCAGATCCCGGATCGCTCCCAGAGGTAGGGAGACCCCCGCACGCCGCGGAGGGGGTCCCGATGGGACCCCCGAACCGCACTCAGGCAGGGACGTAAATTTACGCCCTTGTGCCTGTACGAGCCATGTTGTGGCCGTATATGTGCGTGCGGGGGTCTTTAAGTGGTTAAATAGAACCTCCACCACACGTATATGTATAGCCTCTTACCAGATACAAGTAAACAAACAGCATTCAGAGATAAACGTGTAATCCTGAGAGGGCTCTCGATCGCAGTCACCTGGATGAAGACAATCTCCTCGCACACTCAATGCGCATCAAAGTATGTACAGGAGACAACAAAGGCTCACATAGTGTGAATCGTTCATTTAATGGAATACATATAGTAATAACAATACAGTGCCTGCCGCCGAGAATGTGTTTATAGCACGACAGCATCGCGCTGATTCTCGGCGACAGGCTGCCGACATCTCGCACTCGCTGGAATAGTAAAAGCACATTCCAGCGAGTGCGTCATAGAAGCGACGGGGATCCGACGTGGATTCCCGCCAATTCTACACGTGGGCGGAGTTTGTTATGAATCCTGAGAAGGAAGTCCCCGCTGGATTTTAAATAAAAATCCGGCATGGGTTCCCCCCTCAGGAGCATAACGGGCCCTTAGGTCTGGTATGGGTTGTAAGGAGACCCCCCCTACGCCGAAAAAACGGCGTGGGGGTCCCCCCACAATCCATACCAGACCCGTATCCAAAGCACGCCGGCCGGCCGGTCAGGAGGGGAGTGGGGGGCGAGCGAGCGCCCCCCCTCCTGAGCCGTACCGGGCAGCATGCCCTCAACATGGGGGGGTCAGGTGCTCTGGGGCAGGGGGCGCTCTGCGGCCCCCCACCCCAGAGCACCCTGTCCCCATGTTGATGAGGACAGGGCCCCTTCCCGACAACCCTGGCCGTTGGTTGTCGGGGTATGCGGGTGGGAGGCTTATCGGAATCTGGAAGCCCCCTTTAATAAGGGGGCCCCCAGATACCGGCCACCCACCCTAAGTGAATGAGTATGGGGTACATTGTACCCCTACCCATTCACCTGCAAGAAAAGTGTAAACACAAATAAACCACACAGTGTATTGAAATATTTTATTAGTTGGCCGCCGGGGGGGGGTGTGTATGATCGCTTTTATAAAAGCGCCCCCCTCTGGCGGGCTTCTGCTGGGGGGTGGGTGCCGCTGTTCTTCACCGCCGTCTGGTTCTCTTCCGCCGCCGGGGGGGCACTTTGATAAAAGCGCCCACCACCCGGCGGGCTTCCTTCGACATCTTCGGCAGCAGGGGGGTCTTCTCCCACTCTCCGGGGTCTTCTCCCACTCTCCGGGGGTCTTCTCCGCTCTCCGGGGGTCTTCTTCTTCTTCAGGACTCGCCGCCGCTATCTTCGTGTTAGCTCAATTACTGGCGGCGGCGAGTCCCCTCTTCTGTGACGTCTTCTTCTCTTCTCCAGATGTTGACGCAACGCTTCCTTCCGCTGTTATGGCTGGCGCGCGGCTCGCAGCGAGTTATATAGGTCTGTCTTGTGACGTTGCAGTCCCATCATGCTCCGGTAGGTAGCACGTGGTACCTACCGGAGCATGATGGGACTGCGACATCACAAGACAGGCCTATATAACTCGCTGCGAGCCGCGCGCCAGCCATAACAGCGGAAGGAAGCGTCGCGTCAACATCTGGAGAAGAGAAGAAGAAGAAGACGTCACAGAAGAGGGGACTCGCCGCCGCCAGTAATTGAGCTAACACGAAGATAGCGGCGGCGAGTCCTGAAGAAGAAGAAGACCCCCGGAGAGCGGAGAAGACCCCGGAGAGTGGGAGAAGACCCCGGAGAGTGGGAGAAGACCCCGGAGAGTGGGAGAAGACCCCCCCACCGCCGAAGATGTCGAAGGAAGCCCGCCGGGTGGTGGGCGCTTTTATCAAAGCGCCCCCCCGGTGGCGGAAGAGAACCAGACGGCGGTGAAGAACAGCGGCACCCACCCCCCCGCAGAAGCCCGCCAGAGGGTGGGGCGCTTTTTTTAAAAGCGATCATACACACCCCCCCCGGCGGCCAACTAATAAAATATTTCAATACACTGTGTGGTTTATTTGTGTTTACACTTTTCTTGCAGGTGAATGGGTAGGGGTACAATGTACCCCATACTCATTCACTTAGGGTGGGGGGCCGGTATCTGGGGGCCCCCTTATTAAAGGGGGCTTCCAGATTCCGATAAGCCTCCCGCCCGCATACCCCGACAACCAACGGCCAGGGTTGTCGGGAAGGGGCCCTGTCCTCATCAACATGGGGACAGGGTGCTCTGGGGTGGGGGGCCGCAGTGCGCCCCCTGCCCCAGAGCACCTGACCCCCCCATGTTGAGGGCATGCTGCCCGGTACGGCTCAGGAGGGGGGGGGCGCTCGCTCGCCCCCCACTCCCCTCCTGACCGGCCGGCGTGCTTTGGATACGGGTCTGGTATGGATTGTGGGGGGACCCCCACGCCGTTTTTTCGGCGTAGGGGGGGTCTCCTTACAACCCATACCAGACCTAAGGGCCCGTTATGCTCCTGAGGGGGGAACCCATGCCGGATTTTTATTTAAAATCCGGCGGGGACTTCCTTCTCAGGATTCATAACAAACTCCGCCCACGTGTAGAATTGGCGGGAATCCGCGTCGGATCCCCGTCGCTTCTATGACGGCTTTGTCTCCATCGCGGCAAGCCAGCTCGGCGCTGGCTCCCGCGATGGGGCTCGCAAGTGCTCAATCTCACCGAGAAAGGGAGCGAGATTGACACAATATCGCGGTCAACCACTGTATGCACTTACAAAAGTGTTGTAGTAAAAGCATGGATATAAAATGTAGCCGGCCAGCTAGCAAACACAGCCCGTATCTTCCGGGTATAGCTCGTATGCGCGGTGACGTCAGCACGTCTCCTCCCTACGTTTCGTCTCAACTGGGACGTGTTCACGGGAGACTAAACGTAGGGAGGAGACGTGCTGATGTCACCGCGCATACGAGCTATACCCGGAAGATACGGGCTGTGTTTGCTAGCTGGCCGGCTACATTTTATACCCATGCTTTTACTACAAAACTGCCGTATTCCTATTCCTGGACGTTTTACGTCAAAAATAAAAAAAGACGTCGGAAAACGTTCATATTCGACGCGGGAACGACGGCCATACTTAACATGGGCTGTCTAATATTAGACCAGCAAAAAGCTGGTATAGTTTTACGCAGCAAAAAGATGACTAAAGATGCCGTAAGAGATTGCGATAGACGTTCATAATTTCGTAGATAGTCGGCAAAAGCTCATTTGCATACCCCGACGCGGAAAACGACGGGAACTCCACCCAGCGGCCGCAATTTTATTGCAGCGTAGATCCGAAGGCGTACAAACGCGTAAACCAGTCGGATTGAAGCCCGCAGCCGTAATTTCATGGTTTGAGGCTTCAGAGCAGTGAAAAAACGTGCGTAATTCGAAAGTACTCCAGTCTAACGCGAGATAGACAGGAGTAATTGCTCTGTGAATCTGGCCCCTTGTTTTATCTCACGAAACAAAACAACGTTTTTCAAACTTCATTTTAAAAAAACGACGTTGCCTACACACCATTGTTTTCTGAAAATGCTCTTGCAAAGCGCGGTTACGTACACCACGTTTGACGGCACTCTGTTCCATTGAAGCTCCCGTCTCATAACTTGCTTTTGAGCATGCGCGGGTTTAAAAACGTTGTTTTAAACGTCGTTTTGCCCACACACGATCATTTTTTATGACACAAAAAACGACATTCTGAAAAACAACATGAAAAATTGAAGCACGTTCGAATTTTTTTTTGGTCGTTTTTCAGAAAACATAAACAACGTTTTGCCCACACACGATCATTTTAAATTACGTTTTTTAAATCATCGTTTTATTTCATCACAAAAAACGACCGTGTGTACGGGGCATTAGGCTTTTCTGTATCTAGGTGCAGCACCGTTATATATTTTATATATATTTTTTTCATTTTCATATTTTCACATCATCCCTTTTTGGCTTGTAACTATTTGCACCGGTGCACGTTGTTGAGGGGTTAGCGCGGATTGTCTCTGCTACATAGTGCTCCTATAGTGCCTTGAAAAAGTATTTATACCCCTTGACATTTTTCACATTTTGTCATGTTACAACCAAAAACGAAAATGTATTTTTTGGGGATTTTATGTGATAGACCAGCACAAAGTGGCACATAATCGTAAAGTGGAATGAAAATGATAAATGGTTTTCAAAATGTTTTACAAATAAATATGTGAAAAGTGTGGTGTGCATTTGTATTCAGCCCCCTTTACTCTGACACCAGTAACTAAAATCTAGTGGAACTGATTGCCTTCAGAAGTCACCTAATTTGTAAATAGAGTTTACCTGTGCATAATTTAATCTCAGTATAAATACAACTGTTCTGTAAAGCCCTCAGAGGTTTGTTTGAGAACCTTAGTGAACAAACAGCATCATGAAGGCCAAATAACACACCATTGAGGTTGGGGATAAAGTTGTGGAGAAGTTTGTGTGCACGCGGCATTAGCGTAAGCTGCATTTTAAGAATGACACAGCAAATAAAGGCATTCAGTCCAAATAGCCACAATAAAGTGTATTTTTTTTACAAAAAAATAAGCAATATTGTGCTAAACCACATCTTTCATTGAGCTTTGTTGAAAAAATATATATATTTTTAAGATTTCACAATAGAAAGAACAGGGTATACATTGCACATGCAGCATTTCAACAATCTCCTGTGGGCCTTATAGCCTAAATCACATTGCTTATTTGACTTTATAGAACAAAAGCAAAAATTCTATTTTTCAACTTAAAATAAAGGAATATGGTATGCACTACATAGGCATAATAAAAAAAAATCTGTACGCTTCAATGCTAAACCACATATTTCTTTCAGCCAGTGTCTAAGGTATTGGTCACAGTTATTGAAGTGCTAAGAAGAGCTCCGTCAGAGATTCTTGGCAGGATCAAGGGGCTGTGCAATCGGATCCATTCAAAGTGCCAAAAAAGACCAAAATGGATGGTACCCGGGCCTTGAGGAGGAAGAGCGAGGTTTTCTGCCTGTAATGCTTCTCTTTAAGGGCTGGACCCTGGGCTCCAGCGCCTTGGTCACATAAATAAACCAAAGGTTACTTTGGCAGGGTGCTATACAGGTCCAAGGGAGTGGACCACATATACAAGGGGGACCCGGTCCTTGAAGGTCTGTCATGACATGGTCCACCGTGATTGGTGAAGATTGGGTCTGTCTGTGATTTCCAGCAGTATCCTGTGGCAGAAATGGTAAGTTAAGAATATCCTAAGGAACACATCATGATTTACTTATGCACTTCTTTTTTTAATAGACAATGTCTTGCCTGTGTTTTACCACTGGAGGGTGTAAAGTGCAACATACCTGGTGTCTAACATTTCCATGCTTCCCCAGTATTGTGCTCAGTGTCAGCAAAACGCTTCTTGTGGAACAGCACTGCTCCTTACTCCTCTCTGTCTCGGCCACCAGTAGGGGTTTGGGGAACCATCTGCCTACTGCAGGGGTCAGGCATCCCCCTGGTGAGTGCCCATTGCCCCCCCCAGCCACCCCACTACGGGACTGGCCTGTCCACGCATGCAGGGGAATCAGCTTCTTTTAAAAAATGGGGGACGCGATCCTGGAACATGTGGGCGTGGCTTAGGTGTGCACACAATACATGGCACAGGCGCAGGCGCAAGGCTTACTGGCTTTAAAGCATTTCACTGTGAAAGAGCTTTGGTGGTTGACAGAGGGACATAGAGCATACAAGGGCAAGTAAGCTGTATGGGTGTTGGATACAGGCATTCTTAAGGCACGTCTACTCAGCATCAGGCTGAGCAATTATAGTGGCATAATATTCATTTGCTGGACTAGAGCTCGGCAGTAGATGCACTGTGTTAGTATCTCTGTTTTTTTGGGGGATATATATAACTCACTAATACAACACTTAAAGTATAAACACAAGAGTGGGTCGGAGTTAGGAAAGTCAAAAAGCCTTCTTAAACACAAATTAAACACATGTACGTACGTAGATATATACATATATGCAGGTCAAGTAAATAAAGTAATCATGAAATGGTTTTATTTTTACACTAAGGGGGGGGGGGGTATTCCTTTCTTTTTTTTTTTCTTTTTTTTTTAAATGTTTTTGTTTCTCTCACATTTGAATATAGAAATATGGGCACCAAGAAAGCACTTCCAATCCAACAACATTCAGCGTCTAACCAACAAACGATACGCCTCACGGACCAGATGGTGGAACCAGGAGGTAGATTCCTCTTCCTTAAGGGGTTCTGGAAAGACAGACCGGTGACGCTTGCTACCATGTACTGCCCTAACTCCAAACAGGTCTCTTTTCTGAGGGGACCATCACCCAATGACCCTAACTCTACGGTTTTCGCAGAGGGAATCTTTCACGGAGGTTTGAAGACTAGACGCCTCCCTACTTACGGACCTCGCAGACGTAAGTACCCTTAAACAAGCAATTGTGGAATACTTCCTGCATAACGATACGCCAGATGTGTCGCCCATGACTCAATGGGAGGCACATAAATGCGTTGTGAGAGGACACCTCCGAGAAGGAAAAGGGAACATGTAGCCCTTATTCAGGAACTTACCAACAAAATTTCCAATCTAGAAACAAAACACAAAGGCTCTTTGGCTTTGGAGGTAGCGGTGGAACTAGCGGAGACTAAGACGCTTTTGCGTAATGAACTATACAAAAAAGCTCATAAGCGCATGATGTTATCGCAGAAATTGTTTTTTGAACACGGGAACAAGCCGGGAAGACTTTTGGCAAAGTTCACAAAGAAACGTGTCCTCACTTCCACTATTCATCATGTAAAAGATAAGCAAGGTGGGATTCATACTAAGACCGAAGATATTGCTCGTCAATTTCAGGAAAACTATAGCACATTGTATAATATTAGGACAAAGGAGGAAGGGGTGGGCTCATCGGCCACTAAGGAATTCCTGATAAAAGATTTCTTGCACAAATATAGCCCTCGGGCATTATCTGTAGAGGACAAGCAAGCCTAAGGCCGCGTACACACGATCGAATCTATCTGCTGGAAACGGTCCGACGGACCGTTTCAGCAGACAAATTTGATCGTGTGTACGGGCGGACAGACAGGTTTTTCCAGCAGACAGATTTTAAAGCATGCTTTAAAATCTGTCTGCTGGGAACCCGTACCTCCGACATGTCTGCTGGTTAGTACATAGACATATCTGCCCGCACATGCGTCGAATGGATTCGACGCATGCGCGGAAGTGTTTTACTTCCTGGTGACAGTGACGTGGCGGCGTCAACATCACCGCCACGTCACCGCGCTATCTGCCGGCGGGGATTGTGGTTTGATTGTGTGTACACGATCAAACCAATCTATCCCAACAGACAAATCCGATCAAATCGGTCTGTCAGACCGATTTGATCGGATTTATTTCATGGTGTGTACGCGGCCTTAGGCCCCGTACACATGAGCAAATAGATTTGTTCAAATCGGTCGGACAGACTGATTTGAACAAATCTGTCTGCTGGGATGTATTGGTTTGATCGTGTACACACGATCAAACCAAAATCCCCGCCGGCAGACAGCGCGCTGACGTGTCGGTGACGTGGCGGTGATGTTGACGTCGCCACGTCACCGCACCAGGAAGTTAAACACTTCCGCGCATGCGTCGAAACCATTTGACGCGTGTGCGAGCAGATATGTCTTCTGGTTAGCATACTAACCAGCAAACATGTCGGGTGGACGGGTTCCCAGCCGACAGATTTGAAAGCATGCTTTCAAATCTGTCGGCTGGCCAAATCCGTCTGTTTGCCCATACACACGATCGAATCTGTCTGCTGAAACGGTCTGGCAGACCGTTTCCAGCAGACAGATTTGATCGTGTGTACGCGGCCTTAGGCCTCGTACACACGAGGGGATATGTCCGCTGAAAACGGTCCGATGGACCGTTTCAGCAGACATCTCCGCTCGTGTGTATGGGCTAGCGGACAGATTTCTCCACCCGACAGATTTCAAAGCATGCTTTGAAATCTATCCGGTGGAATCTGTCCGCCCGACATGTCTGCTGGTTAGTACACTTACCAGCAGACATGTCGTCCCCCACCGCCGCCGCGCCGCCGCCGAATGGATTCGGCGCATGCGTGGAAGTGTTTAACTTCCTGGTGCGGTGACGTGGCGGCGTCAACGTCACCGCCGCGTCACCGCTACGTCACCGCGCCGTCCGGCAGCGGGGAATTTGATCCGATGGTGTGTACACGCCATCGGATCAAACTCCCGATCGGACATATCCGATGGAAATGGTCCGCGGACCGTTTTCATTGGATATGTCCGATCGTGTGTACGAGGCCTTAGAGTTACCGCTGACGTCTGATGAATGGGTGGAAGCCTTGAAAGCTACCAAACGGAGCAAGAGCCCGGGCCCGGACGGCCTGACGGCACAATATTAAATGCTTTTCCGAACTTTTAGCGCCGGGTTTCCTCAAAGCTTTTAACTCTTTGGCATGTTCCTCTTACAATTCTAACACCCTTTTGGAAGCGTATATCTCAGTAATACCTAAAGAGGGCAATGATCCCTCAGATGTAGCAAATTACAGGCTGATTTTGCTCCTAAATGTAGACATAAAGATTTTCTCAAAAATTCTGGCGATGCGGCTAGCCTTCTATGTACCGGCATGGGTGGGTCTTGACCAGGTAGGTTTTGTCCCTGGCAGGGAGGCCAGGGACAATACCGTCAAAGCCCTCAATTTACATCACTGGCTCACCTCTACCAAGAGCGAAGGGTTCTTTCTTTCATTGGAGGCGGAGAAGGCCTTTGACCGAGTGGCCTGGGACTATATGTACTCGGTCCTGGAAGCACTTGGCCTAGGGACAAAATTGAGGTCCCTGGTAGGGGCACTTTACTCGACTCCACGTGCTAGGGTCCGGGTAAATGGGCACTTGTCGGAGGCCTTCTCCATCCACAATGGCACCAGGCAGGGATGCCCCCTCTCGCCCATACTGTATGTCCTCACCCTAGAACCCCTTCTTCGATGCATTTGGGCTCATCCTGATATAACAGGGCTTAAGATATTCCAAAAGGAATACAAGCTTGCGGCCTTTGCCGATGACATTTAGCTTTTCCTCTCTTGCCCCTTGGTATCCTTACCTAACCTTTTACAAGTGTTTAAACAGTTCCGATACATCTCACACCAAAAGATTAACTTTTCCAAGTCGTACGCCCTGAATATCACTTTACCTTCATCGCTAGTTCTCTGCTGCCAGAAGATCTTCCCTTTTCGATGAAAGACTGATGATATTACCGATCTGGGCATTAGACTCCCAGGTAAACTGTCAGACCTTTATGAGAAGAATTTTTTGCCTGAGCTGAAGGCCATACAACAGGATATGCTGCAATGGGATTCTCCCACTATTTCTTGGTTTGGAAGAGCCATCTTGAAAATGACGGTTCTTCCCCGAACGCTATATAAACTACAGACGATTCCAATCGTCCTCCCACCCTCCTTCTTTGCAGCATACAAAAGACTATGTAGGAAGTTCCTGTGGGGGTCTAAAGCACCTAGAATCAGCTGGACGAAACTGGTGTTGCCTAAAGTAGAGGGAGGTATTGGCCTCCCGGACTTGCAAAGGTACTATTGGGCGACACATCTAACGCGTGTAGTGGACTGGCAAGTCCACACCCGCTGTAAAGGCTTGGTTCAATTACAAAATCAGATGACGGGAGCGGACCTCGGGAACATTCCCTGGATCTCCAAAAGGCATTGGAGGTCTAACGTCCTGTCTCATCCACTAGTAGGAGCTACCTTTTCGGCATTTACAAAGGCCTGTGATAAGTTTGCAGTATCAACAACGGACTGTGGATTAACTCCTCTTAGGGGTAATCCGGATTTCGTTCCAGGACGAGATGGGAGATACTTGATGAACGAATGGCCACATAATGAGATGCTGGCCAAACATTTCTTCTCTGGGGATAGATTCCTAACCTTGAAAGAGCTCGAGAAGATGTCTCTAACCAAGAAGTTTCCTTTGTTTGCCTATTTTCAAGTGAGGCATTTTCTGAATAACCCAAGGGTCTGAGGGTCTTTTGCGAAATCGCCCACAACACTTGAATCGCTATGCTTGAGTACGTCACCTCAGGGACATGAGACTTCGTCCCTGTATGCTTTCATGTTTAGAGCGCCCTTTGCTTCTATGCAGGTGGAGAAGGTCTCTTGGGAAACCCGGCTGGATAGACCGCTTCATGCGAAAGAGTGGGAAAGGGTTAACTGGTTCATCTTCAAAGGCTCACTGAATGTGGGCATACAGAAAAATAGCTACAAGATTAGGACACGGTGGTATAGGAAATCGGATGTGGTACACAAGTTCTGCCCTACAGTATCAGACCGATGCTGGAGGTGTGGACGAGCTCTAGGCACTTTCCTCCATATTTGCTGGGAGTGTCCACTGATTCAACCGTATTGGCAGAAGGTACATGACGTGACGAAAGCGGTCTCTACGCTACCCCTGGAGTTTTCATCAGCACTATACCTGCTTCACCTTTCAAAAATCCCTAAAAAACGGTATCGCAACTCAGTAGCGATACATATGGTTAACGCTGCCAGACTATGTGTTCCTGTTCATTGGAGAGCTACAGTGCCACCGACTGTAAAAGAATGGGTGGCATGCGTTAACCACATTGCAGCAATGGAGGAACTGATATACACTGCTCAAGATGACATTCCAAAGTTCACTTAAGTTTGGAGTGAGTGGTTTGAATTCCGAAACACAGCAGATTACCAAGCTCTTACACAGAATCCGAGCTGATCAAGAATCAGTGAACATGCCTGACTGATGTCTGTTTTTTTAGTACCACTGACCTGTGTATCTTTCAATGGGATGTGAACGGCGAGGGTAGTGGGCCTCCCCACTTAACCCCCTATTTTGTTATGAGTCGATACCCTTCTCCCCCCCCCCCCTTTTTTTTTTTCATTTTTTTTCTTCTCTTCTTTCTCTTCTTTTCTATCTTTTCCTGTGGCCTTTTTATTTTCGGCCTCTTTTTTATCGATGACGGAGGGCTTGGATGGGCGGGATGGTCCTGAGCCCACTCCCTCACCCATCCTCTTCCGTATGAAAGGACTCATGTGACAGATAACGGGACTTGGTTAGGCTGACAAGGGATCTGGGCTAGCAGGAGGATATAAAGGCCTTGAAAGTCATCTATATTGATAGGTCACTCGTAGATTGCTTTGATGTACATCTCCCTTGGGAAGTACATATACCTGAAATATATATATTGCCACTGAATATAAGATTGTTATCTGATTGGGGCTTTACATGTGTGATCTATGCCTTTGTCCCTATTGTAAACATTGGGCTATGGATCCTCGAATGTATTCTTGTATCATCTGTTGATGTAACTGGTAGGCCTCGTACACACGAGGCAATCCATTTGTTCAAATCGGTCGGACCGACCGATTTGAACAAATCTGTCTGCTTGGATTTTGGTTTGCTCGCGTGTACACACGAGCAAACCAAAATCCCCGCCAGCAGACAGCGCGCTGACGTGTCGGTGACGCGGCGGTGACGTTGACGCCGCCACGTCACCGCACCAGGAAGTAAAACACTTCCGCGCATGCGTCGAAATCATTCGGCGCGTGTGCGAAAAGACATGTCTGCTGGTTAGCGTACTAACCAGCAGACATGTCGGGCGGACGGGTTCCCAGCCGACAGATTGGTAAGCATGCTTTCAAATCTGTCGGCTGGCCAAATCCGTCTGCTCGCCCGTACACACGATCGAATCTGTCTGCTGGGACGGTCTAGCAGACCGTTTCCAGCAGACAGATTTGGTCGTGTGTACGCGGCCTTACACGTGTACTGTTGTCACCGTTTATATCTTAATAAAATCTTTGTGGAATAAAAAGAAATATGAGCACATATACACAAATATAGAGTCTACAATATGGGGGTCTCCCCCTCTGTTTTTTTTCTCTCTTGTCTCTCCCTCTTAGTCATCGGGGAACATTTTTATATGTTATTTATTCTTTATAATGGGGTAATTTTCTTTTCCTTTTCGTCTCTGTAGGTGTCATTCACTTGTTGTTAGGGTGTTTGTTTTGTATATATGTATGTGATGTTAAGGAAAATAAATATATAGAAATAAAATATATTTTTTTTAAAAGAAGGGGGAATACAGCAGGGGGGAGTGCAAGGGTGTCGCGGTCAGGGTCTGAGGATCCTATTCACGCTTCCACAGTACCTGAAAGACCTGAGGCAACTGGCCAGTCTGAGCCACCAAGACTCTCAGGTGTTGTAGCTGCTTCCAACATTTTAGCCTCTTCCTACATCACTAAGGACAATTTAGCTTCAGCATTAGCTAGTTTGGAAGGTTAGATAGCTGATATGCTTGCATCTTCCTCCCAGGATGGGAGAAAATGCAGCAGATTTTGCTCGCAGCTTGGCATTGCATGCTATTATTGAGCTTACAATCTACCAAAACCCCCAGATCCTTCTCCACAATTAATCCCCCCAGTTGTACTCCCCCTAGTTTGATACATGCATATTCTTAGCCCCGAAGTGCATACATTTATATTTATCAACATTAAACCCTCATTTGCCACTTAGTTGTCCAATTAGACAGTGTATTGAGGTTGACTTGTAAATTGGAGACATCCTGTAAGGACGTTATTCCACGGCATGGCTTAGTGTCACCTGCAAAGACAGAAATGTTGCTTTTACTCCCAGACCCAATATCATTTATAAAGATATTAAAAAGCAAGGGTCCCAGCACTTGGGGTACACCACTGATAACTTTAGAGCATTCAGAACAAGGGTCATTGACCACTACTCTATGAATTCTGTCTTTTATCCAGTTTTCTATCCATTTACAAATTGATATTTTCAAGCCTGTAGACTTTACCCTACACATGAGCAGTGTGTGTGGAACTGTGTCAAACGCTTTTGAAAAATCCAGGTATACCCCATCCACAGCCACCCCTCTGTCCAAGGTTTTACTTTCCTCCTCATAAAAAAATAAATCAGGTTTGTTTAACAACTTCTGTCTTTTACAAATACATGCTGTCTGTTGCTTAACGCGGAGTTCCACCCAAAAATGGAACTCCCGCTTATCCCACTCCTCACCCCCATACATGCCACATTTGGCATGTAATTTTTTTTGGGGGGGGAGTGGGGGCTTCAGGAGGAGTGGGACTTCCTGTCCCACTTCCTCCTTCCGCCGAGGGGCTGGTAAGGCAAATAGGCTTAATTGCCTTATTGCAGCCCCTCCCTGTAGGCAATCATCTAGGACACTGACAGGTCCTAGACGATCGCCTGTCCAATCAGCGGCGAGCCGCGCCGCATGCGCATGCGCAGTGCGGCTCGCACATGCGCAGTGGGTGCCCGGCCGTGAAGCCGAAGGCTGTCACGGCCGGGTGCCCACAGTAGAAATGAAGACACCGGACGGGGAAGGGGGGGAGAGGAGCGGAGCCCCCCCGGCACGTCGCTGGAGCAGGTAAGTGATTGTTTATTAAAAGCCAGCAGCTACACTTTTTGTAGCTGCTGACTTTTAATAAACAAAACTTTTGGCTGGAACACCCCTTTAAAATATTTTTTTCCACCAAGAACTTGTCTATGTGGTCTTTTAATAAACTCTCCAGTAGCTTCCTGATTATAGAAGTCTATACTGTATATAAGACTATAGTTACTTGGTAAAGACTTTGATCCCTTTTTAAATATAGGCACCACATTGGCCTTGTGCTAACCCAGTGGTATCATTCCAGTCATTAACGAAATCAAATTTAAACCTCTCAATTGGAAAACATAATATAAATGGGTTAGGGGAGTACCATCGTCCTAGAGTCAAGAATTAAGTTGACGGTTCCAGGGAATCCCCAGAGACCCTGAGAACCGACAGTGTAAAGGTGGGCGGGGAGGACTATATCGTTACAGAATAAAGAATTGAAGTAACTACTCTGTTGTACTACTCTGGTCGAGTATAAACACCTTATTCTGTACCGATATAGTCCTCCCCGCCCACCTTTACACTGTTGGTTCTCAGGGTCTCTGGGGATTCCCTGGACCGTCAACTTAATTCCAGTCATTAACGAGTCCCTAAATATTACAAACAATGGCTTTGAAATGACAGACCTTAATTCTCTTAGGATCTGTGGGTGGATGCCATCTGGTCCAGGTGATATATCCATCTTTATTCTGTCTAAATATTTCTGGACCATATCACTTTTGAGCCATTGTGGATCATTTGGGGTTGTGTCACTACACCCCCCCCCCCCCCCCAGTATGAACATGAGCTCCCCCATGCTCCTTTGTATACACAGAGCTGAAGAAAGTATTTAATAAATTAGCCTTCTCTTTGTCCCCAGTCACCCACTCTAGATTATTTTGCAAAGGGCCTACATGCTCAGACCTGACCTGTTTTCTATTAATATATTTGAAGAATTTTTGGGGGTTTGTCCTACTATGTTTTGCAATCTGTCCTTCGTTTTAAATGTTTGCGTCCTTAAATTCCTTTTTACAAATTCTGTTATATTCTTTGTAACATTTAAATGATGATAACATTCCTTATTTTTTATATTTTTTTAAAGCTTCTTTTTTTATTTATAGCTATTTTAACTTTTAGTGAATAATATTTTTTTATTCCATGAAATTTTATTGAGAAGAATAAGAACAGTACAGATGATACAATACATCAACAGTAACAGCAAGAGCAGTAACGTCGCGGTCGCAGATATGGTGTAATTGCATAGTACACAGTATAAGAAAAGAACAACCACAAATGCATCGACATTTGAGAACAACATCATCTGGCTATCCCTCTTTTGGCCCATCGTATGGTACAATTAAGAAGTAATGTTAGAGGGCAAATTCGAGGGCGCGTGGCCATCCTGCAGTGGCCAGGATAATGGCATCTCTTCCTAAGTCTCGTCAGAGGAGGTTGAGGGAGGATGTGTGTCCAGTAAGGGATCATCTGGGAAATTGAGTACACCGAAGGGGGGATGGCAGTACGGGAGGAGGTTAGACAGGTTAAACAGAAGTATGTCTCAAGTAGATTATGTAACCTCATATGAATGCATTCTATGTTGGGGGGCAGGTGAGGGGAAGAAGAAGGATCCAGAATGGGGGAGGTGATATATCATAGGAGTGAGAGTTATCGTGTCTCGCCACAGCTCTCAGAGGACCACTAAGACATGGCCGACGTGTAATCGGTCGTCGAGGTAAAATGCAGCCAACAGGCCCAGGTCTTAGAGAATTTAGTAAGCGTATCATGAGCTTGATGTATCAAGTTTTCCATGTCAGCAGTTTGGTTTACGCGTCTAAACCAATCAGCTACAGTTGGCGGATCTAAGGATCGCCATTTCGCCGGGATACAGAGTTTTGCCGCGTTGATCATATGCATCGCGAGAGATCGGGAGTAGGCCTTGGTGGGCATGTTGGAGTGGTGGAGTAGAAAACTGCGCCGGCAGGAAATCTAGGTCATATGTCGTCACAGAATTGGTGAGGGGATGGACCTCGGTCCAAAAGGGTTGCAGTTTAGGACACGACCACCAAATGTGTAGCAGCGAGCCCGCCTCGACTCCACATCTCCAACAGTTAGGGGAAACTGATGAGTATATTTTGTGTAGCTTGAGAGGGGTCCTATACCATCTCGTAAAAAGTTTGAAGGCGTTTTCTTGCGTGTGGACGTTCACCGAGCCCTTGTGGATGCACGAAAATATAGCCTCCCATGTTTTGTCCGTCAGATCGATTGCAAGGTCCGATTCCCACTTTTTACTGGCCCAGTTTTCTTTTGGCTTACAGGTCGGGAACAGCAAAGCGTATGTACAGGAAATTAGGTGTGTCAAGGGTTCCGTACCTGAGCACAACAATTCAAAGAGAGTGAGGTGTCGAGACCAGGCCGGTTTCGGGCGGGGTTTGTCGAAAAAGTGCCTGATCTGAACATACGTCCAGAACGGGAACGCTCCGTCCCTCATCCTGGACGTCAGCGTTTCGTACGAGAGTAGGCGCTCGTTTTCAAAAAAGTGATGCGTGCGAATCTGAGGGTGCGGCCAGGTATCCAGCATAAACGAGGAGGACGTACACGGTGTAAAGTCTGGGTTGTGTCTAAGTGGGGTCATAGGGCCCAAAATGGAGGAAATCATGTATTTAGAGCTCGTTGTTCTAAAGACAGCTAGTGTAGGTGTGATAAAGGGGTGGGTTCGGGCCAGAGGAGGTAAAGCGTTAAGCCTGATCCAGGGGGTAAGGGCCAAGGGGATGTTCGAGAAAGAGTGTTCCAAGGAAAACCCAAGCTTTGGTGGTGATGTGGACATTCCAATCAATGATTCTAGCGAGGTGACAAGCCTGATGGTATTTAAGTATATCCGGGAGACCTAAGCCTCCCCCTAGTTTAGGTATGGAGAGTTTGTCTAGGGTTATCCGAGGTCGGAGACCGTTCCAGATAAAGTCGGTACAAATACATCGGCAAGTCGAAAAGAAGGCCGGAGGAAGCCTGATTGGGACCGTTTGGAATAGATACAGCAATCGAGGTAGGATATTCATTTTAATAGCGGCTTCTCTGCTGAACCATGAAAAAAGGCCAGTAGCCCAGCGTTTGAGGTCTGTCTGAATATGTTGCAGTAGTGGGAGATAGTTTGCAGAGTAGAGGTTTAGCAGGGAGGGGGGGGGGATCTGAATTCCCAGGTAGGTGATCGTGCCAGTTTTCCATCTAAACGGGAAGTTAGCCTGACATTGAGTACATATATCGGGGGAAAGAGTGATATTGAGGGCGTTGGATTTTGAAAAGTTTATTTGCAGGTTAGCCAGATAGTTGAAAGTTTTGAGATCAGCCAATAAGTTGGGTATGGTCGTGATTGGGTTCGACAGGAAAAGGAGGATGTCATCCGCGAAAGCTGCCAGTTTGTAATTGTGTTGGTTGACATCGATCCCCTTAATGTCAGGGTTAAGTCTGAGTCGTTGTAGGAGAGGTTCGAGCGTAAGGACAAAGATAAGTGGGGAGAGGGGGCAGCCCTGACGGGTGTCGTTGGCAATAGAGAAGGCATCCGACAGGTGGCCGTTAACCCTCACCCTTGCAGTAGGATTGGCGTATAGAGCTAAAATATAGTTGAGCATTCTCTGCGGTATACCTAAAAAGGTCAGTGTCTTCGTCATATAGTCCCAAGCCACCCTGTCGAATGCCTTCTCCACGTCAAGGGAAAGAAAGAAGCCTTTCTGTTGAGTCGACGTGAGCCAGTGATGGATGGAGAGGGCTTTGAGGGTATTATCCCTGGCTTCCCTACCGGGGACAAAGCCGACCTGGTCCAGGTTAATCATTTGGGGTAGAAGGGGAAGTAAGCGTATCGCAAGCATTTTGGCATACCACTTGAGATCCATGTTCAACAGGGAAATTGGCCTGTAATTTGTAACCAAGGAAGGGTCTTTTCCTGGCTTCGGGATCACAGCGATATGAGCCGTCAACAGATCCCAGGGAGGAGTGACAGGAGAGGCAAAGGAGTTGTAAGCCTCGATGAAGTGGGGGGTACGAAGGGTGGCATAGGATTTATAATATCCCACCATCAGACCATCGGGGCCTGGGCTTTTCCCGGGCTTCATGAGTTTCAGCGCTTCGGTAGCTTCTGTAACAGTGAGAGGGGAGTCTAGGTTCCTGGCTAAAGTGTCGAAGATTGGTGAGGGGAAATACTCCGTCAGAAAGTCATTTATAGCTTTTGTCTAGTGACAGATTCCGCGGGCGAGGTTGTCGGGTGAAGGTTGTACAGTTTCGAGTAATAAGTCATAAATTGGTCAGCTATATCAGGAGATGATGAGAGTTTTTGACCCCTAGAGTCAGTTAGAGAATGTACTGTCGTGGAAGCTTTCTTGGCCTGTAGTGCTCTGGCCAATAGTTGCCCCGCCTTGTTACCAAACTCGTAGAAGACTTTTTGAGAGAGGATGTATTTTTGTTTAATTTGTTTACCTAGTAAATCCAGCATTTCCATCCTAGCTAACAGGAGGGGTTGTAAAGCGGTTAGAGCGTGGGAGAATTTGTGCATTCTTTCTAGCCGGTGGATGCGTGACGCAAGCTCCGAAAAGTGCTTGTGTTGGTTCCGTTTTCGCGAAGCCGCCGCGGCCATTAAGATCCCGCGAACGAAGCATTTGTGTGCTTCCCATGTGACTAAGGAGGATGTGTCTTCTGCTTTGTTTTCAGTAAAGTATTGTTTAATGCTGAGTTCGACGTCTGCTGCTACCAGGGGATCAGTAAGTAGAGACTGGTCTAGTTTCCACGAATGCGAGGAGGGGCGTTTTTCAGGGAATGCTAGTGTTAACGAGATGGGGTGATGGTCGGAAAGGAACATGGGGTCAATGGAGGTGAGTTCTAGAATGGTCAGATCTGTTTGTGTCAAAAAAAGGTAGTCAATCCTGGAGTGTTTGTTGTGAGGGGCTGAGAAGAACGTGAAGTCTCTACCATTGGGGTTCAGGGTGCGCCACGCGTCGTGAAGGAGCAATGTCTGGATCTGTGTCCTGATGGTTTTGAGAGCCGCGTATGTAAGGGATGATGTACCCGTCGAAGTATCCCGTAACGGTTCAAGGGGGACATTGTCAAGTCACCCCCCAGGATAAGCATGCCTTCGTGGAAGGCAGAAAAGGAGGTAGTGAGAGATTGAAAGAAGGAGACCTGGCCTGAATTCAGGGCATAGATATTGGCTAAGGTTATTGTGCGACCCAGAAGCGAGCCCTTCAGGAAGATGTATCTCCCCTCCTCATCTGAGGCCAAATCTGTTAGTTGAAAAGGGCATTTCTTCGCTATAAGTATAGACACACCTTTAGATTTGGAGGGGGGAAGTGGCGTGGAACACCGAAGGGTAGTAGTAATTTTGCAGTTTCGGCATCGCATCCATACGAAAGTGTGTTTCTTGAACAAAGATTATGTCCGCTTTATCGCGTTGCATAGCATTGAGAAGTCGTGAACGCTTTTCAGGGATGTTTAAACCCCGGGCGTTGAGGAATATGATCTTAACCCGCAATTTGACGGTTATTGTCAAGGTCTGAGACATGGTAACTAAGATTGGGGGTGTTAGGCGCCCTGGCAGTGGGGAGTCCGAGAGCTGTGGCGAACAGAAAGGGGTGTAAGTAAGAGAAGCGGTCAGAGGAGAGGGTAGGGCTCCTTCGGTGTGGACGGGGATAAGAGTGGCTCAGTAGGAAGAGGTGATGGGTCGTGTGGGGGTTGGGAATGAGGACAGTTACTGGGTCAGTAGCAGTAATGCTACAGTCAGGGTATTAAGAGTCCGGAGACCAGAGAGGTGGACCTCGCCAGTCCAGTAATGGAGGTATCCACAGGCGTGGAACGTCCGGAGGGTGTCAGTGGTATTAGAGGTGTTGTAAGTCGTCCTATCGGGGAATCAAGCAAAAAAAAAAAAAACACTGTGTGAGGGTCGGTCTGTCTCTAAGGAAGGAAGGATTGATTGAAGGAGGTAGACAGACCATCAGCCACACTTCAATTGGAGCAAAGAGATCAAGGCGTGGGGAGATCATAGGTAATCAAGAGGTGGGGGCGTGTGCTTGAGAGAGTATATCCAAGCCGTAGGCGGGGGCAGTGTGGGATGTGTGAAGTCGTGGGTCGTCCAGTGGAGGTGGTTGTTTCGATTGTTGAGAAGTCATTAGAGAGGAACAGACCCAAGTCGTGGCAAATTTCAAGCTCAGTAAGAAGTATAGGGCAATACAGAACAAAACAACTGTACAGTAGGTTAAACAGTTCAACATTTTAATATTTAAAAAGTCTATCATCTTATCTTATCCCTCATTTTCCCCAATGTTCTCCCCCCCCCCCATCCCATGCGCCCCTTCAAAGTTCGTTGTCCTTGTTGTCTACGTGTCAAGCCCCCTGTGAATTGCCAGTAACCACAGTCGTGGAGGTGGTTATGATGTCATAACATCTCGGAGTGTAGAGGAGGTGAGAGGGGAAAAGAGGGGGAGGAAGGGGGTGAGGGGGGGGGAGAGTGGAAGGGGAGGAGAGGGGAAGGAGAATAGGGGGTGAGGGAAGGGGGGGATGGGAGAGGGAGATGGGAGGGGGGAGGAGGGGGGACGGGAGGGGGGAGGAGGGGGGGAGGGGAAGGAGAGGAGAAGGGGGGTGAAGGAGAAGGGGAAGAAGGGAGAAAAGGGAGAGAGGGGGAGAAGGGGGAAGAAGTGAGAGGGGAGGAAGGGGGAAGATGGGTAGGAGGACGGATGGGAGTGGGGATGGGAGAGGACAGCATGGGCAAGGGGGAGAGGGGGAGAGAGGTGGGAGGGGAGGGGAATTAGGCAGAGGAAGGGTGTATCAGCCCAGAGTCACATAGGGATCAACATAGGGATCAACAGCCATGGTATCACTTTGGTGTTGCAAGGGGATCTGGGAGTCGGGAGACAGGAAGGGTGGGAGGAGTGAAAGTGACAGAGAGGTTGCAGGAAAGGTAGGGGTATGAAGTGAAAGCTCAAAAGAGGGCTTACTGCAGTAGAACATCATTCACCTGAAACATAAAAATCACAAACAGCATCAGTACCCAGTCCACAGCGAGTGTGCTGCATCGGAAGGTGGCCAGCTAGTACCCCTGTGAGAGCGAACATACAGAATAAGGCCATTAGAGTACCTGAGTAACTTGGTGGGGACAGACACATCCGATGGGCTCCCGCACCCCAGTGAGTGAGGCACTGGGGTGCGGGGCGTAGCAGTTCAGACTGAGTGCCAAGTAAGGCAGAACCGTAGGAAGAGCCCTGGAGGTGCGGGGGGGGGGATGGATGGAACAAAAACACGTGAGTAGGGAGAGTGGTCCTTTAGCACACTTCGTAGCATCCCCTAGCAGCCTGGTATAGTCAGAATAGTGGTGAGGGGGGACATGCAGGGTAGCATTCCCTTCTGGGTACCCCCTTTGCAGAGCAGCAGGACAGTGCATGGACAGAGCCGGGTCATGTGAAAAGCAGGGGGCTTCGGTATAAAGCTTAGTGTCCGGGTGGAATTCCTTGTCTCCGGGGAGTCAGTTAGATGGCTGGGTGTCGCGGCAACAGTAAGCCCATATAGGTGGTCAAAGTACCGGGGTGCGTGAAGGTGCTGCATACAGGGGGGACGGCGCAAAGCATGTCACAGGCTGAAGAGGGGGGGGGACATCCGTATTTACTAACTGTGGTTGTACATTCAGGAGCTTGAGTCGGGCTGCGATCGTCGCTCAGCGCCCAGCAGGAGATCGTCTCGGGACGTGAGGGGGGGACATGTGGGGAAGCCCGGAGGTGCAGCAAGGACAGAGGGAGAGAAAACGAGGGAACACAGTACACTGGGAAAAAAAAAGAAAAAGAAAGGGACAGAACTTATCTGAGCTCAGCCGAGCGTAGTGTGAGTCACAGGGGTGTACATTCAGCGGTCGCGCCGGTATAGCCATTTTAACTTTGCTCGTGAGCCACCTAGTTTTTTTTAGCTTTTTATATTTATTGCCCATGGGAATATACTTTGGAGTGAGTTCACAAACAGTCTTTTTGAAGAATTCCTATTTCTGTTCCATGTCCATTGATGCTAAAATCCCCTTCCAGTCTAAGTCCTGGAGAGCAGCCCTCATCGTTTTAAATTTTATGCAAATACAATTTTTCTTCTGGCTGCTATTTAAAAAAAAAATAATAATACGCAGACCCCTCCAAAGGTCTTCCAAAATATTTGGGATACTTTTGGAGTGGTCTATGTGCCCTTTTTAAAACAGAAGCTGGCAATAAAATGTCATGTGCTGGCATAAACTGTTGAACTGTATCTTCAGAAAACTGAACTGACAGAAGTTCAGAGAACAGCCAAAGTGGCTTCTCCAAGAAGACATCAAAAAAGATAAGGATCCCAAATGCCTGCACAGCATGCTCTTGTTGGATTGAAATCCTCATCTCTCTTGTAGAAACTCAGGAAAAAGTCCAGTGATGTCACCCTTGCTTAAGCTAGTGCGTGGGAAGTCAAGGTATAAAGATTTTTTCACTTTAAGCTAGTTCGCATTTTCATGAAAGGTCCACTTAAAATGTTAAAAACGAGACATACAACTTCACTTGTTGACTAGAACAATGCCTATGAAATATACATATGTAATATGTCACATTAAATAAAATAAAAAATGATTAAATTAAATATACGAAAACACTTTACACTCTGTGTTCCAAGCCATTGACAATTGTGTACCTGTTCATAATTGTAGCTGGTTAGAACCATAATGCTAAATTAGGCTAAATAGATTTTTTTATATTCTTTCTTTCATAACTAGTATAGTTAAAAAAAGCTCTGTAACATAATCTGCTTCAACATACAATTAATGTTCTGTATTTTTCTATTGGCAGTCTAGGAATACGTTTATATACAGTGACTGTCTACTACAAGACCTATTTAATCCTTTTCATATGCTTGGCTAGTGACGTAAAGAAACAGAATATTGTATAAATTGGCCATGACCTACAGTGTTCCTCTGAAAACAATTGCTGTAGTATTAACGTAACTAAAGTAATTAGAAGTATAAAAATAAACACTGCACTATACTATAGATAGTTTATTTTAATTTGCATTAGTCAATATAAACCTATTTATACCATATAAGCTTAACTAAATTAAATACTAATAGAACCCAGTTATGGAACATCAATTTGAATAGTGTATTTTAAATCTACTGCTATAAAAACATTGACATGTTGACGAGAGAAGTCAATGCTTTCTGCTCATGTATTCACTATATAAATTAATTAAATGAATAAATGGATTAAAAGCATTCTTTTCATAACTCCAGATTAACATTCTAGAATAATCCAACTTCAAAGAAAATGTGTGACGCTATTGTTGAACTCCTTTTGAAAATGTTAGTTGCCTTGCTGTTATGTAGGTATAAATCCTTTAATACTTCTGAGCCACTGACTGGCATAAGTATGTAGACCAAGGGCCAGATTCAGGTAGAGTTAGGATGCAGTATCCATTGATCCGCCAGCCTAACTGTCACTTTAAGCCAGCGTTTTTGTTTTCTGTAACCAGAAAACAAGAAACGCCGGGTTGGAGTTCCGATGCAATCGGCGCAATTGAATTTCGCCATCGCATTGTTACTTCAACTTAAAAATGGCGCCGGGCGTTCCCGCTGATTAACGCTGAAAAAATATGTTAATCAGCGGGAGTCGGAAATTCACGATCTTTTTCGGGCGCGACGCAGTGACTTTACGACGTTCCGGAAGCGATACGCGACGTAAAGATAAAGCAGCCCCCTAGTGGAGTATCCTATGTTAAGTATAGGCGTCGTCATCGCGTCAGAAAAAATAATAATCGCGTCGCTTGCGTAAAACGTTCATGAATGGGGATGTGACGTCATTGACGTTCACTGACAGAATTTGGAGCATGCGCACTGGGATGCATTGACACTCGACGCAGGTTTTGTCAATGTAGGCAAATTTATGCAGGCTTGGCTGGCACCTATCTAAATTAGCTATAGTCTTAAATTAGGGACCTTAGATTGTATAAATTACATTATATAAGGACTTGAAATAAATACATTCAAATTCTATGATTGAAACAATGGTATTTCTCTATTGTAAGTAAAGATGAAATTTGTTATCTGCTCCTTGTAACCATTTTAATATACTGTATTATTTTAAACAGGAGGAAAACATGGAATGCACCTCATCTTCATCTCTAAAATATTCATGGCCAAATGTAAGTATGTATTTGTAATCATATCTACCTATAAAAAAAAGCCTCATAGTTTTACTAATAAGATTCTATTGTGTCCAATAGATGGTACACCCCAACATTTCCCAGCAGCAAGAAAGGGGAACAAGAAAGAACATTATGAAGGTAAGTCATAATTGATTATTTCAGATTCTAACTTATGCTACTTAAATTGGCCTTTCATGTAGAACGTTAAAAGTTTGTATTAGGTATGTGTATTTTGTTATTTTGAAAACAATTTTCATATTTAAATAATCTTATAAACTCTCTTTTATTATTGAGCACCCAGACTATTATTAAATGGCAAAGGGAAAAAAATAACATCAGAACCAGGAATTACGAGACCCTCTGCTGATTTACATCATCCAATCGTGTTTAGGGCAAAATATTTATTTTGTAGTTTTCCTTCCATGTGATTTTTCATTCTTTGCAAAGTGAAGTGTAACCCTCATTTACTAAGCTCTGCAGAGGGAATACAAACGTATTACATTTTTTACCAATGCCTGACCTGCTGTGTGTGAGAAAAGAGCTTGCAAGCTTCTAAAATTAATGCATTAGTGAGTTGGATCTTTTTTACTGGGGATGAGGTAAGTGAAGGAGGACTGCACTAAGGTAAAGGAAGCTATTTAGGAAAAAACAATTGTAGCTTTACAACCCCTTTAACCACTTACAGACCGTCTGTCATTAAAATACAGCGGCATTTTAAAAAGGGATATCGTTGTTATGGCAGCAGCTAGCTGCCAGAACCCTGGTATCCTCTTTTTCAGTGAGTGGTCCGCTTTCAAATAAAAGTGGTATCTGCAGCGGATTCACCACAAAATCACTTTTATAGGTGGCGTGAGAGGGCCCTTTCCTCCGCACTCCGGTGCCCTCTGCTGCTTACCAGAGCCGCCACCAGCGGCGGAGGCGATCGTGTCCTCTTCCGTGTGTAGTATGGAGCTGACTAAGGGGGAGATGGTCCCCATCTGGCTCTATACCACTGCAGGAAGCAACATCAAAACGTCACTTCCACCCATAGCACTTAGGCCCTGTACACACGATCAGACATGTCTGATAAAAATTGTCTGACGGACCATTTTCATCAGACAACTCTGAACTTGTCTGATGGTCTGATGTGCGTACACACCATCGGACCAAAATCCGATCAGACCAGAACGCGGTGACGTAGAACACAACGACGTGATGAAAAAACGAAGTTCAATGCTTCAAAGCATGCGTCGACTTGATTCTGAGCATGCGCAGGTTTTTGGTCCAATGCTTTTGTGTACTAACCATCGAACCTGTCCGACGGGCATGTTCCATCAGAAAGAATTTAAAGCATGTTTTAAAACTTTGGCCGTACACACCATCGAACTGGTCCGATGAAACCGGTCTGCAGACTAGTTTCATCGGACATGTCCGATCATGTGACATGGCCTTAAACATACGGTACAAAAAAAACAAAAAATTCAAATGACTTTTTTTATTGCATTGAAGTGTAAATTACCCCAAATCTCATATTTAAGTACTCTTGCCATGCTTTTTTTTCTATTAGAAGGGGGATGTTTACATTCCTTGTAATAGGAGTGACACAATCTTTTTTAAAGAAC
This sequence comes from Rana kukunoris, assembly GCA_029574335.1. Taxonomy (NCBI): domain Eukaryota; kingdom Metazoa; phylum Chordata; class Amphibia; order Anura; family Ranidae; genus Rana; species Rana kukunoris. Next base: position 336,476,600 of record CM056052.1, on the reverse strand, counting down.
AGTATAAAAAAATAAAATAAAAGGTAAAATAAATAAATACAGTTTTAACGCACCCCGTCCCGCCGATCTCGTGAGCTAACACATACATGAGTATCGCCCGCATATGAAAATGGTGTTCAAACCACACATTTGAGATATCGCCACGATCATTAGAACAAGAGCAATAATTCTAGATCTCCTCTGTAACTCAAAGCATGTAACCTGTAGAATTTGTTAAATGTCGCCTATGGATATTTTTAAGGGTAAAAGTTTGTCGCCATTACACAAGTGAGTGCAATTTTGAATCGGGACATGTTGGGGATCAATTTACTCAGCGTAGCATCATCTTTTACAATATAAAAAAAATTGGGCTAACTTTACTGTTATCTTATTTTTTTATTCAAAAAAGTGAGGTTGTAAGACCACTGCACAAATATGGTGTGACAGAAAGTATTTCAACAACCGCCATTTTATTCTCTAGGATGTTAGAAAACCAAATATATAATGTTTGGGGGTTCTAAGTAATTTTCTAGCAAAAAATACTGATTTTAACTTGTAAACAACAAGTTTGAAAAATAGGCCGGTCTAAGGCCGCGTACACACGATCGAATTTATCTGCTGAAACTGGTCCGACGGACCGTTTCAGCCGACATCTCCAATCGTGTGTACGGGCTAGCGGACCGGTTTGTCCATTGGACAAATTTTAAAGCATGCTTTGAAATTTGTCCGCTACAAACCTGTCCGTCGGATCTGTCCACTGGTTAGTACACTAACCAGCGGACAGAAGTGTCCGCGCATGCGTCGAATGGATTTGACGTATGCGCGGAAGCATTTTATTTCCGGGTTTGGTGACGTGGCGGCATCAACCTGACCTCCACGTCACCGTGTTCCCTGGCCGAGGGGATTTTCATCCGATGGTGTGTACACACCGTCGGACGAAAATCCGGAGGAGACATGTCCGCTGGAAACGGTCCGTCAGACATGTTTCAGCGGACATGTCCCTCCGTGTGTACGCAGCCTTAAAGTGGTTAAGGCTTGATGGAATAGGGTCCTTATCACTGTCTTTAACATCACAATCAAGAAGTAGACCAGTACGACTGGCCAAGTTATGAAGGACACAACACACCAAAAACATGTCCCCAATTTTCAGTGGGTTATAACAAAGTAAAAACCACCAAATAGCGAAATATAGTGAAACCTGCTTTTAAGGACACCAAAGGTATGTTCAGTGACAGTTCTTGTCTCAGTTGTTGCTGTATTGTACAGAGATTCAGCAGGTGTGGAGCATTTCAAACGTGAAATTTGATCCATCTATTGCCTGCTTTAGTCAACATCTTACCAAAACATAATTTCCTTAAAAACAGCATAAAAATAGATTTGGGTAATTTGCCATTTCACAGGAAAGATATTCACTCGAACAGAGAAGTTTGGGTTGGATTTATAGCAATATATGGATTTAATATGGATTGGCTCTTTTCTCCTCAATATATTACTGCATTTTTACTGAGCCCTTTATCTTATGTAAGCAATGAAACTAATAAGGCATCTCTGGGAGTCAATCACCAGATGGTAAATATATATATATATATATATATATATATATATATATATATACTGTATATATATATATATATACCGTATTTATCTGAGTATAACGCGCACCGGCGTATAGCGCGCACCCAGTTCTTGGAGGGAAATTTCCTTGAAAAAAAAAATTACTTACAGTTTAAATGTCCCTCTTCGGTGTCTTGCCCGGGGTCCATCAGCGGCCTCGTTCCGTCCGGTGTCCGTCTTCGGCCTTCGTGGTATCCTCCCCGCTTCTCCCGCACTGTCTCCGAGCGCCGCCGCCGACATATAACGAGTGCAGTACACTCGGGTACATTCAGCTAGGCTCGGCCACGCTCGGCTCCTCTCGCAGGGCGTGACCGTGGGCGGAGCCGAGCGTGGCCAAGCCTAGCCGAGTGTACCCGAGTGTACTGCGCTTGGTATATGTCGGCGGCGGCGCTCAGAGACAGAGGAACGGCGTATAACGCGCACCCACGATTTCCCCTGTTTTTAAGGGGAAAAAAGTGCGCGTTATACTCCGATAAATACGGTATGTATATTCTTATGTAATTTTATTATGATGTCAGTTATCTACAGATCCTGCATCTGCACATTAATTGGTATGGCCTGGCCTGAATTATTTAATTATATGTGTTACTGAGACCGCTGGCCAATTACAGCACACTGTCCTTCTATAAATTATTCACTTCCTGGTTAGCCTGGTAGATCTGAAGAAACAGCGGATTCTGTGAAACGCATCATCTCATTTTTCTGAACGGTCGCTACGTCACTTCTGGTCCCGGAGCTTGCGCTCCATGTTGAGGCGCACTTCTGGTTCTGGTTTCGGCTCTCTAGATGCTGCTGATACAACACGGCTTACAGGGCTGCCAGCTCGAGGACTTCCTGTAGAGGCTCCATCGCTGCCCCATCCTCCAATGGCCTGCCATCTGATCTGGGAAATAGCCACCTATCCCATGAACCGTCTAGTGACTCCGGACCTCATCATATTTATATGCCCTTTCATGTCATCCTTCTTGTGAGTAGACATTTGGCTGTTTGTTTTATCATAATAAATGCACCTTTAATACTTCACTGAGTCTGGCGCTCCTTGCTTTTCTCTATTGCAGTGGTCATCAACCCTGTCCTCAGGGCCCACTAACAGGCCAGGTTTTATGTATTACCTTGGGGAGATGCGGACTAAGAACACTGCAATCACTGAGCAGCAATTTATATCACCTGTGATGTATTTCAGTTATCTTGCAAACCTGGCCTGTTAGTGGGCCCTGAGGACAGGGTTGATGACCACTGCTTTATTGTATCGTTCAGAGCTGTGTCTCTGCTTTCATGGTAGCTTCCACTACTGGATAGTTACACAGACTGAGCCACCTGCCTTGTACATAATACTGGACTCCTTTGCTTTTATTTAGCAATTGGTCTTTGCACCATCTCATCTTTTCTTCAAAAACATAAATGCTGCTTAGGCTTGTTTCTTGTTTCTTTAAATTTATGTAGTAATTTATAGTTTTACATATTTAAAAAAAGTTAAATGTAGCTGTATTTTATGTACTGTATGTAACGAAATGTAAAGACAGCTATAGTAACCCTAATTGCAAGTGAGAATTTCAAAAGTCTGCTAAGGACATGTATACATGCTCATTTATGCCACTTTCATGTATGTGCACTACAATTTTAATAAATGTAAAACTTGCACATTGCACTATGTGGATCTTTACATCTTTCATGCACTACGGTTATTGAGCATCACTCAGTGTTTTCAGATGTTGTCCCCTGGCTTGTTTGTGAGTCCTCTATTGTACATCATTTACGGCCAGTTGAGAGGAACTCCAGAATCCTTTTGATCATACGGAACACGGAAGCCTGGTGAATGTGGTTAGATTTCACTTTACAAAAATATCCAATCCTGTGCAAGGAGTATAAAATAAAGCATTCTTTCTTGCACATGATTGGATGGTGAAAGTCAACAGAGCATTACCTCATTCACTAAGCTCTCCCTTGCAAAGTGAATAATCTATTTGCCTTTAGCAAATCAACCCTTCAGGTTTTAGGATATACTGTATACTATGCAAAGTTCCTTTCTGAATTTTTCTTGTAATGAACAGACTTTGTTGGCTGTGCATGCTACAACTCTTATTTTTTTTTATTTTTGGCCTGTATGTTTACTTTTTACAAATATATTTCTCTCATTAGGAAGTTATTTAATTGTGTTGCTCTGGGCTATAACACAGTTCAGTTGTGCTTTCCACATTAGATATAATTGCATACAGACAGTAGCTTCACGATCTATCCTTGAGCAATGAAAATAAACAACTCCAGGGCCAAGATTTATACTGCATGACTGTATGTTATAAAGTACCATAAAAATAATTATGGTTTAATATACTACGAAATAAAGCACATTAGTTATCTGTTCATTTTGAGTGTTTGATAGTTACTTATATTTTTCCTGTAGTTCGAGATATCTGTAAATATTCTTGCACACTGCACAGGTTGCATGCCCTACTTTCATGCTAGTATGTTTCTCATAATTATGTAATATCTGGCAATATAAAGTATACCGGCTATAATAACATACTTTATGTGTCTTGTATTATGTTAAGCGCATGCTTTCCAAGTTGTATGTTTGTGTAACACTTGCAAGTATTTAACATTTACAGGAATCACAATTCTGCTTCTGACAAAACATTAATTTGGTACCTGTGCTATTCTTGTCTTGTATTATGTCACCTAAGTTTCCCCGAAAATAAGCATGCTTATATTTTTTTTTTTTCCAAGCTTATTTTTGTATGTTTGAACCACACTTGCTTCTTAACACTTGACTGAGATTATCGTATTCTGCAGCCATTTTTGGACCATCGGATTACTTCTTCTCTTTGCACATCTTGTCTTTACAGAAAGATAGCCAGCAAAGCTGATGGAGCACAACAGCTTGATGGGCTCTGCTTCTGACAAAGCTTTACAGCTTTACACAATTTGTTCCAGTACAGTACTGTACGCTATACGTGTTGTTTCCCGCTCCGCGCCGCGCCGTTACGCTACGACACTACGTCTTATTATCGGAGATTTGCCACGCTTATTTTCGGAGATTCGACACTAATCGCTACGTCTTATTTTCGGAGGGGTGTCTTATATTTCGATCTTGTGTCGAAATCCCGCTACGGCTTATTTTCGGAGTACGTCTTATTTTCGGGGAAACACGGTACACGGAGTTGTACAAAGCTGTATAAATTTACAATGTTGCTGTCTAAAACTGACAGAGATGAGACTAAAAAGAGATGTAGGGCCAAAGATGTTCTGCACGCCTGTGACCTATTTTGAGCCGAAAGTGGGCAAGTCCTCTGTCAGCTGACTTCACTCAGCTGGTCCAAGATCTGGATGGATCTTGACTTTAATGTCAGGAACCACCCTGATGCCTGGACTGGCAGCTGGTTGAGTCTCTCAGCAAAGCCATTGGGAGACTAAGCCAGCCACTCCTGTCCCCTCCACAGCCCAGCAATTCAGTGAGTGCTGGAGGGGCAGAGCACCAAATGATCAGAGGTCTTTGATTGCTTAGTTCTCAGTCTAGATCTAAATCTAAATAACACTTTAATGTATCATTATATTTTATATATTTCAGATAGAGTCAGTTACAGCAATATTCTCTTTTTAGCAATATATACTTTACAACCTCCCACACAGCAAAACTTTCCTTTGCTTACTGGTACTGGTAAATGTCATATTATTTCCTTTGTTTTAATAATTTCAGACCAACCTAAACTTTAACATTTTCTAATAAGCTCTTGGCGATATTTTAATATTTGGTATACTCTGATGTCTTTCTTATTTCTGTCTCAAGGATTTTCAAACAAAACCCAAAAAGCTATTATTCTGGCTCCCCTGGCTGTTTAAACAAAGAAGCAACCCGAATGTACTTTATCAGCCTTTAGCTGACCATTCAAGTTACTTTTCTATTTTATTTTGAAACTGTTCCTTTATTAGATAAATTGAATGCATGAGCAAACCAGACTTCAAAACTGAAAAGCAACTGATCTTTGTTTCTTCTTTTTAAATACAGTGCTGTGTATACATCAAACCCAAACAAACCAATGTCAAGCTAACCAACACAAACACATAGAACAAACCAAAAATACTTTTCTACAGCACATATAATGATGCCCTTTTTTGCTTGGCAGGAAGAAATCAAGTGACTATATTTGGCTTTCTGCTCCAATCTTAAAATTGTTTACGTGATCTACTAGCATGCTCATAAAATGCATACGACTTCTGATTTGGGATTTCCAAAACAGTCTAAAATAATTCAACATGAGCACACAGGACATCTGTTTCATTTTTGTACAACCAGGGGAATGTAAGATACTAACATAGTAACTGTGCAATTTCCATTTTCTAGACAAGCCTGAGCAATCAAGCACCGAGGAGCTGCAGACCTGATGGAGGGGTAGAAGATCCCTGATGGTTCTAACTATTGCACCATCTTGCACCATCTACACTACCTGATACTATCTAACCCCTAGGGTAATCATAGGAGTATCAGGGCAGGATGCAAAAATAACATAGGATAATGTACCCCTGGAGTAAGCACAGGGGTATAAGGGGTACAGACATCATAGACAGAGTTTGAGGGGCCCCTATAGAGACCACACCCATACCCCAAGGAGCCTGCGCAGACTCTCTGTCACAATACACCATTCCCACTACTGACCCATGTCCAGAACCACCTCATTAAAGTCAAGGAGATTACTGTAACAGGCATGTGCTGAACACCTTCACCCAGTGAGTAGCCGCTGTCTGTAAGGGTAGAGGGAAGAAGGAGTAATGTGAGGCACACAGCATTCTCTCACCTGTATGAAGGGGGATCCTATGTAGTGTGACCCTGTACCATCTCAATTCTACGGGGCACACATTGCTTTCCATCTGTACAGCAGATGGATTGTTTCAACATACTCTGCTTGGTTCTGACTTTTCTATGTCAGCTGTCACTGCTGTGTTCTATCAGGGCATGTGTGGTGATATATACAGGGGCTCGAATGGAGCTTCAGGGACCCATGCGACCTTCCTGTCACATTAGTGTATATATATATATATATATATACACACACCCTGTGGGGTGCACACTCTAATCAAATGGGCTGTACACACCTATACTGTTGTGATGGTACGTAACTACTTTAGGACCGTCCGCCAAGATTGTACTGTGGATGGGCAGCTCCTACAGGCACAGCAGCAGGCCCCGGACTGGTCATAGGGCAGAATGGGAATTTGCCCGGTGGGCCGGGGCCGCCCGCTCCATGACCTGTTGATGATCAGGCCGCACAGTGGTAGGTAAGCAGCGACCATGGCCTGAACATGGGTAACAAAGGCCACGGCCACCGCTCGTCTACCGCCATTCGGCCATGCCTGTGTCATCTCTGGTGGAACTGACATCTGCACGGGCTGAGCTGTGTGTCTCTCTCACATACAACTTAGCCTCAGAGCCGCACAGACAGTTCCACTTTCCTCCTCCAGGCATGAGCGTCCGCACGGTGGGGAGAGCTGCAGGCTGCTGTCACGATATTCCCCCCTCACCCTTCTCATGTCAGCAGCAGGGGAAGAGAAGGCTTTCCTGTCTGCTTGTTTTCCCTTCCCATTGTCCACAGATGAGGGCCACTCAGAAGCAACTAGAGGGGCATCATGGGAAATGGTGTCCCAGAGATAGGTGGCCCAACTGTTCTCAGCAGGGAGCAGACTACAGTCCACAGCATGCACTCTGCTGGGGTGAAAGAGAAAAAGGAAACAAGCTGAGGAGTGCTTGTAGCAGCTACTACAGGAGACATGGAAAATGAAAGAGAGGACTGTGTTGGGGGAACTAATAGCTCCAGCACCACCAGAGATAGAAACGCTGTACAGCACCACCAGAGAGAGAGAGAGAGCCACACTGTACTCGCACCACCAGAGAGAGCCAGGCTGTACTCGCACCACCAGAGAGAACCACGCTGTACCTGCACCACCAGAGAGCCACGCTGTACTCGCACCACCAGAGACAGAGCCACGCTGTACCCACACCACCAGAGAGAGTCACGCTGTGCCACACCAGCAGAGAGAGCCACTCTGTACCACAGCACCAGAGAGAGAGCCATGCTGTACCACACCACCAGAGAGAGAGCCATGCTGTACCACACCACCAGAAAGAGAGCCATGCTGTACCGCACCACCAGAGAGAGAGTGCCACGCTGTACCGCACCACCAGAATGAGAGCAGGTCAGTGTCACTGGGCAGTGTGGTCACAATAGGACTATGACACTGTAATATAAAGGGGACTGTACTGTAAAGGGGCACTGCAATCATAGCAGTGCCCCTTTATAGTGCAGTTCCCTTTATATCACAGTGTCCCTGCACATTACAGTGTGGAGGACCAACACCAGCCATCCCCAAGAATGTCCCTGAAAAAGTTGGCTGCTCAGTCTTAAATGCCCGGGTCTATTTTTTGTCCCAGTCCGAGCCTGCACAGCAGTGTACCTGCCTGTATGGCGCTGGCCTTTTCCAGGTACAGGGCACACAAGCATCTTCCCACCCACTGACATTTTGTCAGCAGGACCCCACCAATGAGTCTTGTACTGTTTGTCAACACTCTGTAGAGAGAGATCACTTTGTTTGTACAGTGTTGAATGACCGTGCAATTACCAGTTAAAGTAGCACAGAGCTATAAAGCACAATCCCATGTTCTCGACTGCACACGTGCGAGTTGCGATGTGCATCCTAACTGGTTCCCTCTGTCTTTTGGGACCTGTGTGTTTCCCAGAAGACAGCAGGGGGAGGGGGGGGGTTATAAAGGTATCTGCACCCTCTCCCCCCTGAAAGGTGCCAAATGTGACACAGGGGGGTTACGAAAAGTGGAGGTTCCAAAAAGTGGAGGCTCAGGATCAGGTGGGAGTGGGAATCACAATATTTTGTAGTACAAACCCCTTTTTAAGAGTCACTTCTGATATTTATCCATGTGTATTGATGATTGGTAATTGCTTAACTTTTAGCCTGGATCTCCTCCCTGTTCTAATGAAAATGTATATGATGCTTATAGCTGAAAGTTTGCCTTTGTCGAAACAGAGGAACTGTGGGGAGATTTACTAGTTTATTGCTGTCTTTATATGATGCTACTTTTAATAAATACATGAAATGCGAAAGGCTAGCTGTCTGGATTGCTGCCTATTATTTATTTAAATTCAATCTAAGGTTTCAGAATCTTAATTTATCCTTTGTGCACCGATGTTGTAATTTGGGTGGGCATTAGCTTACTTTTTTGATTTGCTAATGCTGTAGCAGAACAAGCTTGCTTGAAGAAAGATGAGTGGGTTCTATGACAATAGTTGAATATAATTGTCTTAATCGTCCTAAGACTCCCTGGCCAATAGGGTCTCAGGAGCCGCTTCCTGATTGTGAGGAGGAGAATCAGGAAGACAATAGTGAATATTAATTCACTATTATCAGACAACTGGGTGGGCACAGTGCTCTGCTCCCCAAGCCCACCCTTTTGTGAAGCCAAAAAGAGCCTCAGGCTCTAATCATGTATTTAAAAAATAAAAAAATAAACATTGGAATCCATGCATCCGGCACCCTGTATGTAAATTAGGGGCCGGGAGCATGGATAATGGGGGGGGGGGGCGCCCCTGTGTCCTAATGGACGGGCCACCACTGTTTGTGAGTACCAATCCTTTTTTTTAAATAAATGCTTCTACCTAAATATAGCACCATGGAGCCTCTTTATAGATTAATCTTATATAGCCTTAGTTTTCTGAGTATGTTTAAGTTTGAGGCATCTTTGTATCACTGAAGAATGTTGTTTAGATAGATAAAAAATATAATATAATGTTTTCTAGATAGGTGACAGTATTTAAAAAATGTTGATACTTCCTTTCCCCAGAATGGGTCACATACCATGTGATTACTATCTAGTGCTGCTTTTTTCTCTGTACACTGATTAGACTTGATTTTATGTAATTGATTAATTGTTTTATTGTAGTGTCTACCCTCAAATGGGGTGTGTAGTGTCTATATATGTTTGTGTTTCAGGCGCCGTACACACGGCAGAGAACCTCGACGGGCAGAACACATCGTTCCGCCCGTCGAGGTTCTCTCCCGGCCGTCGAATTCGGCGACCCGCCCGTCGGGAATGGCAACCAGCCATTCTTCCAGGCGGGCCGTCGAGGAAATAGAGAGCGTGCTCTCTATTTCGGCTTGACGGGCTTCCCGACGGGAAGCTCGCTGAGACCGTACACACGGCCGAGGTCCTCGCTGGAATGTGCATTCCAGCGAGGTTCTCGCTGATTTTCAGCGAGAACCTCGGCCGTGTGTACGGTGCCTCATTTGTAAAAATATGCTGTGATCAAGGCTTTGTGCCAAAACATGCAAGCAGTTTTTATCCAGCTATATGTAGCAATAAAGATTATTAATTTTACTGGATTCTGGAGTTGCCGGCTACCTTTTCTTCCAAATATTTGTAACAATGGATGGAGATCCTTTAAGCCTTTGCACCCAGCGGAAATACTCTACTTCAGATTTGTCGGGAGTCCCTTTGTCGAGAGCGCTGCTCTTGTGTGTCATATGTCTATATTAAAATTCTTCTCTGCAGTAATAGCCCCACTTCATTTCATTCTTAAAGGTGAAGCTTACACATTCACCTCCATTTTTAATTTAAAACCGACATTTATAAGCCGATTGTTACCATGTAGGAATCCTAGCTCCAGAATTTTCTTCCTCATGGCATCAGACATTGCCTATACTTCCCCATTGAAACACACAAAAAAACGACCTTTGCAGCCTAGGGCATTGTGCTCTTTTGACATACTATATATAAGGACTTTGGCATAGACACCGGGATCTATAAAGTGATTACTCAAAGTGACATATGTGGCCTAAATTAATACAACAAACATATATACAATTGAAAATGGGTGTACTTGCACACTGTGTTGTGCTTTTGAGTGCTATAAGACTCCAAAACGTACTAAACCGATTGTTCACACCTATGCACACACTCTCTAAACATGTATTAATGTGCAAGATTATATTCAAAAGTGGTGCCGCGCTCTCAAAATGCTAATGTACTAGTGTCCCTTTACATCTGTTTGTACTGTACAGCAATTTTCAAACTCAGCATATCATATCAAACTAGATTTAACAAAAACAAAACAAACAATGGATCAGACCATAAAGTGTATGGGCCAGATTCTCATATATTTTCGATGGCGTAGCGTAAGTCATTTACACTACGCCGCCGCAACGTAACAGAGCAAGTGCCGTATTCTCCATGCACTTGCTCTGTAGTTTGCAGATGCGTAGAGTAAATGGCCCAGCGTAAGGCCGCATAATTCAAAGGGGGCGGATTGTATTTAAATTAAGCGCGCCCCCGCGTCGATCGAACTGCGCATGCGCCGGCCGGGGAAACAGCCCAGTGCGCATGCTCCAGCTCACGTCGGAAAGCGTCGTTGAAACCGACGTCAAAACGACGTGATCGTCACTACGCAATGCCCTATTCGCGAACGAGTTAGTAAAACGACGTAAGCGACGGAAAAAGCCGACGCTGACCCGACGCCATACTTAACATAGCATCCGATGGCACCCGACGGCATCCGACGGTACTGCGTAAGGTTACCCCTCATATTAGCAGGGGTAACCTTACGTGGACGAAAACGACGTACGCGACGATGGGGCGGCGTAAAAGCGTTCGGGAATCTGCGTAGTAGCCTCATTTGCATAGGCAAATGAGAAAACAACGTAAAGGCCACCTAGTGGCCGGAGTTGTCATTACAACTACAATCCGCAAGTGTAATGGTATTACACTTGTCGGATGTTCAGGCGTATCTATGCCTAAGTGATTCTAGGAATCATTTGCATAGATACCCGACAAAAAAAACGGCGGGGTATCTGAGATACTCCGTCGTAGCGCCTCTGAGAATCTGGCCCTATTTTGTTATGAATTTGCTTGCATATGCTCAATTTTTTTGAGCAGTTTTCATTCAGACAAATTTGGAAACTATATGAATCAAACTTTTCAATGAAGTATTGTCAATAATTTACGACATAAAATGCAGTTCCAGGATGGAGTATTGCATATGCAGGACTTTCTCCAAACACAATTATAGTTATTTAGAGAGTAGCTTTTCAATAGAAATGCCTTATATTCAGGAAAGTGAATGTCATTATTATTATAGCAAAATTGTCAATACATGCAGAGCTGTATACACGTACGTGCACACACTATGCAAAACCCTCCAAACTGCACATGCATGGATTGATAGTTAACTCTACTCAGACAATGTGGTGTTCAAGATGCTATTGTTAATAAAGCCAGTTCATTAAACAGGCATTTAATTTCAACATGCAAAGCTGTGATAGTATACACCCACGGGCAAGCACATCAGAAAGCAAAAGTAGGCAGGAGCAAGGTGTAGTGTGAAGCTGAAACATAAGCATCAATTAGAGTAGTGCTGTTACTATGGAATATTCCTAGTCAGGGGGTGTCTCATCCAACACTGCCACAACCGGCTCTCCACTCACAAATCTCACTGCTCCCTGTTATATTAATGCACATGCTGCTCACTGTTTAAACCCTGTTTGTGCTGCACCACTAATGCTGTATAGACTGAGTGACACCTCTATATAGTGTTTATGGCCAGACCTGTTGCCGCTATGCATCCATCAGGGGAAGAGGTGTGGCCCCTGTGATGCCCTTCTGGAATGTGTTCATATTCCTTGCAATTTATGTTTTAAGTGTATAGTTATAGCTCCTGTGTATGTGTTGCAGAAGATGTTGACACTGCATAATAATAGTCAGATGGTAAAATCTTTCTGCAGCAAGGAAAACAAGGGACCTAAAACTTGAATTTGTTTGTGGAGGATGCAACAGTGTAGGGCAATTGCCATTTTCATACGTAAGTGGACCAGCACTTTTTTGTAGCTGTGTGTGTGTGTGTGTGTGGGCTCTGAACATTTTTAGATTTTTTTAAAATGTTTTTATGTCTCCTTATATGCTTAAAACATTTTGGTTTGATTTTTATTTATGTATTTTTACATAACTTTATTTCTATCACATAGGGGACTAATAGCCTAATGTGATAGCATATACGTGACAGGTTCACTTTATGAAGACACCTGGAGTCTATTAGACCCTGAATGTCTCCTCCCTAATCCACTGCAGCTGATGAAACACAGAGTGTTCCATCAGCTTCACCCAGCACTAATCCCAGAGAATGACAGCTCCGGTCCAGGAAGTGATGTCATACACATCACTTCCTGGTCTATGTACAGGAGGAAGGCTGAGCAGATGCAGGTCCACTGAGCTCCCGATGCCCTTCCCAGTAACACCTGCCATGACAGCACCAGGCCAATAGTGGGAACACTGAAGCGTAGTGAACATAGCAGTGGGGGAAAGCGGCACATGTGGGGGTAGTGGAAGTGATAGGCAGCTTCAAAGCTGGTTGTATCACTTCTACATGAAAGCCGACAGTTGGCTTTACTAAACTACACACACTTCAGGTTGCTATAGTGGCCGGGAGTCTATAAAGAAAACACGTCTGCATCACTGTAAAAGTCTGGGGATTCAGATTTCACTCCCCCCCCAATCCTGGCGCCTTAAGCCGCCTTATGGTAGCGCCAGCCCTGCCTAAAAGAACACACTGGTAAGCGCTCACAGACATTGGCTGCTGCTGTTTTTCCAGCATGCCGTTCAACAGAATGCCGGGCATTTGGCTGGCTTCTGTTGGACAGGCTGCTGTACACTCTGGCAGAATGTCAGACGGTTTCTGTTCAACCAGCCGATACTGGTCGATATTCGGCCGCGTGTACCAGGCTTAAGGAAACACAGCACAGTAGGGAACACAGGCATCGGACACTTCTGCAAGTGTTTATTGCCAAAGAGGCTTTCGAAGACTGAAATGCTGGAATGGAGGAGAGGCAGGAGAATTGGAACACTGGAAAGGTGATAGATTGAAGCTTTTAAAGCTGTAGAGACCTGACAAAGAATTGTTAAACTTAACTTTTTAGGCTTATGCATTCTTTGTGCAAACCCAGGTGTGAGAGCTTCTTCTGGATATTGTAATAATTCTGTGAAAAGTGTTAAACTAATCCAGAGAATCCACAATTTGCCGATCTATGAGTCATCTGAATATTTTCATGCAGAGAACCCAATTAGGTGTCCAGGCAATCATGATTCATGAATTCATGAATTGAATGATTCTTTATATATCTGCATACAGAGATTTAGGTATATCAAAAACTTCATAGATTCGCCTAATTTGTTAATCAAGTCACTCATCGCTATTTGGAAAATATCAAACTTCAGCTGTTAAAATCTAAATTGTAAATGTAACTAAATGAATGATATATTAAAAAGGTAAAGTGAATATTTTTTAAGTACTATATGAATTTGAGGTTGCTATTTAGTACTGATTAACTTTCAGAAAATTATATTTAGATTTCCATATAATTTTTTTTCTACCCTGTTGTAATTAAATAAAATGTTTTTTCTCTGAGGCCTCATACACACGATGAGATATGTCCGCTCAAACTTGTCCGACGGACAGTTTAGAGCGGACATGTCTCATCGGATTTCGGTCCGATGGCGTGTACACACCATCGGATCAAAACCCCCGCCGGCAGACAGCGTGGTGACGCGGCGGTGATGTTGACGCCGCCACGTCACCGCACCAGGAAGTAAACACTTCCGCGCGCATGCGTCGGATCCATTCACAGGATACGACGCATGTGCGGGAAGATATGTCCACTGGTTTGCCGTACTAACCAGCGGACATATCCGACGGACAGGTTTGTAGCGGACAAATTTCAAAGCATGCTTTGAAATTTGTCCGATGGACAAACCTGTCCGCTAGCCCGTACACACGATCGGATTTGTCTGCTGAAACGGTCCATCGGACCGTTTTCAGCGGACAAATTTGATCGTGTGTACGCGGCCTTAGTCTGCTATAGAGTCATACTATGACACATACTCTATATTACCAAAAGTATTGGGACACCTTTACATGCACATTAACTTTAATGGCATCCCAGTCTTAGTCTGTAAGGTTAAATATGGACTTGTCCCACCCTTTGCAGCTATAACAGCTTCAACTCTTCTGTGAATGCTGCCCACAATGTTTAGGAGTGTGTCTATGGGAATGTTTGACCATTCTTCCAGAAGCACATTAGTAAGGCCAGGCACTGATGTGGATGAGAAGGTCTGGCTCAATCTCTGCTCTAATTAATCCCAAAGGTGTTCTTGGGATCGGGTTGAGCCAGTCAAGTTCCTCCACCCCACACTTGCTCATCCATGTATTTATGGACCTTGTTTGTATACTGGTGTGCAGTCATGTTGGAACAGGAAGGGACCATTCTCAAACTGTTCTCACAAAGTTGGGTGCATGAAATTGTTCAAAATGTCTATGCTGATGCCTCAAGTGTTCCCTTCACTGGAACTAAGCCTACCCCCTGAAAAACAACCCCACACCATAACCCTTCCTCCACCAAATGATTCGGACCAGAGCACAAAGCAAGGTCCATTAAGACATGGATGAGCAAGTTTAGAGTGGAGGAACTTGACTGGCCTGCACAGAGTACTGATCTCAATCCTATAGAACAATTTTGGGATGAATTAGAGCAGAGACTGCAAGCCAGGTCTTTCATCCAACATCAATGCCTGACCTCACAAATGCGCTTCTGGAAGAATAGTCAAACATTACCATAGACACACTCCTAAACCTTGTGGACAGCCTTCCCAGAAGAGTTAAAGCTGTTATAGCTGCAAAGGGTTGGCCAACTCAATTTTGAACCCTACAAACTAAGATTGGGTTTCCATTAAAATGTATGTGCGTTTAAAGGCAGGTGTCTCAATACTTTGGTCGTTCACAGTTCGCCGAACAGGCGGACATCTGGCGATATTTGCGCCCGTCCGTAATTTTACATTGAGAAAAACTTTGACCCATGACACATCCATCAGGTGGTACAGGACAGCCAATTGAGACATTTCAGCACATGGACATACCCCCTACCTTATAAATAGACCTGATCTGGTGACAATTTTACATTCTGCTTTTTGTCAGTGTAGGGAGAGGTTGCTGTGTGATCCACAAAAGTCCTTTTAAGGACAGGTATAGGTGTACTATTGTTTGGTGTGCAGTATATAGGGGTGTAATACATATTATAGTGGATTTGTATTGTGAACTGTGCAGCATTGTGACTGGTGTATTTGGGTACTGCAGAATTATTTTTTCTGTTTTGCTGCCTTACCTCTTGCTACACACAGTAACAAACGATACTGGAAAAAAGTTTTATAACTGGTGTGATACATTCTGCTTTTTGTCAATGTAGGGAGAGGTTGCTGTGTGAAACAGGGACAGACTCTAGTGACACAAATCGTTAGCTAACAGGTCCACACAAGTCCTTTTAAGGACTGGTATAGGTGTACTATTGTTTGGTGTGCAGTATATAGGGGTCTAATATAGAAAGCATATTATAGTGGATTTGTATTGTGCAGCATTGTGACTGGTGGTGTATTTGGTTACTGCAGAATTTTCTTTTCTGTTTTGCTGCGTTATCTCTGCTACACACAGTGACAAACGTTACTGGAGAAAAAGTTTTATAACTGGTGCGATAAACCAGTGGCCCCCCAAAACAACAGATTGAAGTGAGGTGTTATATAAAAATATACTTTCATAATAGTGTATTTGGATACTGCAGAATTTTTTTTTCTGTTTTGCTGCTTGGCCCCACAAAACGACAGATTGAAGCAGGGTTTTATATACCTTCTTCCACATATACTGTGCTTCTCTAGAGACTTTTGTCACAGGGTCATTTAAAAAATGACAGGCAGAGGAAGAAGCAGGCCCTTCCGCAGGGGTGGTAGGGGTAGGGCAGGAGCACCAGGCCGGAGCCAAAGTGGGAAGTGACACAAGGTGCGTTCAATTATGTCAAAGGACGCACCAGACTTGGTTGAGTGGCTCACCACCAACACCACCACCATATACCCTCTGCTTGAGTCACAGGAATTATTTTCCGATCCATCAGAAGACATTTTCGATGCGCAGCCATTCTTGGCATTGGATCAGGAAGAGAAGGTAGCAACAGCCGCCACTCAGCGGTCTGACGACAGTACCCAGATCAGCCCAAGGAGGTTGGTCCCCGCTGTTGCTGCCTACTCCGAGATCTCTAATGTTAGTGGTGGGGAAGGTGACATAGATGATGACGTGTCTACAGACGTCACATGGGTGCCCAGAAGAGAGGAAGAGGAGGGGAGTTCAGAGGGAGAGATGGACCAGCAGATAGGGAGGAGAAGCAGGCCGAACTTACATTGCACAGGAGGGACAAACCAGACTGCTAATGTATCAGGAGCGAGTCATCAACCATGTACAGTCACATCTGGCTCTCCCAGGACGCCGGCCCATGGCTCAGCAGTGTGGTTTTTTTTTACGCGTCCGCTGCTGACAATAATGCTGCCATCTGCAGCCTTTGCAGTCAACGCATAAGTCGCGTTAAGCCCAACACTCACCTTGGGAAGACCGCCTTAGGAAGGCACCTGGCCTCCCATCACTGAGCCCAGTGGGAGCAACGCCATCAGAACCCACAAAACCACACTCCAGGCTCTCACCATCCAGCCTCTTCTCCTTCTCCTCTATACTCCACCTTCCATCATGCCATCCTCACGTTTTTGTGCAAAAAGGCAGGCTTCCATGGCCCAAATGTTCGATCGTAAAAAAACTATGACGCAGGATAACCCTCTTGCCCAACGGTTGACCACTGGCTTGTCGGAACTGATAGCCCACCAACCGCTGCCATATAAACTAGTGGACTCGGAGGCCTTTCGAAAATTTGTGGCCATTGGAACACCACAATGGAAGGTCCCAGGAAGGAAATATTTCTCACAGAAGGGCATCCCAGAGCTATATGGCCATGTTCAGCGGCAAGCAGGGGCAGACTGACAACTCATGGGGACCCCAGGCAATAGAAGATTATGGGGCCCCTGGGATTTCAGATGGCCACCAGGCCAAGAGGCAGTGCATAGGCAGGGCAGCTAAAATCTAAGTTTTTTACATCAAAAGCATCTGTTTTGGACTTATCAGGGACAGATGGAAAAAAAAAACCACAGATTTTTACATACTGTACCTAGTTTTATTGAGCCTGGCAATACTGATGGGGCCCCCAAGTGGCATGGGGCCCTCGGGCAGTGCTCGAGAGTCCCAATGGTCAGTCCGCCCCTGCGGCAAGTGAATGTATCTCTGGCACACAGTGTCGATGCCATGATACATCTGACCACAGACACGTGGTCTAGCAAACACAGACAGGGAAGGTATACAACGTTTACTGCCCACTGGGTGAACCTTCTGACGGCCGTCAAGCATGTAACCCTTGGCACCCATGTAGATTTGGTTTTACCGCCACGGATTGCATGCAAGCCTGCCTCTTCTCCACCTTCTCCTACTCCATCCTCCCTCTCCTCCTTGGCTGACTCCTCCTTTTTTGATGCTACCGTCTCTTCCGCTGCGCCGCCCAAGATCCCCAGAACCTATTCGCCATGTCAGGTGAGGCGTTGCCATGCTGTGCTGCATCTGTTGTGCCTGGAAGACAAGAGCCACACTAGTCCTAAACTCCTTTCAGTTTTGCGTTCACAGGCAGAGCAGTGGCTAACACCGCTCAATTTGACAGTTGAAAAAGTGGTGTGCGACATCAGTGCCAATCAGCTGAGCACGCTGAAACAGGGCAAAATTACACATGTGCCATGCATGACACACATCCTGAACTTGGTCGTGCAGTGATTGGTTGCCAAATATGTACCAGCAGCCACAGAATACAAAGTTGTTTGCTATCGGGTGAACGCCTGTGGGCTAATTTTTGGGGCCTGTACTGGCCAACACTTACATCTGTATCCGGTGAATGCCTAATGTACCACCAATTAACAACAAAACCTGGGTAATACCCAGGGAAAAAACAGGCCTCCTTACCGACCAGCCTGCAGAACAACCAAATTAACCTGTCTAACAGTATGCGTTAAAAACAGGGGGGTTGTCCGCACCCATTTGCAAATGCATGCGTGAGCCACAGAGCTGCGCCAAGGCACCCTGTAATCTGTGGTCCTAACGCTAAACAATGAGCATCCCCACAGTGGAGGCACATGCATTCTAATGGATAGATGAGGGCAGGTGGACAGAAGGGGAGCCACCCCTCCTTAAAGGTACAGGAGCACACCAAACACCCAGCATATAGCACAATGGCTACAAAGGTGTTGGTGCACTGCTGGACCAATATAAGCACCACAGGTGAAACAAAAACGTATCCACCACCCCCATCTATTGCTGGCAATCACAGTTAGTGCCATTGGAAGGCTAAAACAGATAACAAAACCTGTGGAATGCCTAGGAAAAAAACAGGCCTCCTTACCGACCAGCCTGCAGAACAACCAAATTAACCTAACAGTATGCGTTAAAAACAGGGGTTTTGTCCGCACGCATTTGCAAACGCATGCGTGAGCCACAGAGCCGCGCCATGGCACTGTAATCTGTCCTAACGCTAAACAGGCACAGAATACAAAGTTGTTTGCTGTCAGGTGAATGCCTGTGGGCTAATTTTTGGGGCCTGTACTGGCTGACACTTACTTCTGTATCTGGTGAATAGCTTAATGTACCTCCAGCCACAGAATACAAAGTTGTTTGCTGTCAGATGAACGCCTGTCGGCTAATTTTTGGGGCCTGTAATGGACGACACTTACTTCTGTATCCAGTTTTTCGCTCAATACTTCTGGTAGGTCAGTGTCCATGTTGTGGGACTATTTGTGCACAGCTAGTAGGTATTTTGTGACCTGCAGGTTTTTAATGTTTGCCTGCCATTAAAGTCAATGGGCCCCGCCGCGAACTTGCAGTTCGCAAACATTTGAGAAAGTTTGCATTTAGCGTTCGCGAACCGCCCCGTCAGATGTTCGTCCATCACTATTGCCGAATCCTATATATATATATATATATATATATATATATATATATATAAATCATTGAAAAAATAGCATGCCCTAGTCCATTACCAGGCCCTTTGGGTCTGGTATGGATATTAAGGGGAACTCTGTGTCAAGATTAAAAAACAAATGGTGTGGAGCCCCCACCAAAATCCATACCAGACCCTTATCCAAGCAGGCAACCTGGCAGGCCGCAGATAAAGGGGGGAAGAGAGAGCACCCCCCTGAACTGTACCAGGCCACATATCCCCCCCCAAAACACCTTGTCCCCATGTTGATGGGGACAAGGGCTTCATCCCCACAACCCTTGCTCGGTGGTTGTGGGGGTCTGCGGGTGGGGGGCTTATTGTAATCTTGTAATCTTATTGTAATCCAAGCCCCCCTACACTTTCACCCAAAAAAGTGTTAAAAAAGTGTTAAAAAAGTAAAAATTACAAGAGACAGTGTGGGACAAGTCCTTTATTAAAAAAAAAGTCCTGCAATGTCCATTCATCTTCGATCACAGTGCAGACAGACCGAAAAAAAAATATGGCTTGATGGGTGGTGTCATCATGACTGCAGGCTTTTTGCAAACACAGCTGTTATATAGCTGAGGGTCCACCCGGTGATGTAAGTGGGTGACCCTTACTACACTGGGTTGCCCCACCCTCAGCTATATAAGTGCTTTCAGTGCAAAAAAGCCGGGGTCGCTGGGACACCTCACACTGAGGCTGAGTTTTTTTCCCAGATCGTTGGTGCTGTGATCGAAGATGAATTTACATTGCGGGACATTTATTTAAAAAAAAAAAAGTTCCTGCGATGCAAAATCCATCTTCGATCACAGCACCGCCGACCCGAGAAAAAAGAGATATGGAAAAACTCCAACAACTGCAGCCTTTTTGCGCTGACAACTCTTAGATAGCTGAGGGTCGGGGTCACCCGGTGATGCAATAGTGTGACCCCACCCCCTTCTAATGTCATGTGATGTTACGTAATGTCAGAGGGGGCTGGGTCACCCGTTTACGTGACTGGATGATCCCACCCTCAGTTATATAACAGCTGGCATCGCAAAAAGCCTGCAGTGGCGGGGACGCCTCCAATCAAGGCTGAGTTTTTTCTCTTTTTTTTCTCTGACCATCGGTCCTGTGATCGAAGAGGAATGGACACCGCAGACCCCCGGGCAAGGTTTGTTGGGAAGAGGCCCCAAAACACCCTCCTCATGTTGAGGGCATCTGGCCTGTTACAGTTCAGAAGGGTGAGGGCGCATGCCATTTTTTTTAAACGTTGGTGCGGGGTTACATTACAGCCACGCGCAGTTTTAAATGAAATTATTTCCTTTAGAAATAAAATGTTGCTGTGGTACTGTTCTAAACACAGGAAAGATGCACTACTTCTTTACAGGCAGACTAAGGACACCCCCAAGCACGGTATTTAAAGAAATATTTAATTTTCATTGTTTCACTTTAAGCAATATTTAAATCACTTCTGCATTGATACATGTCCCCTGGGGCAGGACCGCAAACACTTTTGTATGGAAATAACTTGCATATAAGCCTTTAAAATTGGCACTTTTGATTTTTCATGTTCTTGTCCCATAGAGTTTAATGGCGTTCGCACAAATGTTTTGCCTGTCCGCAGGTTCTGGTGCAAACAGAACCGGGGGGGGGGGGTGGTTCTTTGACTCATCCCTATGGAAGACATTATGGGGTTGATTTACTAAAAGGAAGTTGCACTTTGCAAAGGAATTTTCCCCAGAGCTTAGTGAATGTGGTGAAATTTCTCTTTGCAAAGAATACCTGAATATGTGCAAAGAAAATAGATAAAAAAAATACAGCATTTTTTTCTTGCACATAATTGGACAATGGAAGTCAGCAATGTTTCAGCCTATTTAGTTCCGGGGAAAAGTTACTTGCAAAGTGAACAGTCTATTTGCCTAAGGAGAACACACAAAACGTGTAATTACTTAAGTTATTAATAAAGACCTTTAACTTATGTGTGAGCTTAGACCTAAATTGTAAGCTTTCATTATCCACAGTGGTTAATTTATGCTCTTCTTGTGATTACTTAATTTATCTACAGCAGTGAGAAAAAAGATTAAAATGCTGTTTCTCTGAACTTTCCTGCAAGCAATAGCTCACTATGGGGTTTGCATTAGACCAGATTCTGAGTGTTCTATTTGGAGCTCACAGTGATGTCATATGATGTAGTTCTATAGAGTGTTACGCATTGACATGACTGAGATAAATTTCCGAAAGGCTAATGGATCTCACACTGTGTTTAGCTTTCCAATAACAAACTGTTCTTGTATATAATTTTTAAGAACATGCTGTGTTGAAATTGTCCTCTTTTATTTATTTTTTAATGATTTTTATTTACTGTCACTTCATACGTTTTATGCATGACATGGTAACAGTATTGTAACATTTTCACCGCTCAATGCTAATGAAACAGATACTTGAGATTAATCTATGCTACTAAGTGGGAAACAAGAAGAAACATAATGTTGGCCGTCAAACATAAAAATATCCCATCTTTTCGCAAACTATCACCCACCATAGTTATCATTTTTTATGACATTTATTTTCATTAAAATAGATCTTTTTTATTATCTCTTGGAAATTATTTTTCATTTGTACACCACTTAGTATGAAGAAGTGTGACTTGGACTGGTAGATGCTGGCATTCTGGGGGACAAAAAATTATGGCACATTAGAGAAGACAATTTTATTGTCAGTATGTGGAATACTGGCAATTACAACAGAAAATCTAAAACCTTACAGTTGGAGGAAAAGTCTATTGAAAGGGATAGAAGATTTTCTACACATAGGCAGTGCTTCATTTGCCTGTATCAGTGAAAATATGCAACGTTTAAATCTATTTTCTATAATCTTCCAATTATAAGATTGCTATAATTTTCAAAGATTGGCCTATTTGTTCTATTGTTCGTGTGTCAAAGAGCAAATTGTGTTATTCTCAGTAGAAAAGTTTACATCTGGTGTAAAAGCCCACAATGTGCTATTTCATCAACTGTCTTTTGCACACACGTTGTGGCAATTGACAGCCCAGATAATACATTAAAGTTTACATTAAAAACAGGTTGAAATGGACAAAAACATACATCATAACCCCTCAAAACATACTTGAGATCTGTGTTCTATAATCCAAACACTAGCTCAACAGTAGCACAGGAACAACAGACTCCAGATATGGTGCCTTTCTCCACATGTTTTGCAAACTGCTTATTCAGATTCAAATTCCAAGCAAAAGAAGACAACACAGTACAGGCATACCCAACTTTTAAGTACACAATGGGGTTTATTTACTAAAGCTGGAAAGTGCAAAATCAGGCTCACTTCTGCATAAAAACCAATGGGCTTCTAGTTTTTTTTTACCAAAGCTTAACTGAACAAGCTGGGGTTAGAAGCTCATTGGTTTCTTTGCAGAAGTGAGCTTGATTTTGCGCTTTCCAGCTTTAGTAAATAAACCCCATTGTGTACTTAAAAGTGGGTTATGCCTTGTATAAACATTGTGCATTATACATAATATGAACTGGTATATTAAACACCAGGCAAAGCACCTATACTCACCCACTGTAAATGGCAGAAGGGGTTACGCATGAAGCACGCCTAGAGCCCATGCGCTAGCTCCTCCCAGGGTGCGGGAGTGGAAGCACACTTTATCTACAAAGCATAAAAAAAAAAGAAAAGATTTTTACAACACCAAAACCCACTAAATTAGGACCAAGCCTTTGTCAACTGTGAATACTGACCATATAAAAAGAGTCTAAAGGAACTTGACAGATGTAGCCTAGAAAAAGGTATAAATCCTTTGGGTGGTGGCAGTGGAACAGAAGTTTTAAAAAAACCACAATACAGCATGTCCACACAAAGGTGTGGTCCTAATTTAGTGTCTTGTGGTGTAGTTTTATAAAAGTGTAGTGTACTTAATGGCAGTGTTATAAAAAGCATTTTTGTAAGAGGTTGATTTAACTGGAGAGTGCATAATCAGGTGCAGCCTTGCATAGAAACCAATCAGCTTCCATTTTTTCTTGTCAAAGCTTAATTGAACAAGCTGAAGTTAGAAGCTGGTTGGCTACCAGCTTTTTATTATTATTTTCTATTTTTAGAATTTTTTGCAAATTTAATTTTTTTTCTTTAACCACTTAAGGACTGCCTAACCACGATACGTTGGCAGAGCGGCTCGGCTGGGCATAAGCACGTACAGGTACGTCCCTTTAAGAGCCCAGCAGTGGGGCACACACGCAATCCAGTTGTAAGCTCCATGACCGCGCCCTTGGGACCCGATCACCACCGCTGTACTGCGATCGGGTCACAGAGCTAAAGAACAGGGAGATGTAAGTGTAAACAAACCTTTCCCCATTCCTACTCTTCCTAGTGAGAGTGCCACTGATTGTCTGTTCCCTGTCATAGGGAACGACGATCAGGGATGTCACACGCCAAGCCACCCCCCACACAGTAAGAATCACTGCCTTAGGTCACGTTTAGCGCCCCCTACAGGTTAACCCCTTCACTACCAGTGTCATTTTCACAGTAAACAGTGAATTTTTATAGCACTGATTTCTGTTAAAATTACAATGGTCCCAAAATGGTGTCAAAAGTGTCCGCTGTGTCTGCCATAATGTCGTAGTCACGATAAAAATCACTGATCGCCGCCATTACTACTAGTAAAAAAAAAAGAATATGTATTGGCCTAAACTTAGTAAATGTTTTTTTATATATTTTTTGGGGATATTTATTATAGCAAAAAGTAAAACATATTGCATTTTTTTTAAAAATTGTAACTCTATTTTTGTTTATAGTGCAAAAAATAAAAACCAAAGAGGTGATCAAATACCACCAAAAGAAAGCTCTATTTGTGGGAAAAAATTACGTCAATTTTGTTTGGGAGCCACGTCGCACGACCACGCAATTGTCAGTTAAAGCGACGTTAAAGCGAATAGCAAAAAGGGGCCTGGTCCTTTAGCAACAAAATTGTCCGGGGCTTAAGTGGTTACCGTAAAAAAAAAATTGGGAGCCCTGTTTGGGGACTTTGGTAAAATATCAGGGGTCTAAACAGGGGAAATCTACGCCACACAGGGTGATTAGGGTGTATCCCAGGCACACCTGGCACACCCTGTGCGCATGCCTATGAGAGTCTAAGAACTCATGCACAAGGGCGCAATTGCCCATGCAGTGTAAATCTACTGCATATTTCTGGTGCGCAGGATGTCCTGGAACTGACATGTATATGTGAAGGCAAATGTATACAACTATGTGCCACTATTTGCAGTGTCTCATGTGCACAGATGTAATAACCTTGAACACACAATATCTTACGTCTATCCACAAGCGCTACTTTAAGCTAATAGCAGAGCATTTATATTTACAGGTGGCTGTACACAGAACCAGGACATCCCAGGAACCAAAAATAAGAAGTGCTTACGCTGCATGAGCAAATGTGCTCATGTGCATATAGCCCAATAACGCTTTAACAGATTTTTTTTTTAAATTGTCATTCACAAACAGATGACAAGCCCACAAACAAAATAAAGGAACTGAACTAACAAGATGGCCAAACATAAGTGAAATACAATGGCCTACTAGCATTCTGGCACAGTGCACATGATATAAAAAAAAACAGTTCTGAGTAATATTAATTGTATCTTCCACATTATTTTAAGGTGTGTAGTGAAATAAAATGTAACTGCTTGAAGCAGGCATAGGTATAACTATCAGAATGTTTGCTCTGGTTTTTCTCATTTGGTTTAATAAAAGCCAAGGCAGACCATCTGGCTTATTTCAGACTTGGCTCTGTGTTTAGATTTGCTGGCGTAGCTGCATAAGTCAATGGTTGCTAGGCACACAATTCCAGAAATTATTCTCTGTGACAAACCAGCCTCAAAATGTCATATATAAAGTGATTCAAAGAAATGGCATTAGTTGCCTAAAGAACGAAGGCATATGAATCGGAACAAAATGTTCATACCATCAATATTTCCTAGTTAAATTAAAACAAATATTGATAACCTCCACTCTGAGGAAACCATTGCCATGTTGAACAAAACAAATATAACCAGACACTTTTCCTTTTATAGTATCACAAGAGGGAAATGAACACAGGAGATACGGACAGCTCATCTACTGTGTACTTTATACCTGCTTCCATCACCTGCAAAGAGCCCCTAGGCTCCAGACGCTCTTTAAAAACCTACACACTAGCCCTAACTAAAAACATTACATCTACGTCCAAGAGACTTGGGTTATTTCATGTCTCCTCAACTACTATGAGCAGACATTTTTGTTTAGCCAAAACAGTAATTGTATGGGCAGCCCATAAACAACCCAAGATGTTTGGAGCAGTGTAACAAACTATGTTTTTCTTATTTATGAAGGAACTCTGGGCAGCAAATAAAACCTGATAGTTAAGTACTAATATCAACCAGGACACAAACAGATGTAAAAGCCCACTCAGAAAAAAATAAGGGAGTGAGATCACAAGATGGCTAAGCTGTGAGAAGAGAATGTACACAGTCATCATAAGGCTGTGCAAAGGAAGGTGCATCAAAATTCCATGTTGCTGGCTAGGGATCAGGTTTGGGTTCCCTGCCACTATGGGTTTGGAGGAAATCTTTGTGTTTGAGATTCATGGTCCTGCAGAATTAATGTAGGAATTTTTCAGACTGAATTATTTGTTACCACAATGCACTGCTTGAACTTAGTATAGCCTGTCACCTGACAGTTGCAACACAATGGGGGTGATTTACAGTACTAATAGGCAAATCCACTTTGCACTACTGAAAGTGTGCTTGGAAGGAAAATAAAAAACAGTATTTTAGCTTGCACATGATTGGATGATAAAATCAGCAGAGCTTCCCCTCATTTCATATCTTCCTCTCTAATCTACAACGACTGCACTTCCAGTGCACTTGTAATGCAGAGTGGATTTGCCTTTAGTAAACCAACCCCAATGTTTGCACAGCAGGACCACATCTGCAAATGTACAGGGTGGGCCATTTATATGGATACACCTTAATAAAATGGGAATGGTTGGTGATATTAACTTCCTGTTTGTGGCACATTAGTATATGTGAGGGGGGGAAACTTTTCAAGATGGGTGGTGACCATGGCGGCCATTTTGAAGTCGGCCATTTTAAATCAAACTTTTGTTTTTTCAATAGGAAGAGGGTAATGTTAAACATCAAACATATTTGGAATTTCACAAGAAAAACAATGGTGTGCTTGGTTTTAACGTAACTTTATTCTTTCATGAGTTATTTACAAGTTTCTGACCACTTATAAAATGTGTTCAATGTGCTCTCCAGTGACATGCGGCGAGTGCTACGCTGTGGACTCTTGCTGAATGAAGCTAGGCCAGCCACTGATGTTTCTTCATTAGTGACAGATTTCATGCGTCCACATTTTGGCAAATCCAACACTGAACCAGTTTCACAAAAATTAGCAAGCAGTTTGCTAACTGTAGCATGGGAGATGGGTGGTCTTGTAGGCTGCCTTGCATTGAAATCTGCTGCAATGACCCGGGTTCCTGCGTTCACCAGACATCAACACAATTTCTATCCGCTCTGCATGTGTTAACCTCGGCGACATGTTAATGGCTGTAAACAAAGAGAAACTTGTAAATAACTCATGAAAGTATAAAGTTACCGAGCACACCATTGTTTTTCTTGTGAAATTCCCAATAAGTTTGATGTGTCACTGTAGAAAGTGCTATACTTTACAAGGCTAGCAAATATAAACTAAAGTAATGAACTCAAGAGATATTCACAGGTTCCCTCTATTTACTGCATAAATGGATTCATTGGTCTATGCCTATTAATATACAAACGCACACATACGCACTGCTGCTGGTAAAAATGAACATCTCTGTTTATTCCCAAGGAGATCGGGATAGTACGACATCACACATTATAAACATCACAATACATATATATACAAGAGAAATTCAAAGATACTTATCACATCTGTAAAATCAGCTGGTTAGCAGTGAGCCTAGAGCTCCCATGGCCGGTATATAGAGGAGAGAGAAAGAGGGAGAAGGCCTTGGCCTGGCCACATGTCTTAGACCTAAGATGGCCACCAGGTTTCCATGAAGCTTTTGGCCAGCCAAGACCTTTACTCACCTAGCATCCAAGACAACAGAGAGCTCTGAGTTCCAGCCACTTACTTTTCACTCATTCCAACACTCCCTCCCATTTTGCCTGTCCTGATCAAATAACACCAAATCATTCCCTCCTCCAGTGGGGGGGAGGTATTCCAGTCCATTGTCACAAAACTCTTTGAAGCCTATAACATAGCTATGCAAACTGCCTGGGGCCCATTCAAACCATGGAATGAATTGTTCTCCAACATATGCCGCTTTGCGCCTGAAAGGCGCATATAACCCTTCTTCAGCTACGGCTCCTATTGAACAGTCCATATGGTCCAAACAGTCCTCAACTGTTTTACTGTGTTGCGTTCTTCAACATGCGCCCCCAAAACAGCGCTATAGCACAGTCCATAACTAACTTTCAACATATGCTTCCGAACCAGTACCTCTGGAACAGTCTTTCACTCTTCAACATGTGAAACAGCTCCTATGGAATAGCCCACAATGTTGCGCCTCTCACCATAGGCTTCAGAACCGGCTCCTATGATAGTCCATAACTGACTTCCAACATGTGTTTCAGAATCAATATCTCTGGAACAGTCCTCAACTGGTTTCCAACATGTGTTTCAGAACCAGTACCTCCGGAACAGTTCTTAATTATCTTCCAACATGTGCTTCAGAAACAGCTCTTTGGAACAGTCCATAATGGTTTTAACATGCTGTGCTTCCCAACACATGCCGCTTTGCTACTGGGTGACACACCAACATCACTCTTCCATGATGACTTCTATGTCCCCATTCTGTATCTTCTTCTTCTTCTTCTTCTTCACATCTTCATGATGGGGTGCAGAACAAGCAAGGGGCATCCATTCACTCACCATTCACCAGCACACACTCACACTCACAGCACCATATTAACCAGCTTTCAGATACAGAGTCCCAAGGCGCATCTTTCTTGCCCATCTTATTAGCCTAAAACACACCATTATCACCTTACAGCATGACACAAATCACCCAACACCTTAATATACATATATACAAATGACCCATCAAATCACGTTTCCCACTCCCAACCTCCTATAACTCTTCACTGTAAATACAGGTCAGGACTATGCAGGCTTGCACAGTGGTTTTTCAGACTGCAACTTGGCCTGTCTGTGGTACCTCGGGGATCTAAATTGGCAGCAAAGTCTCCAATTTGTACTCAGAGAAATCTCCATCAATTTGTCCCTTAACTTGCATAGGTAAGCAGGAGAGCTTCCTATATAAGTTTTGAGTCTAACAACACATATAAATCTCAAACAATGATAAAAAATTAATTAAAAAAAACCCACAGAATTCCATCCCTGTGATTCGACTTCAGTGACTATGCCCAGGGTATATCCTGCACCTGTACCTACTGTTAGGTTCAAGAAATACCCTTGTTTCATGACTGACGTTACATCGGTATCCTTTAAGACAAGGACAAAATTGTCTACGCCCTATATAATAACCACGTGCTTCCTTCCCAGCAATGATCTCTCCATCCCGAACACAGAATACTGTGCAGATACTAGCCAATGTGCCTTTGTTCTCGTTAAGCGATACAATATATTGCTCTTTTGTAAGAAGCTGGGAGTGTGCCTTTGCTAATTCCCTTTCTACAGATCTAATCAACTCTTCCATCTCTGTCACTCTTGTTTGCAATGTTTCTAAAAGTTTGCTCTTAATCTGACCGTCCGCGCTCTGTGAATGAAGCTGCTCTCGCAGATCCCTATTTAATCTCGACAAGCTGTCTGCTTTTGCCTGCAACCCCTCCTTCTCATTACTGGATGTTATTGCAATCTTTCGAAGTTGTTCACTGAATTTTCCTACGTCTTCCCCAACACGTCTCCTCTCTGCTTCCCATTTCTCTCCCATTTGATCAGATATTACCTTAATTCTGAGCAATACTGCAATTTCATTAGCCAATTTCTCTCTATCCATTTTCTTTGTTTGTTTACCCACTAATCTGGCATTATGTTGCTGACATTGAGACAATAGCGAAGCACACTGATTTTTAAGAGATTCATCTGCACATGAATGATAACTAACAGAGGCATGTTTCTTAACATATGTATACACAAGCTCCATTTTACAATCCACAGTATACAATCCACAGTACACAATTCTTTTAGTACTAATGTTCTCACACTTAGCCACCTAAAACTATTTAGCACATACCTTTAACACAACTGCACTTTCCCCCCACAAAAAAAATGTAACATGTTTTCTTGGCTCAGGTCATTTGCATGTCACAGACCTGGAAAGGGGGGGGGTCATTTGGGCTGTCAGCAGCTGAGAAAACACACATCACCCACACCAGACAGAGAGGGGGGGTGGTTGCTCTTTGAAAATGAGGATTGGTGTTCTATAGTTCAAACTTTAACAAAACAGCGCTTTGGGCCTGTTAATTCATCTAACACAACATCACAATCCATGGATCTCACACACTTCCGCACAAACACGTACCTCTCACACTGCCCCAAGCAATGAGCCAGACTCAATTATCTTTTAGCTCTTACAACTCACAAATTAAAAAAAACAAACAAAAAATAAACAAATCGCTCCTCGCATTCACTATTCTCATTCCTTACCACTTTTACCTGATGTCATTCAACACAATTGAACCTTTTGCCTATACATAGAAAAGACTCATCACACATACCGTCCTTCTAAAAGCTGCCTTGTACTTGAGCACTTCTGTCCTGTGGGTTCTATGTGGCTTTTAGGGCTACCACATTTCCATTGGGCGCCAATTGTAGAAAGTGCTATACTTTACAAGGCTAGCAAATATAAACTAAAGTAATGAACTCAAGAGATATTCACAGGTTCCCTCTATTTACTGCATAAATGGATTCATTGGTCTATGCCTATTAATATACAAACGCACACATACGCACTGCTGCTGGTAAAAATGAACATCTCTGTTTATTCCCAAGGAGATCGGGATAGTACGACATCACACATTATAAACATCACAATACATATATATACAAGAGAAATTCAAAGATACTTATCACATCTGTAAAATCAGCTGGTTAGCAGTGAGCCTAGAGCTCCCATGGCCGGTATATAGAGGAGAGAGAAAGAGGGAGAAGGCCTTGGCCTGGCCACATGTCTTAGACCTAAGATGGCCACCAGGTTTCCATGAAGCTTTTGGCCAGCCAAGACCTTTACTCACCTAGCATCCAAGACAACAGAGAGCTCTGAGTTCCAGCCACTTACTTTTCACTCATTCCAACACTCCCTCCCATTTTGCCTGTCCTGATCAAATAACACCAAATCATTCCCTCCTCCAGTGGGGGGGAGGTATTCCAGTCCATTGTCACAAAACTCTTTGAAGCCTATAACATAGCTATGCAAACTGCCTGGGGCCCATTCAAACCATGGAATGAATTGTTCTCCAACAGTCACATGAAAAAAACAAAAGTTGGATTCAAAATGTCTGACTTCAAAATGGCCACCATGGTCACTACCCATCTTAAAAAGTTTCCCCCCTCACATATACTAATGTGCCACAAACAGGAAGTTAATATCACCAACCATTCCCATGTTATTAAGGTGTATCCATATAAATGGCCCACCCTGTATAATGTTTTACTGTTGTGTAAATCCTGCATTACACCTTAAAGTTCTGCAAAGGTGGTAGCTGGACTTCAGCTGAATTTTTTTTAATGTTTGTTGCATGGTATATCCTGCTTTGTGTTTAAACATTTGCAGACTTTTCTATTGCTTAGCACTGTATAGGTCCTACACAAGGTTTCCACAGTTGGACCTTAGCTACCAAATTTATAAAATTTGCTGCAGGGTAAATCCTGCCTTGAGTCCCAAATCTTGGAGCTTATACCAGTGCCCAACACAATAAAGGTGCCACACGATGTTTCTGCAGGTCCACCCATCTTGCTGCACTGACACATGGGGACAGCCTCTCAGAGACTCTTGTGTTTATCCAGGTAACATCACTTAGGCTACTCTTTTATTCCTTACTTTTGGATGGCAAGCTTTGTCTATTTTGACTGATATGCTTGGCATGTTCGGTTCTCCTATTTTAACAGTGTGAACCTTTTCTAGTTTTGATTTGTTGTAATCAATGTGGCATGATGTGTTTTCATGCTTTTGCATACTGACGATGTTTTCCTTTTTCTTTTCTTTTCCCCCTATACACACTATATAAGTTGCTGATCGGACTGGTTCTAGAACTGTGGACGACCTGATAGATCTGGTATTTTTGGCTGCCCCAATAGGTGCTTCCATATATTAAACATAGTAAGTGCAGAATCTATATAAACTTAGTTGATTTAAACTGAATTTTGGAACACTACACTCATTAGGCGTTATGTGTTCCCTACAGCTGGGTCTCCTTCTCCCCTCCTGTGGCTGAGCCAATGCCCCTGCGCGGAGCGGCTACTTTGGATTAAGGCTCCACGCCTATTCTGGCTGTGAAATATATTGGTGTCCTTAGTCACTGGCAGGATCAGGATATTGAGCCTCTGCGGCCCCGGGGGTGCGCATCGCAGCGATCGTTGTTGCAGGGTGTCAGTCTGACACCCCGCAGCACCGATCTAGGTAAAGAGTCTCTGACGGCACTCTTTACCACATGATTAGCCGTGTCCAAGAAGAGCCGGTTATCAGCTTTTCCTCACTCGCGTCTGTCAGACGCGAGTAGAGGAGAGCCGATCAGCTGCTCTTCTGACAGGGGGGTTTGTGCTGATCGATTATCAGCACAGCCCCCCTCCGAGAATGCCCACACTAGACCAGCAGGGAGGCTACTAGACCACCAAGGATGCCACCAGACCACCAGGGATGCCCTCCAACAGGTATGCCACCCTAGACCACCAGGGATGCCAATTAGTGCCCACAATGGATGCCAATCAGTGCACACAATGGGCATCACTGATTGGCAGGCATTGTTGTTTTGCACTGATTGGCATCCATAAATACAATATAATACAGTACATCCACGCCCATCCGTGCCACCTATCAGTGCCCATCCATGCCCATCCATGCCCATCCATGCCACCCATCAGTGCCCACCCATGCTGCCTATCTGTGCCCATCTGTGTTCCCTATCCATGCCCATCCTTGCTGCCTATCTGTGCCCATCCATGCCGCCTATCAGTGCCCATCCGTGCCGCCTATCATTGAATGAATGAATGAAAAACTTATATAGCGCGGCACATGCGAACTGAATCGCCTCTGGGCGCTTGTTGTTCCTGTCTCCTTTGATATCAAAAGAGATGAGTCTTGATATTTCTCCTGAAGGCTAAGTGATTCTTCTCCAACCGAATGCTGGTTGGTAAAGCGTTCCATAGACTGGGACCTTGGACAGCGAATCTTCTTTCTCCTTTGGACTTGTAGTTGGCTTTCGGCATCTGTAGTAGGTTTTGATTGGTGGATCGCAGAACGCGATTGGGGTTGTGAGCTTTTATTTTTTCGCATAGATATTGGGGGGCATTCCCATGGACACATCTATGCGTTAGACAGAGTGCTTTAAAAGCAATCCTGTCATTAACTGGTAGCCAGTGAAGGGCTCTCAGTGAAGATGAGATGGATTCCCAGGGTTTTTTCCCTGTCACAAGTCTGGCCGCCGTGTTCTGAACGACTTGCAGACGAGCGATTTGGTATTTGGGGAGTCCGAGGTAAAGGGCATTTGCATAATCCAGTCTGGAGTTAACACTTGCTCCCACCACGACCGCTAAATCTTCTTTGGGGATGAAAGGGGTAAGTCTGCGTAGAAGGCGCAACAGATGGTGGGATCCGCTGACTACTGACCCTATTTGTGCGTCCATTGTCATGTAGGAGTCAAAAATGACCCCGAGACTTTTGACTTTGGCGCTAGGGGTGATGATTTTGCCCAAAATGGGCGGGGGTGTCCAGGTTGTTGCAGGTTGATTCATTTGCTTGGTGTGAAACAGGAGAAGTTCTGTTTTCGCTCCGTTGAGTTTAAGATAACTCTTTGTCATCCAGTCCTCTATCAAAGAGAGGCATGTCTCTAGATTGAGGCGTTGATCCTTTTTATTGCAAATGCGGAAATACAGTTGCGTGTCTTCTGCGTATGAGTGATAGAGCAGTTTTTGGCTGCTGATAATCTCAAAAAGAGGACAAAGATAGATGTTAAACAGCACTGGTGACAGATGCGATCCTTGAGGGACTCCGCATGTTACTGTGTGTTTCTCAGATGTGAAGGGTCCTAACTTCACTGTTTGCGATCGGTTTTCCAGAAAAGAGGAGAACCAAGATAAATCGCCTTCTGCGACTCTGGCTACTTCAGCTAGCCGTGTCAATTAAAGTTTGTGGTCTACAGTGTCGAAAGCTGCGCTTAGGTCCAACAGAACCAGAAGACAAGATTCTCCTTCGTCTGCGGCCTCGAGATCGTCGTCCCATATTTTGAGCAATGCGGTTTCTGTGCCGTGTCCTGGACGGAAACCCGATTGAACTGGATCAAGTAGCTTGTGGGTATCTAGATGCTGTTGCAGCTGTTGTACCACTACTTTTTCCATTACCTTTGAAAGTACATTTAAGGCTGTTATGGGACGGCGGTGTAGTGGATCCTTGGGATCTAGGGTGGGTTTCTTCAGGATGGGTTGGATTACGCCCTCTTTCAACTGTGAGGGCACTATGCCCTCCTTGAAGGACTGGTTGATAAGCTGCGTGATGGGGGGTGCCAAAATGTCGGCGCATTCCTTCAGCAGTTTTGTGGGGATGATATCATTAGGTGCTGTGCCATTACGCAAAGCCCCAATGATTTCATTAGTGGCATCGATGGAGATGGGTTCCAGGGTAAACATACCTGATAGAGGTGAATTACTGTGGGTGTTGTGTGAAAGGTTGCGGGGGGGGCTAAGGGGGGAATTGTTCTGCTGAATGCTTTCACGGATTCCCTTGATTTTATTAATGAAGTAATCTGACAAATCATTGCAAAATTCTTGTGAGTCCGAATTGGGGGCTTCAAGACATCCTGGTTTCATGGTCTGAGTGACCATCTTGAAGAGTTCACGAGGGAGGTTTAAGGCGCTATTGATAGCCTCAGAAAAATTATTTTTCTTGGCTTGGAAGATTTCTTTGTGGTATTTTCTTGTTGTTGCTTTGTAGATGGAGAGGTTTGCCTCTGAAGAACTTCTTTTCCAGGCGCCTTCCGCCTTCTACGTACTTCTTGCTTCAGTAACGACAGCTGGTTGTTAAACCAGCTACAGTTGTTTCTCCGGATGTGAGTTTTACGCTTCGGCGCTACTAAGTCGGCTGACTGTAATAGGGCTGAGTTTATGGCATCCAGTGTTTCTACGGCCGTTTGATGCAGCTGGATTGTTTTCATTTTTTCCCTTAAAGTGGTTTTGAAGAGTTCCGAATGGAGCTTCTTCTGACATCTAGCCCAGTGTGTAGTCACTGGTCTAGATGTTTTTGCTAAGGGGGGGATTTTGGAAATAATGAATTTAATTGCATGGTGATCAGTCCATGGCAATGGTTCATTTTCCAACATTTTTATTTCCAGATCTTGTCTGAAAATAAGATCGAGTGTGTGGCCTGAAGCATGTGTGGGTCCACATACTAGTTGCTGTAGCCCTAAACCTTCCAGGTGGTCAATACAGGCGTCGGCAACGGGGTCTTGTGTGGAGTTGGCCCAGAGATTGAAGTCCCCGAGCAGCAAAACATGTTTGCTGTTGAGGGTGTAAGTGGAGACGAACTCCGTCAATGATGATAGCAGCTGCGATTTTGGGCCGGGTGGCCTATAGCAGAGAAGAATGTGGACGGTCTCCTTGGAATTTGTTTGCAATTGCAGAGTAAGGGTTTCCATGAATGGAAGAGGGTTTTGAAGGACTGGTTTAGTGATCGCAAGATGAGTCTTGTGGATCACCGCCAGTCCTCCTCCTCTTTGCCCTATTCTGTTTTCCGTTATGATACGGTAGTTTTCTGGCACTAGTTCTCCTAGAATGGTGTTACAGTCGGCTGTAAGCCAGCTATCTGTAATAAAGAGGCAATCTAGATCGCATTGTAAAATGAGGTCACGGATTTCCAGTCGGTGTTTTACTGCCGATCTTGTGTTGATCAAAGCACAAGATATGTGCTTAGGCTGGGGTGAATGGCAGAAATATCTGACAGTCGATCATCGATCGACTCTCAATATTCGTTCAATTCTTAGGGCTTTTTTGGTGATGGCTGGTAGTATTGCGGCGGATTGCCTCAAACTCCAAATGGTTTCTGCAGAATATTGCTGATATGCCATGGTCGCCAAACACCAGGAGGGGGTGGGTGGTAGTTTCAGGGGCGATGGGGAGAGGAATTCGCTAAATCCTCTCTCCTGGCTTGGTCCAGAGGAAGGCAAAAAAAAAAACCCTAGCCGTGCTGGGCCAATATGCTCCGGTGGGGTAAAAAAATTCCTTCCTGACCCCTGTAAAAGGCGATCGGGTGACCCCTGGATCAAGCTTCTGTTGTGTTGAGATGAGAAGTGGCTGGGGGTGAGGGGTGTGCTTATTGCTGGTGTAGCAGGAGGGTTGCCTGATCAGGCAGCAGAATGCAGCCTGGAGCTGACAGCTCGGTGGATGGTGATACTGGGGGGCTCAAAAGGTAAGCCAAGGAAGAGTGGCTGTACTACTAGGGAAGGGGGGATTCCTGGAGGATTTGGGGGGGATTACCAGGAGTGGGGGGCGCCGCGCCAGTAGGCCCCAGGTGAAGCCGCGGTCTGTCCGGAAAAACGCCCTAGGATGGCGGAATTGTCGCTGGGGGGTAGTAGGAGGGTGTCTCAGCTGGCGATGGCGGTATGGGGGCATAGGGGATGGAGGATAGGAGCAAGGGTGTGGGGAGCGCCGCAGCGGAAGGCCGCGGGTGAAGCCGCGGTCTTTCCTAGATCGCGGCCTCGCAATTCAATGCAGGCTGGCATTGCCCCATATTAGTGCCCACTTCCCATCAGTGCCCATCAATTCCACCTCATCGGTGCCCATCAGTGTCGCCTTATCAGTGCCCGTCAGTGCAGCCCCATCAGTGCCCATCAGTGAAGGAGAAAATGTTCTTATTTACAAAGTTTTGTAACAGAAACAAAAAAAAAGCATTTGTTTTTCCAAATTTTCTGACTTTTTAATTTTTTTTTTGCAGAAAATAAAAATCCCAGAGGTGATCAAATACCATCAAAAGAAAGCTCTATTTGTGGGAACAAAATGATACAAATTTAATTTGGGTAAAGTGTAGCATGATCACGCAATTGTCATTCAAAGTGCAACAGCACTGAAAGCTGAAAATTGGTCTGGGCAGGAAGGTGTGTAAGCAGGCCCGGACTGGGACAAAAAATAGGCCCGGGCATTTTAGACTGAGCAGCCCGGGGGGGGGCCCGGCGGGGGTTAATGATGGGATGTGGGGTGAGATAAAGAAATATAGATAGACAGAGAGAGAAAGAAAGAAAGAAAGAAAGAAAGAAAGAAAGAAAGAAAGAAAGAAAGAAAGATAGAAAGATAGATATAGATAGAAAGATAGGTACAAAGATAGATATAGATAGAAAGATAAAGATAAAAAGAAAGGAGGATGGATAGATAGATAGATAGATAGATAGATAGATAGATAGATAGATAGATAGATAGATAGATAGATAGGAAGGAGGATGAATAAAGAAAAATGATAGATAAAGATAGAAAGATAAAGAAAAAAGGTAGAGAAAGAAAGAAAGATAGAGAAAGAAAGAAAGAAAGATAGATAGATAGATAGATAGATAGATAGATAGATAGATAGATAGATAGATAGATAGATAGATAGATAGATAAAAAAGAAAGATAGATAAAGATAGAAAGAAAGAAGTGAATGAAGGAAGATATATAGAAAGGAAGGAAGATAGATGGAGAAGAAAGATAAAGATAGAAAGAAAGAAGGGAAGATATATACAGAAAGAAAGAAGGATAGATAGATAGATAGATAGATAGATAGATAGATAGATAGATAGATAGATAGATAGATAGATAGAAAGAAGATAGATAGATAAAGAAAGATAATGATAGATAGATAGATAAATAGATAGATAGATAGTTGTAATGCGTCTATAGAGGGCACCAGAACACCGCCCCCTCTGGCTCAGCCGCAACAATGGGCACAGTGGCGACAATGGGCACAGTGGCGACAATTAAAGGACACGGTGGCTGCGTTTGATGGCATGGCACAGTGGCTGCGTTTGATGGCATGGAACAGTGGTGACAATTGATGGCACAGTGACTGCAATTGATGGCATGGCACAGTGGTGACAATTGGTGGCACAGTGGCTGCATTTGATGGCATGGTACAGTGGCTGCGTTTGATGGCATGGCACAGTGGTGACAATTGATGGCACAGTGGCTGTGTTTGATGGCATTGCACAGTGACTGCATTTGATGGCATGGCACAGTGGTGACAGCAGAACAGTGTCTGTCAGGGAGAGTTGGCGGGGCAGACAGAGGAGGGAGGAGGGGGAGGAGTAGAAGTAGATCCTCTCCTCTGGTCGTGCGGGCAGCAAGGGGAGAAGTGTCATAGCTGGCTTTGATACGCCCAGCTCATCTCTCTCTATCTGGTGCTGTGTTGGTGGTGTACACCCCTGGGCAGACGTGACATGTGGCCCGCGGGCCGCCGAGGGACGCCGGGCATTTGCCCGGTATGCCCTATGGCCAGTCCGGGCCTGTGTGTAAGTGCCCTGTATGGAAGTGGTTAAAATATGGGATGGCAGAATATTGTGTTGCTGGCACAGTTTGTATAAATTGTACTGTTCAATAATACGGTACCACATACAATTTACAGACATCTTTCAAGCATGTACTTTAAAAGATGTTTTAGAGGAGGCTGCAGCAGAGTTAAAAATTGAGTCCAAACAGGGGGCCTAGCATATATTTGAAAGTTTTGAAAGTAGTATTTCTCTACAAAGCCACTTGGGCCCAGTGATTGTTATTAGGGAGAGAGTCAATTGCTTTACATATCTCTGTCAAAGAGAATGGTGTGTTCAAACTATCCAGTTGGGTTGTAGTCAGCTTCTGAATGTTTAACTGAGCAAGAAAGTTGTCTATATCTGGTAAGGATGGTTGAGAGGTCAAGGGGTCACTGTTAATATGATAAATAGAGCTGTAGTAGCAGCTGAATGTGTCACAATTTCTTGTGGATTGTGTAATTTATGACCACCAGTGGGATGGTGCAAATAAGCGATTTTGGTCTTACTACGATATCCCTGCCAACCATAGGTGCAGGAAAGATGTTTGCGTGAAGCCCTCCCCGACAGGAGAAGACAGTGATTATTGCTAGTGTTTGTAGCAGCCACTAGCACTAATTGCAAGAGAAACCAGCAGGCTGGGTGTACCCAAGTTGATCGATCAATGAACTTGGTTTATTCAGCCTACCAATTAGGCCGCATACACACGTTTCCAGCGGACATGTCTCATCGGATTTTGGTCCGATGGCGTGTACACACCATCGGACGAAAATCCCCTCGGGCTGAGGACGCGGTGATGTGGCGGTGACGTTGACGCCGCCACATCACCACTCCAGGAAGTAAAATACTTCCACGCATGCGCAGAGATTTCTGTCCGCTGGTTAGTGTACTAACCAGTGGACATATCCGACGGACATGTCTCCGGCGGACAAATTTCAAAGCATGCTTTGAAATTTGTCCACTGGGAAAACATGTCTCCTAGCCAGTACACACGATCGGATATGTCCGGTGAAACGGTCCGTCAGACCACAGTTTTTAAAAAATAACAATTAAAACGATCATGTGTGGGCTTCAGAGCATTTTTCAGGTTCTGAAAAACAGGCACATTTTTTTTCGAACATGCTCTATTTTTTCATGACGTTTTAAACAATGTTGTTTTTCGGGTTGTAAAAAATGATCATGTGTGGGCTTTAACGACGTGAAAAACCCCTGCATGCTCAGAAGAAAGTTGAGACGGGAGCGCTTGTTCTGGTAAAACCACTGTTCGTAATGGAGTAAGCACATTCATCACGCTGTAACAGACAGAAAAGCGTGAATCGTCTTTTACTAACACTAAATCAGTTAAAGCAGCCCCAAGGGTGGCGTCATCTGAATGGAACTTCCCCTTTATAGTGCCGTCGTAGGTGTTGTACGTCACCGCGCTTTGCTAGAGCATTTTTTTTGTTCATGATAGTGTGTAGGCAACGCCGTTTTAATGATGAAGTTGAAAAAAAAACATTGAGCCTGAAAGCGTATTTTTTTACAACCCGAAATACCAAAAATAGGTAGAAGAATACGTATCGGCCTAAACTGAGGAACATTTATTTTTTTATTTTTTGAGGGATATTTATTATAGCAAAAAGTCAAAAACATTGCATTTTTTTCAAAATTTTTCAAAAACACTCTTATTTTTGTTTATAGCGCATATGTTAAGTATGGACGTCGGGACAGCGTTGAATTGTACGTCGGTTACATCGTTTGCGTAAATCGTTCGGGAATGGAGCTCGACGCTAGTAACGTTCATGTCGTTTTTATTGAGGAAAAGCGACGTGATTTCACGCATGCGCACTGGTTCCTTTTACGCAAACAATGTAACCGACGTACAATTCGACGCTGTCCAAAAAAAAGTGAATTACGTGGGGTCATGATCCATTTACATGAATCACGCCCCCACTTCAGACATTTGAATTGCGCGGCCTTACGCCGCCACACATACGTTACGCCGCTGTAATTAATGGCGCAAGTTCTTTCTGAATAAAGAACTTGAACAAATATTTACAGCGGCGTAACGTATCGGGGATACGTTACGCCAGCAGAAAGATCCACGGATCTTTCTGAATCTGGCCCATTATGTTATCCATTGCATCATTCATTTTCATCTGTAACCATTTGATATCAGTGAACATAATATGAAAAATTTGCAATATGAAAAATTGAAAAAATACCAATATTCATCACTTTCACCTCTTACAACTCTTTTCCTCTTTTGTTTAGAGGAATGCAAAACAAAATTCCCCTTTCAACATTTTCCATTTTTGCCATAAAAGAGCAAAAAAATTGCTACCTCATTTGCAAAAGCATTCCACAGTTGAACCAATCTTACCTTGAAGAACCTCTACAAGTCTACATCTCGGTTTTGTGCAAATGTATTCCATTTAATGTATGCAATGATATTCTCCTTTAGTTTACCATTTAACTTTTCATGTTGGTATTTTGTCAAGATGCTTGTGAAACACATGAATATTTAGCTGATTTTTTAATCATTTTAAATTTTAAATCATCAGCAAAAATGAAAATTTCGCTATCTATTTCATCCTCCAGATCATAAGTTAAGATATGGAAAGGGCCAGATTAAAAAAAGATGTACACCGGCTTATCTCCATATACGCCGCCGTAATTTCAAATGTGCGCCGTCGCATCTTTGCGCCGATTCACAAATGGAGATACGCCGAAAAACATGGCTTCAGCCGTCCAACGTAACTTGCCTACGCTGGCGTATCGTGGGCGCAAAGTTACGCTGGACGCATTCGGCGTTCCCATTATAAATATACAAATGAGTAAGATACGCCGATTCACGAACGCAGATGCGCCCGACCGCTTCATATACGCGATTTGCGTAAGGCTTAAGTCCGGCGTAAAGTTACCCCTGCTATATGAGGCGCAGCTAATGCAAAGGTATGGGCCAGGGGACGACACCGTAGAATTTTACGTTGTTTACGTAAATAAATCAATCATAATGTGTCAACATATGTAGCAGACCTACCTTGCAAGTAGCCCCTCCAAGCCCTGCAGAGTCAGAATTTTTAACGATTGTGGGCACTTCCATGTTCTCCCTTCTGGGTTCTAATTCTTTGTATAGGATAGCAGCACAGAGCTGGTCTGTGAATAAACCCTAAGCTGTGCATGAGCAGCGTAATGATGTAACATCTGCCGTACACCATTCTTGTGGAAATACCTATGGAAGAGAGTTATCAAAATAAGAAACTGTTTTTTTCAGTTACTACATCATTCTCTTAACATGTGGATGTATGCCATTTGGGCGAGAAGCTTTGACTATTTCAAATTTATTTAGATAAAGCACACTCATTTTTGTTTTAGGTTAGTTACATTTAAAAGGAAGAAGATCCTGGATTGCTGCACTCCTTAAAACGATGTCTTAATTGTACAAATAAAATCCAAAAAAAAAAAAAAAAAGTGATGCAGTCAAAATGAAGTGCACAACAGGAAAAAGGTGGCTGACATATTTCACATCATGTGATGCTTTCTCTGTGTCTCCCTGCAGGGATGTAGTCCTAAGGGAGGGGGCGAGCCCGCTGACTAACCCCCAGCTAGAACAGCTCGGATGATGGGGCAAGCTTACTGAGGAGAAACAAGAAGTGAGAGATTCAGAAAAAAAAAAAAACATTTAGAAGGGAAAGGAAAGTGAACCAACAATGCACTAGCTTAAAGGAACCTAGTTAGAAAAAAAAAAAAAAAAACCTTTACAACCCCTTTAAGGAGGGTAGTTGGCCTCATATGAAGAAGAGCAGGTAGGTGTATCTGAATATTTCATAGAATGGGAGCACCAATGGTAGTGGTATCTATGTTGAAGCTGAGTTACCTGATTAGAGGCAATATCAAGCAGTAGGGCTTCTGTTTTAGAGGTGTCTATTTTTAGCCCAATAAGGTACTAAATGTATGATGTACACAATGTAACACTGGTTAGGTAGTATGAGGTTCTGTTATAGTCAACGAAATATCAACCACAAATAATGATAACCTAAACTCTTTATTCTGGACTGTGATTTCCTATGATATCAGCTCTCAAAAGTATTGCAGAAGGTAGGGGTTTCAGACATAAAACAAAAAATAAAAAGGACACCCCTGCCTAGTGTCATTGTACATTCTAAAAGGTTCTGACATTGCATATGGCAGCTTGACTTGGGCCATAGACGTGGAATACAGTGTTTTTAAAGCTTTAAAAAAATGACCTTTGTGCCGCAGAGTTTCAAACATATAGAGCCAGCCTAACCTGTCAAACACATCTATGCACAAAAGCAAGGCCATTGTTTTAGCCTTATTTATATTATCTACCAGGTCTACAGTCCCTCTAGTGTTGTCCCCTACTTGTCTGGCCAATGTCAAGCCAACTTGATCTCTATGTAATAAGTTTGTAGTGTAAGGGCTAACCTATTAACCAAAGTTTTGGTAAAGATTTTATAGTCCAAATTGAAAAGGGCAATGGGCCTGTATTTAACTGGAGAGGCCAGGTCTTTCTCAGGTTTGGGTATGACTGTAATAAGTGTTGAAATTGGGGATAAGGCATTTCACCTGTAAAGAAAAAAAGAGTAATATCGCACTAAAAACAGAACCATAAAATAACAGCTGCAACAAAAAAAAAAACATCAAAATATCTATATGGCAATCAAGAAAAAATGTCACAAATATGTTGGGCTAATAAATCAGTGAAAACATAATACATAAATAAATTTATAAAATAAATAAAAAAGCTTGATAAGTGACACACACTTCATTCAGTGATATATTGAGTCCATATAAAGTTCAAA
Source organism: Rana kukunoris (assembly GCA_029574335.1). NCBI lineage: Eukaryota > Metazoa > Chordata > Amphibia > Anura > Ranidae > Rana > Rana kukunoris. The sequence continues at coordinate 336,433,543 of CM056052.1, read as the reverse complement.
CCAAAAGTAAATGTGAAAAACACTGCACAGAATAGTCCAATAAAATGAATAGCGGTCCAGAGTGCATGTGCCGCGCTATACAAGTTTTCATTCATTCATTCATTCATTCATTCATTCATTCAGAGTAGATCAACCTTCACCAAGGGGAAGCATGAGGGGGAAGAGGAGATGTGCAGGAGTCCCAATTGAAGAGAAGAATCTCACTCTATGAGTGGGTATCTTTACCAGATCAGGTGGACCCCCTAACAAGCAAGGTCATATGTGGAGGCAGAAATGGCCCTCTGCAGGGACACAAGCATTTCTGGATCTCTGTATCCTGGATCTCTGTGCTGCAACTCAATCTCCCAAGTCCTTCATAGGAAATAGAACCACAAGTCCTTTAATCTAAGGGAGTCACTGAAGCCGGCCAGCTAAGAGACAGTAGGACTACATTTTGTTCACTGAAAAAGATGAGGCCATGTGGAAAACAATTTCCAGTGTATTTCTAACATATTTGCAGAGTGTTGAATCCTCACTGAGCAAATGCCAATGTTTTTCCATACAGTACATGTATGGAGTTGTTGATGTTGGGCTGAGTATCTGGTGATGAATTTCAAGGTTTGTTGATTCTGATCAGGTTTGGGTTTCATATAGAGTAACAATGTCCTATCTCTACCAAGGGCTTTATTAAATGCCTTCCTCAAAACACTTTTGCTGTACCCTCGCTAGACGTTTGTGTAGACTGTTAGCTTGCAGCCTAAATTCTGCTTCATGTGTATGGGGCATATGGTATGCTGTGCACTAGTAGGGATATAGAGTGTCCATTGTGTGCATGCAATTGGATGTTACCTGCAGTGCTTTTACGGTATAGTTTGGTAACTAGTGTTGAGCGGAATACGCCATATTCGATTTCGCGATATTGCGCGAATATATAGAAGAATATTCGCGAATATTCGCTAATATCGAATATTCGTGATATTTTATCCAAAAAATTTTTGGCGAAATTTCGCTAATGCGAAAATGATTGCGAAATTCTCATAAACGGAGATCATTTCCTGTATTACTAAACTAATATGCACTAAACACTAACTCTACACTAACTCTACTTAAAAGAAAGGAGAATAAGGGGGCAAAAGAAGGGCGGAGAAGATAATCGCGCAATATTCCTATTGCGCGATTATCTTCTCCGCCCTTCTTTTGCATCAGAGCCAATCAGAATAACTCGAATATTCGGCAAAAGAAATATCGCGCAATATTCCTTTTGCCGAATATTCGAGTTATTCTGATTGGCTCTGATGCAAAAGAAGGGCGGAGAAGATAATCGCGCAATATTCCGTTTGCCGAATTTTCGAGTTATTCTGACTGGCTCTGATGCAAAAGAAGGGCGCATCAGAGCCAATCAGAATAACTCGAATATTCGGCAAAAGGAATATTGCGCCATTATCTTCTCCGCCCTTCTTTTGCATCAGAGCCAATCAGAATAACTCGAATATTCGGCAAAAGGAATATCGCGCAATATTCCTTTTGCCGAATATTCGAGTTATTCTGATTGGCTCTGATGCAAAAGAAGGGCGCATCAGAGCCAATCAGAATAACTTGAATATTCGGCAAAAGGAATATTGCGCCATTATCTTCTCCGCCCTTCTTTTGCATCAGAGCCAATCAGAATAACTCGAATATTCGGCAAAAGGAATATCGCGCAATATTCCTTTTGCCGAATATTCGAGTTATTCTGATTGGCTCTAATGCAAAAGAAGGGCGGAGAAGATAATCGCGCAATATTCCGTTTGTCGAATATTCGAGTTATTCTGATTGGCTCTGATGCAAAAGAAGGGCAAAGTAGCTTATGCGATTCTTTTATGTTGCCGAAAATTCGCAATGCTCTCTAATGAGTCTCTCTCTAATCATACCAGCAATGCTTTTAGATGTCGATGGAGATCACTAGGATGTGATCTGTTTTAAAAATAAATTTGAAAGAATACTCGAATATGCAATATTCGTAGCGAATATTCGCAATGCGAATATTCGTGAGCAACACTATTGGTAACTATGTTGTTTAAGGAATCTCTTTATATCGATAGATCCAAAAAGGATATGTACCACTACCCCCGAACGAGCTGCTGGTTTGATTTGGGTGGCACGTTACCTCTATCTTCCCGCCGTCTAGGGTACTGGATGAAAGCTGTCATAAAGTCAATGTCCACAGGACAGGTGTCTTTTCTCTGCTTTCATCACACAGCCGGGAAAAAACAGTAAAAAGTAGAAATAGGTGAATTGATAGAAGAAATGGAAATGGCGGATTCAGGGTTAACTGTTACTGAAAACAGTCTTGCTTCCAACGACAAACTTCTTCACCACTCTAGCCAGAGTTGGTATAGTGCATCTGGATAGGCCTCTCTAACCAGCCTAGCAGCCAGAGTGTCACTCGGAAACTTTAGGTTGAAGTCTCTGCCACAGACCCTCCCAAAGGCCGAGATAGTCTCGGTCCAAAATCCTTCTAAACTGGATTCAGCACCCGGATCTCCTTCAAACAGCTTTAATTACGTCAGGAACTGATAGGTGACCATCATCCAGCCTCTTAGATAGGAAGTGTCCTTCGATGAGCAAATAGGCCTCTCCTGTGACACCAGCCTTGTGCTCGGTGTCCCCCAGACAGGTTCTTCATCGATTGGCTTCCTCCCACTTTGGACGGACAGCACAGGACCACTTGTAAATTGTAGACTCAGTCTGCCTACTGAGTCTATGAGGTAGATTAATGCTCTGGACCAACGTGGTCCCGAAGCCAGGAACACTGCAACTCACACACACCCCGACCAGGAGAGCCACACACGGGGGTGGTGGGACGACTGCCCAGGTGGAATACGGCAAGGCGACGATTAAAAAAATTGGCATCTGCCCCTTAAATACCTCTCCCAAGCATGCACAGCGAGGCGATCAACCCTCCTGATTGGCTGCTGGTAAGACGCATCCACGCGACCCTGACCTCACTGCTGCCACCTGCCGTCTGGGGGGCCTGAGTCCCCAGACAACAGCCATGGGCACACAGTACAGCCAGAGCTGGAACAGAGGCCTTACATTTAGCCAAATAAACATGGTCAGAGTCAACTAACTCTCTGACCCCCCTCTAAATTTACAGCAGCACCTGCTATGAAAGTAGCCAGGCGCTACAGATATATAATCCTTATGCCAGTCAAAAGTAAGTTTAAGGTTAAACCTGTTGGTATTAAGTTGCTCTAAAGATACCGTACCGTATAAAGTACCGTGCCTGTCAAAATCATAAAAATATCATCAATATACCTAAACCAGAAAATTGCTTGGTCCAATTTGTCAAGTCAAACAGCGCATATATGATCATATATATGCCAAAATGCTTACCCCAGCAAGCCACCACCTGGGCCTATATCACAAATTGGATAACACTATGGTTCAGTTCATTATTTTAGAGGTTGCACCCCAGGACCCTTGTGGCGGCAACTTGGATAAACGCATCCTCCAGAGGGAAACTCTCTAGATTGAGTGACTTGAGGGGACCAAGCCACCTGGAATCAATGAGGTGATATCATATCGGCCCTTCCTTTGAAGGACCGGCATGGTGGCCCTTTTAATCCCAGGGTGGCTGGCCGCTACACACTTCCATCTCATTGAATCTCAGTCCAGTATAAGACCCCACACTTGCGACACACTCCCTACAACTGTGTACAACTGCTATTAATATAGCTACTGTATGTCCAGGACCAGTCAATAAAATATTTATCAACTCCATCTCCAAGAATTTTCTGGATCGGAATATGATGGTTATTGTTGAGCCATGCTATTTATGTTATGTTTTTTCCTTAGCCGTGGGTTTATTGTATGCCGTAGGAATCTTCTTGCCACGTTTTTTAATCTATCCAATAGGTATTTAAGTTCAATGTTTATAATTAATTAAATTGATGTATTTTTGTATAAGCAGTACTGCGGATGTTTTAAAACCTGCAATACAAGCTACCAACAATTTTTATATTGTTTTTCTATCGCCAGAGAAATTTCTTTGACTATTTGTTACAGCATGACTAGCAACAAAACGAGAGAAAATAGTTCCCCCAAAGAAGACCAAAATTAGAACTATGGAAAAAACACTGAATTTTATTAAGTAGAAAAAATATAGTGCAACAAAAACATATAAAAAATGGCAGATAAACAGAGTGGTATCACAGTTAAAAAATACAACGTTGTCAATTAAAATCAAAGGAATCGCAGGTGCGCATCACACATACATAACCCAATGACCAAACACACCTGGTTCAGGCACACAATTAATGGAGCACAGCTCAGAGTGGGAACACTCCCAGACTTAAATATATTGAGCAGTCCTGTGTATGGAGGGGGGAAAGTTTCCAGTGAGCTGAATGTGTGCTATTTGAAAAGGGTGAATCCGGAGATAAGGGTGTTGGTTGGTTGGATGGATGCGTGGATGTAGATCTGTCAATAGGACAAATACTTGCTAATCACAATGGTAATAGAACTCAGATGCAGCCCATGGAGAAACACTAGTGTGATTAACACAAGTATGCACAGGCTTCAGTAGGTACATATATAGCACAAATATGGCACTGGGCTGCAGATATGGGGGAGAGTATAAAGCACAGGGGTCAGGCTGGTATGGCATGACTAGCGCATGCACAGATTTTTTTTATTATTATTTTTTTATTATTATTATTATTTATTGAGGTTTTTTTGTCCATTTGCCCTGCTTCATAGTGCAGCTGCAGTTCACCCAATGACCTCTGCTACCAGGCCCTGGCCGAGAAGCGCCAGCACTGTGGGAATACATGGCTGCCCAAGCCCCTGGGGATTGGTCCCGCCCCTCCCAGGTTCTGGGAGGGGATTGGTCAACTGTCCGCCAGCAGAACATGGGAGAGGCATTCTTTATCTGGTGACTCGCTAGTACTTCTGCAATTCAGCGCTGGCGCATGTGCAGTTTACTTTGGGCGGCTTGAGTGACGTCGGACGTGCACAAATACAGTGAGGCTGGGACGCCATTCCTCAGATGCTTTGGGGAGTGGTGTCGTACAGGACACCTCACATATTGGTAGCCCGGTTGCTGTTGATGCAGCAGAATCACCTTTTTTTAGGGTATGTACAGCCACGTTTAGTGGTCCCATGTTCCTGTTTTGCCTTCCCTTTGATCACCACAATCTTGTCCATTCTTAAATATATATTTTTCTCATTAGATTTGCTCTATTGAGATCCACTTAATGCAATCGCTGCAGCAATATTACTGTTTAAACATGATGTGTACTCCTAGCAACCTGCTGGCAATGCAATGATATACAAATACATGTCCCTCCTTTTACAGATTGATCCCCAATCCACCTAAAATCTGCATCTATACCCACAGGCTATTTTATAGTTGCCCCAGATCGTGATGTGAGCATGGGTATAGTTGCCATGTGTTTATGTTCACCAATACCCTCATCATAGCATTTCACTATGCTATTCTACTTTTTTTTTATCTTTAGTTACCTGGTGCACCCCCATATTCTATTATACAGTGTGATGTGCCCCCGCAGTCGGCACCAGGGCCAGTGGTCTTTCTCTCAATTGGAGGGGGGGTCTGTTCAGTTGCTGCACTGTTTAAGCATGAGTGACTGTTAATGCTCTCTATAGCACCATTTATTGGTGAGTTCACATGTATCAATATATGTAGATGGCTATTTGTATTATATTACTACGTACCTTATGTTCTATATCATATTCCAATTGAAGTATGTTCTTCCAAAATTTTAGAATCTCCTAAAGAAGCGACATTTCTAGTCGGAAAACATGTAGAGACATTTTAAACCCTTCAAGGTCCCTTTTGGAAACACCCAGGAGATAATACTCTATTTCAACGTTGGCTTTGTTTCTTAATACAGCCCTGTAGCAAGTATACACTGTACACACCGAGTACTTCCCCGGGGAAAACCATCTGGCCTTTTTTCGATCATTTTGTATTTCTATCTTAGATGAATCATGTGTATATTATATGAGAATTATTAAAGAAAAATTGTATACATTTTCATATGTGCCTTTAAAGTAAATTTTTCAAAACATTTCCCAATTCAATCTACTATTAGGATGTGGCACTTTTGTACTTAGGGTGCTTGATTGCCACCCCAGGGCAACTGTAATAAATTTTAACTCTGATGCCGCGTACACACGGTCGTTTTTTGCGATGAAAAAAAATGATGTTTTCTGTGAAGTAAAAAACGACGTTTTTGAAACGTCACTTTTCAAAGACAATTTTGCATACACACCATCGTTTTTTCACAAAAAGCGAGGTTACGTTTACCACTCTTTTCCATTGAAGCTCGCTTCATAACTAGCTTCTGGGCATGCGCGGGTTGAAAAACGTCGTTTTAAAAGACGTTTTTGCTACACACGGTGACTTTTTGTGAAACAAAAAACGACGTTTTGAAAAACGACACAAAAAATTCAAGCATGTTGGAATTTTTTTTTGTTTTTTGACGTTTTGACCACACACGATCAATTTAAATGACGTTTTAAAAAACGTCGGTTTTTTTCATCGCAAAAAACGACCGTGTTTACGCGGCATAAGTTCTCGGTTTAGTTTGTGCCACTTCAAGACCCAAGACAATAGGGGATTGGTCCAAGTTATCAGATCTATTTCCAATGCAGCTGCAGATCTAAGGAGTGGCGTGGAAATTAAAAAATAGTCTAGCCTGGAATAAACTTAATGAGCAGAGTAATAAAAGGAGTATTGTTTCTGAGTAGAGTGTTTCACTCATCAAGGATCAAAAAATCAACATTGTTTGATTGTTTAAACAGATTCTTAGAAGGTTTATGGCCTCGGAGAGATCTCCGATCTCTGGTAGATGACCTGATTAAATTAAAATCTCCTTCTAGTGCTGTAAAAGCATGAGAGGATTGAACAAAGGTGAGATAGTATGGTTAAGAAAACCAATTTGGCCTGAATTCGGAGCCTGCAATCAATTAGAATAGAGAGACGGTCGCTGCCTGCGGGCCACAAACCCTGCAGAGCAGTACAGTACTGACTGAGTCTGTCTGACTATGGTACCATCCCAGATTTGCTCCTGCATCCCGCACACAATGCCTGGTGATCACGCTGGACTGGCAGTCATGTGACCAGTGGTGGGCGGTGCTTAGGATGGTACACAGGCACAGGGACAGGGCTCTTGGGGAGAAGGTTGCTTGACTCATGTGACAGGCTGCTGTCTGATGGGGCTGGAAGATGGCAACCTGCGGGAGAGACATGTGTTGTGTTGCTGCTGTCGAGATACAGAGAGAGAGAGAGAGAGAGAGAGAACAATCCCAGAGGAGCTGGTAAGTGTAACCCACAACCTGCACCACCACAACCTGCATTCACCCACCCTGCATTCACCCACCCTGCACTTGCCCACCCTGCACACACCCTCCCTGTACTCGCTCACCCTGCACACACCCACCCTGCATTCACCACTCTGCATACACCCACTCTGCATACACCCACCCTGCATACACCCACCCTGCATTCATTCATCCTCCACATACTCACCCTCCATATACCCACCCTCCATACACCCACCCTGCATTCACCTACCCTGCATTCACCCACCCACCCTTCATTCATCCACTATGAATTTACCCACCCTGCACTCACCCACCCTGCATTCACCACTCTGCATACACCCACCCTGCACACATCCACCCTGCACTTGCCCACCCTGCACTCACCCACCCTAAATTCACCACTCTGCATACACCCACCCTGCATTCATTCACCCTCCATAAACCCACCCTCCATATACCCACCCTCCATACACCCACCCTGCATTCACCATTCTGCATTCACCAACCCTGCATTCAACCAGCCTTCATTCACCCACCCGTATGTTCGATCGTTCATCGAATTACGAATGTTTTGGGCCGTTCACGACAAATTTGAGTGGCATTTTATGGCCCATAATTCACTGTGGCATTGCAGTGCATTGCTGGCTGATGATTGGCCAAGCATGCACTATGACCCGCATGCTTGGCCAATCACAGCTTTCAAAAAACGGAGAGCCATAATTGGCCAAGGCCAGGGTGGCTTTGGCCAATTATGGCTCAGGGGGTTTAGTACACGCACCACAGGTCGGCCTTGTGTAGTGTGTTGCGGTGGTTAAGAGAGAGACGACAGAGGGAGATAGAGTGTCATTTTTAGTAGGTAGATAGAGCAGGCAGGCAGGCTAGTCAGTTAAAGTTACAGTGTGTAGGGGATATATATGCATCCCAGGTGTTGTATATATATTTATACACTGTATAGTTTAGCTAGATCCGCCCTTCCTAATTTACTGGGAGGCAGGTGATTGTGCTAACTGCAGTATTCTCACATGGTGTACTGCCTGTGTCTTCTGCAGTGTGCACCTAAAGCTACGTGGTGTGTACTGCCTGTGTCCTCTGCAGTGTGCATCTAAAGCTACGTGGTGTGTACTGCCTGTGTCCTCTGCAGTGTCTGTGCTATTTTTCTCAATGATTTTCATCCATATTGCAGGGACCAGACATTACATTAAAGCCTCAAGCAGTTTTAAATTACTTTTTTCTTATAGTAATCTAATTTTGTGCAGGGACAGTTCTAAATATGTGCCGCTTCACAGGCAAGTACATGTTCCCTGGGGCAAGACCCGGGTTCTCAAAGACGTTTTACGACAGTACCTTGCATATTAGGCTTTAAAATGAGCACTTTTGAATTCGAACGTTCGGGTCCCATAGACGTCAATGGGGTTCCAAATGTTCATGCAAACGGTCGGTCCGTTCGAAGGTTCTGGTGCGAACCGAATGGGGGGTTGTTCAGCTCATCCCTACTCACCACAGATCCCACCTTACTATACTCTGCATTCACCAGTCACATAAGAACTCTTGCACCTCTCACCACCCATCACACTTCACTTCACAACTTCTTACAGCTATGGTCCCCATCACACCCTGTCCTACCTTGTATACACCCATCACACACTGCATTATACACTGTGTACTCCCCTCTTTCATTGTCACTAGCCTTTACAGCCTGGTTGCTACCTACCACCCTTACCCAAACTTTACAACACTCAAACCCTTCATACACCTGCTCATCCTTCAAAGTAAAAAAAAAACATTTGGTACATATTCCCTCATGCAATCCATAATTTTATTATCTTTTTATTTTTTTGCTTTAAAAAAATTAGATTTTTTTTTATTTTTTTAGTTTCTATCAGAACATTGTGTAAATAAGTAATTTGTCTCATTCACTGATGAGGCAGCACTGATTAGGTGGCACTAATATGCCGCACAGATTGGTGGCACTGATGGGCAAGCACTGAAAGGCAGCACTGATTGGTGTCTCTGATGGGCACTGATTGCTGTTTCCGATTGGGCACAGACTGGCATCACTTGCTGGGCACTGTTGGGGCTGCACTGATGATCAGTGCCCTTTTTACCTGTACGGGTTTCCCCTGCTAGGAGATGCCACTTATCGGCTCTCCTCTCCTCATACTCTGTCAGTGTGAGGCAAGGAGAGCTGATAAACGAAACTTCTGCTTTTAAACGCGATTGGACACAGCGGATCACATGGGCAATGAATGGTGAGCTGATTCGGTGGTTCAATGGGACACTTGACTGGACTTGCACCCAGGCCTAAGGCTGCCAGGACTCCCCTGTCCCTTTTGTAGGCTTTATGCGCCTCCCACAGAGTGTTATCTGCCATCTCACTTGTTCCGTTTATGCTAAAGTATTGCTCCAATACTTTTTTACAAGCTCCTCTCCTTGCTTATCTAATAGCTCTTCATTTAACCTCCAAGAGTAAGCTTGTCTCTGTGTGTCAGTTATATTAATTTTTATAATCATTGGTGCATGGTCAGATATAGTCGTTATTTCAATTTTTATGGAAGTCACCCAATCTAACATCCTATGCTTGATCATCCAATAATATATCCTAGTGTATGTCCCATGCAAAGGGGAAAAGAAGGTAACATCTTGTACCCTAGGATGTTGTATTTGCCATACGTCCACCACTTGGTGGCTATGCAATTTCTGTTTAATTGCCTTTAGCTGAACTTTCCTTGTCGCCTGTACACGTGACGTGCTATCTTGTTTTGGATCCATGCAGAAGTTCAAATCCCCAGCCATAAACAATTTCCCCTTTTTGGACTTTGACAGTTGTTCCAGAATTCTCCCTAGGCATCTCGTTGGATCTCTATTAAGGCAGTATATATTAGCTAGTGTGCATTTTATTCCCATTAATTTCCCCCTCAAAAAAAGATATCTTCCCTCTGGGTCTGTCAGTCTGTCCTCCAAGACAAACCGAACTCCTCCTCTTATACCGATGCTACTCCCGTATTGGTCATCGAATCTCCATAGAACCAAGTTAAAAAAGTCGATGGGAATACAATTTCACATTTGTTTCCTGGGACAGGTGTGTCTCCTGTAAGAAGACTACCCCTGCCCCATAATGCTTAATTTCTTTTAAAATTTCTTTTAATAGGGGTATTCAACCCACAAACATTATAAGTTAGAAATGTAACAGTCATCTTAATATACCCTCTTTACCTTTTTTTGCTGGGTTAAATGGTTCATGTTCTATCTTAGGAAGAGCGTGGTAAATTTCCAAGTAATTATTATTTTTCACGTGAAGTTGCCATCCTGCCCCCCCCTGCCCCTTATAGCTCCTATACCCTTGCCCTCCCGAAGAAACATAGTATATTACTATGTGCATACATTTTTTTTTTTATGGAATTACCATCCTGACCACCCACACCTTCCTCCCCCCGCCTTTCTTAGGTTTATAGCTTGCAGTTGGAGTCCCCCCCATTTTCACTCCACAAGCTATTCCCTTCTAGGAGGTAACTCTGACCATGGCGTCCATTTGCTATCGCCCCACCGCCCCCCTTTTTCACCGGGGGGGCGGTCGCTCTTCCCCGAGAAGCCCTGGGCACTGACAATTTCCATTCTATTTTCCCCCTTTCCCCTCTCCCTCCTCCCCCTCTTCCCCCTCCCCAAGTCCCTTCGAATATCTATTCATTTTTCTCTTCTTAATAGCTCTTCTGTATCTTCTTCTTATATCTTTTTCCTATTATTTGGTTTTACATTATCCATCCTGGTATGTCCATCTTTGGTATGCCTATTTCTTTACAGAACTTTTCCAAGTCTTCAAGGATTTTTAATCTCACTGATCTGCCATCTTTCAAGACAACTAAGGATGCCGGGAACCCCCAGGTATATCTAATTTTGGCGGCTCTCATTTGTTCCAGTAAAGGTCTTAGGAGTCTTCTTTTTCCAATGTTTCTGCTGACAAGTCTGTGAAGATTTGAAGGTCTACATCCTTATATTTTAGAGGAGGTTGGCCTCTCATGCTTTTCCATATCTTAGCTTTATCTCCATACTTCTGGAATCACACAATGACATCTCGGGTAATATGTGCTATGTATCCGATCTATTTTAGGTACTGTCTATTACAGGGTTGAATATTTCCTTCATTATCCTTTTCAGTTCTTTTCCTCTATCCTCCGGGAGTCCCCTTCTCCATAGATTTTGGCGTCTACTTTGATTTTCTTGATTTTCTATTTTATATAGACTATGCCTCTAATTAGCTTGTACGGTTTTAACTTGTGTTTTTAGGTCTTGTATTTCCAATGCTTGTTTGTTATTTTTATCTTCTGTTTCTTCTGCCTTTTCAGCAGATGGCCCAAATCCTCTCGCATTGTTGCTATTTCTGTTTTAAAAGAATTCTCCAATCTTTTCTCCAATCCCTCAAACATTTCTCTTATTTCAATTGTAATTGACATTTGTGATTGTACATTTTGTTCTCCTGTATCAGCTTGTCTAGCCATCTTGATATTTTCCTTAGCTTTCTCCTGTACTTCGCCTTTCTTTTTTGCCGGCTCCTTTTTTTTTCTTTAGTCACCTGCAAACTATCAGGGATGGGGCTTGTAGGGCTCCTTTCTTTTGTTAAATATTTCTGTATCGTACTGGTGTTCAAACTTTCCCTTGGTGTTTTTGGTTCTGTTCCTTTTGCAGATCTCCCTCGCATTCTAATAGATAAGAGGGAGAGGTTTGGAGAAGGAGGGATAGTAAGGAGAAAAGGCAAAAAAAAAACGTGATTCTATGGGCTTTGTACCTTTCTAGCGGGCGTTTTTAACCCCTGCTAGCGGCTGAAAAAGGGTTTAAAGTGCCGTTTCCTGCCCGCGCATCGATTCAGTGTGAAAGCACTCAGGCTTTCACAATAGAGTGACAGGAGAGGCGCTTTACAGGTGCTTTGCAGGCGCTATTTTTAGTTCTATAGTGTAAAGTGCCTCAGTGTGAAAGTAGCCTAGTTGTGGCACAGAAGGTCACATGAGTCAGAGCTGTACAGTGACAAAAAATGTATTTCTGTGGAAAGAAAATATTTTTTGATGCAAACCCCATAGGTGTAGCTGCTATCCTATTAGAAAAAAACATGCTGGAGATCATAAACATATTCAATTTGTACAGTTCCCTGAAAAATGATTCTTACCCCTTGAAATTTTTCAAATTTTGTCATGTTACAACCAAAAACGTAAATGTATTTTATTGGGATTTTATGGGATAGATCAACACAAAGTGGCACATGGTTGTAAAGTGGAAGGAAAATGGTAAATGGTTTTCAATAATAATAAAAAAAAAAATACTGTATTTATTGGCGTATAACACTCACTTTTTTACCCTGGAAATAGAGGGTAAACTGTGCCTGCTTGTTATACGCAGGGGGCTGTGGAACATTTTTTCCTGAAACTACCCTCTAAAAGTTAGGGTGCGTGTTATACGCCGACAAATACGGCTTATGAAAAGTATGGCATGCATACTCAGCCCCCCTCAGTCAATACCATGTAATACTCTGTAATACTCTGTCATTTCTAAATAGGTTGCTTTAAGCTAGTGCATTGTTGGTTCACTTACATTTTCCTTCGATTTCCCTTTTAAATGTTTTTTTGCCTTTGTCTGAATTTCTAACTTCCTGTTCCTCCTCAGCTGCCCCCATCATCCAAGCCATTCTGACTGGGGGTTATTCAGCGAAGCTTACTGAGGAGGAACATGAAGTAAGAAATTCAGACAAAGAAAAAAAAAACATTTATAAGGGAAATCGAAGGAAAACGTAAGTGAACCAACAATGCACTAGCTTAACCACTTCCCGACCGCCCACCGCAGGTATACGTCGGCACTTTGAAGATGGATATCTCGGTAACGGCAGCAGCTGCTGCCACAACCGAGATATCCATCTCTTCTGTGGGTCGGGTAAACGATAATGGCGGTCTCCGTGGCGGAATTGCTGCGAGATCGCCGTTATCGGTGGCGGGCGAGCGTCCCCCCCCCTCCCGCTGCGCTCCCGCGCCCTCCGCCGCTTACCGGAGCCGTCGGTAGCGGCGGAGGCGATCGGGTGCGCTCGTCTGTTCAGCGGGGATGCGAGTGAGGGAAAAAATTTCCCTCGTCCATCCCCGTAGCTCTGCTGGGCGGAAGTGACGTCAAACGTCAGTTCCAAACAGCGTCTTAAAGAGACATTTTTTTTTTAAATGTCATTTGAAAAATGACATTTAAAATTTTTTTTTTTTTGCATTTTAGCCTAAATATGAGATCTGAGGTCTTTTTGACCCCAGATCTCATATTTAAGAGGACCTGTCATGCTTTTTTCTATTACAAGGGATTTTTAGTGTCAAAAATTGGTAAAATAAATACAAATAAATACGAAAACCAAAAAATTTTTTTTTTAAATCGCCCCTTTACGACGAGCTCGCGCGCAGAAGCGAACGCATACGCGAGTAGCGCCCGCATATGAAAACGGTGTTCAAATCACACAAGTGAGGTATCGCCGCAATCGTTAGAGCGAGAGCAATAATTCTAGCCCTAGACCTCCTCTGTATCTCAAAAAATGCAACCTGTAGAATTTTTTAAACATCGCCTATCGAGATTTTTAAGGGTAAAAGTTTGACGCCATGCCACAAGCGGGCGCAATTTTTAAGCGTGACATGTTGGGTATCATTTTACTCGGCGTAACATTATCTTTCACAATATGTAAAAAAAATGGGCCAAATTTATTGTTGTCTTATCTTTTAATTTAAAAAAGTGAATTTTTTCCAAAAAAAGTGCGCTTGTAAGACCGCTGCGCAAATACGGTGTAACAAAAAGTATTGCAATGACTGCCATTTTATTCTCTAGAGTGTTAGAAAAAAAAATATATAATGTTTGGGGGTTTTAAGTAATTTTATAGCAAAAAAAAATGTTTTAGTCTCGTAAACACCGAATCTGAAAAACAGGCCCGGGTTAAGGTTAAGTGGTTAAAGGAACCTATTTAGAAAACAAACCCTTACCTTTAATTTTTGGATGATGGATTGAACAGTGCTCCATGAGATGTTCAAAGCTTGGGATATTTTTTTTTTATAACCTAACCCTGCTTTAAAATTCTCCACAACTTTATCCCTGACCTGTCTGGTGTGTTCCTTGGCCTTCATGATGCTGTTTGTTCACTAAGGTTCTCTACCAAACATCTAAGGCGGCGTACACACGACCGAGTTTCTCGGCAGAATCCAGCGAGAAGCTCGCTGGGAGACGTATTCTGCCGAGAAAACCGGTCGTGTGTACACTTTCGTCGAGCAAACCGTCGGGCAGCTCGTCGAGCCAAAATAGAGAGCATGTTCTCTATTTGCTCGACGGGAGTCGAATTTGGCTCGACGAGGTTATCGACGGGCTGTTTTCCCGACGAGAAGCTCGATCGTGTGTATGCTAAGAAAACCCGCGCATGCTCAGATAAAAGTAGGAGACTGGAGCACATCCTTGGTAAAAGTAGCGTTTGGAATGGAGATAGCACATTCGTCACGCTGCCAACATTATTGCATCGTTTAATTGCAGCGTTCTTTAACAAAAATTACAATGGCACAAAACTGGACCAGTGTATTTTAAATTTGCTGCTGATATTCCCACAGAGTTCTTCTGACATAGTTTGTGAAACAACTAGATGATTAGAAATGAAAAAAAAAATTAAAAATGAAGATCCCAGGATTTGAAATACAGGACCAAAAAAATAAATAAAAATTAGATCTCATTTTTTTTTGGTACTGTATTTCAAATCATGATCTTCATTTTTACCTTTTTTTTATAATTTTATAATCATCAGGGGTGTCAAACTGGTGGCCCTCCAGCTGTTGCAGAACTACAAGTCCCATCATGCCTCTGCGTGCAGGAGTCATGCTTGTAATCAGGGCCGCCATCAGGAATTTTGGGGCCCCTTACACAGCTTCAGGCATGGGAGAAATTATAAATATATCTAATAAATATATATATATATATTTTTAAAAAAGGGTGGTTGCCAACTGGGGCCCCGGGGACCTTTTTTTTTTGTTATAAAAGGAAATTTAAAAAAAAGGGGGCTTTCCATTCGGGACCTCTGGGCCCGAAAAAAAAGAAAACCTCTGGGCCCTTTAAAAAAATAAAAAGAAATAAATAAAAAAAAATATATAAAAAAAAAAAAAAACATTTATATATATATATATATAAAAAAGGAAAAAAAAAAACAAGGGGTTGCCTTCCGGGTCCTGGGTACCTCTGGGTCCTTTAATAAAAAATAAAAATATAAAAAAGAATATATAAACAAAAATAAAAAATACAATTATAAAAAAAGGGGGTTTGACACATGGGGCCCTGGGGACCTCTGAGCCCTTTAATAAAAATACATCTATATATAAAAAAAAAAGAAATCAAATAATATAAAAAAGTTAATCAAAAATAGAAAAAAGGATTGTCAACCGGGGGCCCTGGGGACCTCTGGGCCCTTTAATAATAATAATAATAATAATAAAATATATATATATATATATATATATATATATATATATATATATATATATATATATATATATATATATATATATATCTAAATAAATAAAAGAAATAAAAAAATATATTTTTTTTTATAAAAAAAAAGGGGGGTTGTCATCTGAGGCCCTGGGGATCTCCAGGTCCCTGTGGACCTCCAGACCTCTAAAAAAAATTAATAAAAAAATTGGCCCTTTAATAAAAAAATAAATATATTTTTTATAAAAAAAAAAAAAAAATTAATTTTTTTTTATTAAAAAAAAGGGCTTGTCATCTGGGGCCCTTGGTGGCCTCCGGGCCCCTTCGGACCCCTAAAAAAAAAAATATATATATTTTTTTTCTTTTTAGGGTGGTTCCCATCCGGGCCCCTGGGGACCCCCGGGCCCCTTACAGGTGTAATGCCTGTACCCCCCTGATGGCGGCCCTGCTTGTAATTGTCAGTCTTGCAATGTCTCATGGGACTTGTAGTTCTGTAACAGCTGGAGGGCTGCCAGTTTGACACCTGTGATCTAGTTGTATTTGGGTGTCAAGTTACCCCCCACTGAAACATTATTGTTTGGTCTTATCTCATCTGTCCCTTTCTAATTACACCTTTAAAATGATTTAAAAACATAACCTGCCTTCTCACAAGCTACATTATTTTTTGGAGTAAAAACACATAGACAAGTATGAACTGTAAACTCAAAAATCACCATTTATTTTGGTTAAGGATTAGAATTAAAAATAAAAAAGGCAGCACTGGATAGCTTGCTGCCATTTGTGCACAGACAGGTGGGGCGTCATGTGACTGCTTAGCAGTTGGATTCAAAATTTGGAAGTTGAGAGGCTCATCCAGGAAGGAACGTGTCAAGGTCTTGGACTCCCAGAGGTCAGAAACTGGAGCAGGGCAGGCAGATGTCACAAAGTTGTGGGACTACAGCAGACTGTCCTCTGGTACACCACCTGGAAGGAAGGGAGTCATCTTTTGGTTTTTCGCAAGGCCTTCCTTGGTGGATTCCCTCCAGCCTGCTCTCTGACCCTCTCTGCAGCCTTCGCAGCAGCCTTCCTCTTCTGCCTGGCTGGAGGCAGGGCCATGGAGGCAGTACTCATGCCAGGAGGAGGAGTAGCAGAACGTGGTGGAGGAGGAGAAGGAGCAGGAGAAATAGAATCAAGGGAAGGAGGAGAATGAGAAGGAGGAGGGGGAGGAGAAGGAAAAGCAAAAGAAGAAGGTGAAGAATGAGTAGGGGAAGCAGTAGGGGCAGGGGAAGAATGAGTAGAGGGAGCAGTAGGGGCAAGAGAAGAATGAGTAGGGTGAGCAGTAGGGGCAGGGGAAGAATGAGTAGGGGGAGCAGTAGGGGCAAGAGAAGAATGAGTAGGGGGAGCAGTAGGGGCAGGAGAAGAATGAGTAGGGGGAGCAGTAGGGGCAAGAGAAGAATGAGTAGGGGAAGCAGTAGGGGCAGGGGAAGAATGAGTAGGGGCAGCAGTAGGGGCAAGAGAAGAATGAGTAGGGGAAGCAGTAGGGGCAGGAGAAGAATGAGTAGGGGAAGCAGTAGGGGCAGGAGAAGAATGAGTAGGGGAAGCAGTAGGGGCAGGAGAAGAATGAGTAGGGGAAGCAGTAGGGGCAGGAGAAGAAGAAGAAGAAGAAGAAGAAGAAGAAGAAGGAGGAGGAGGTTGTGAGCGAGATGTTCTTCGGCGATGGCGATGTGAACAGAGCACCGTCTCCTCAGTGAGATGACCCCTCACCGCCTTATTGGTTAAGATGACGAGGAGTCCCTCAAAGAGGAGACGCTGGTCCTCACTCATGTGGTCCATTTTGGCCAGAATAAAGGTCAAAAAGCCCTCCTGAGAGGTGGCAGGCTGCTGGAGGCTGGCCTGTGCCTCGCGAATGAGGGCCAGTGAGGCCTCGCGAACCCTCATATCCCTCGCGGCCCTTCTGGGTTGAAGGCGTATTGGAGGCACCTGACACCTAGTACTGCTACTAGGCCCGGCCACCTCCTCCGAGCAACTTGGGCCTGCCACCTCCTCCGAGCCAATTGGGCCTGCAACCTCCTCTGAGCCAATTGGGCCTGCAACCTCCTCCGAGCCAATTGGGCCTGCCACCTCCTCTGTGCCACTCACCCTGCCCTCCTCCTGCCTGGTACTTTCCTGTACCTCCTGCTGGCTGATATCCTCCTGTGTATTAAAAAAAGGGACAGTTTTACTTTTGGGTTCCAAAACCACACACAATTTTCAGCTCATGACTGTTGCAAACTGTTTGTCAAGAAATTGATAAGCCAATCATTCTGACCCCTGCAGTTTGTATATTTTTAACCTCTCCTCTTCTTAATGCACCAATATAATACATTTAGATATTTAGATATAATATAAATTTAAACAAAAATACTCAAAATTTACTTCATTAATTTTGAAATGTATACCTATATCCAATTTTTTTTTTAATTTTACCCCTCCCTCTATTTTTTAGTTCCCTCTCTCACTAAATAATGGTGGGTGGGCTTATTAGTCCATCCAACACATTAAATCAGGGATCCTCAAACTACGGCCCTCCAGCTGCTGTGGAACTACACATCCCATGAGGCATTGGAAAACTGACATTCATTCACAGACATGACAAGGCATGATGGGAATTGTAGTTCATGAACAACTGGAGGGCCATAGTTTGAAGACCCATGCATTAAATGATATATAAATAATTATTTAAGCAGAATATAAACTTTAAATATACACTTTAATTCACTTATTAATAGGATTTTTTTCACCCTTTTTTTCTCTCTCCTTTCTCCTTGCTTTCTCATCCCTCTCTACCCTCTCCTCTACTTGTGTTTTATCTCCCGCACACTCCCCCCCTCCCCTTCTCCACAATTCTTCTTCCATCTACCCCCGGGGACTGTACTCCTGAGGTCCTAGAGGTACAATAGGTGAAAATATAGTTTGGGAGCCCATCCTGTAGAAGATGAGTTTAGGATATTGAAATACCCATATTATCCATACTATAACCAACGTAGATTAACTTAATACACTGAGACCATTGTTGGCCTTTTTTGTATGTTAATGTATATATGTATTCTGTGTCCTTCAGTTTGTTTTTGTATGTTTCCTAAAAAATATTTTTACAAAGTTTAAAAATAAAAAAAATATTTACCTCAACATTAGTGGCCACTACTGACTAATGATATGTAAAACACATTAAGCTAGTCCTTTTTTACCTTTAAACATCAAAACATCTATTTTCCAAAATTAAAACCACACACACACATTTGCACATTGAAAGTACTATACCTGGCTCCAGACAGCCAAATCCGGCTCTTGCTCCAGGATGGAAGGCTGCTGAGAGGTCTCATCTACTGGAGGAGCATCAGGTTGCCTGGAGGGAAGTCTGGGGGGAAGGCTGGACCTCCCTCTTCCTCTTCCTCTCTGTCTTCTGGGGGGAAGGCTGGAAAGTGATGGCCTTACTTCCAAGTGGTCATCCAGAAAGGACAGTCTGTTGTAGTACCACAACTTCGATACATATACCTGCCCTGCTCCAGCTCCAGACCTCATAGAATCTAACACCTTGTTGCGTTCCTTCCTGTAGGAGCCTCTCAAAGTTCCAATTCTCACCTCCAACTGCTCAGCAGTCACATTATGCCCCACCTGCCTGCGCACAAGTGGGAGCAGGCTCTCCAGTGCTGCTGTCCTCAGGTCTTTGTTTCGGGACCTAGGGTCTTTGGTGGCCCACAGCACTGTCTGCTCCCTCCATCTGTCTATGAAGACTTCTAGAAAATCCCTTTTGTTGAATCTATTCATTTCTGCCAGAAAAAAGAAAAAGAAAAATACTATAATGTCAATCCACAGTCTTGAAACTCGAGTACTCTTTATCAACATCTAGCCCTTAAATGTCTGACTTTCTTGAATAGGCCTCTGCTGCAGGGCCGCCATCATGATTTTTGGGGCCCCTTACACAGCTTCAGGCATGGGCCCCCTGGAGCAGAGAACCGGGGGGGGGGGGCTGCCGAATGAAATTGAGAAGGGGGGGCTGCCACAGAAAGAAAAAGAGAGAGAAATATACATACATATATATATATATATATATATATATATATATATATTTTGTTTATTTTTTGATTATTTTTGTAAAGGGTGGTTGCCATATGGGGCCCTGGGGACCCCCGGCCCCTTACAGGTGTACTGCCTCTACCCCCCTGATGGCGGCCCTGCTCTGCTGTCCCAAGTTCAAAGCCTACCTACACGCCTGTCGTGCAATCGTCTTCCTTCCGCACCCCGGTCGGACGTACGACACGTGTGTTCGAGCATTACATACACTCCGCACACGTCTTCCGCCCATGATTATGAATTCGATGTTTCCCCACCCCTTCCGTCGTGCAAACGACAAGGAGGAATTTGCATATCATGTGTTGGTCAAGTTCATAGGAAACAGATGACCAGTTGTGTGTAATGAGGCCTAGATCCCTTCACTCATTTGTGGATGAAACGTTAGAAACGATCTAGTTTGGGCAAGACTTTTAAAAGCGACCATTTTCAACATGTATTAAACCACATATTTTACAAATACATCTGTGAAAAACTATCTTGCCCCCACACCATACTTTGAGCAAAATGCTGTATCTAAACGCGGTTATGTACGACAGCACTATAGATGGCCATTTCAGAAAATGTTTATTGTAACTTTCTTCTAGGTTATCATATTTAAGTAGCCCACCAACTCATCCCATCACTAATAAACGTAGTTACATACCGTCGTTGAACCCGAGCGTTCTCTCCACCGTCTTCAACAAACTGGGAATGCCACTTTCAATTCACGTGGTATCCCGTTATAGACGCGGATGTGCGACGCAACGCACGTCTCCCCACCCCTGACGTTCTGTGTCGTCCTTTCCCTGACCCTCTTTCATTATTTCTCCTAGATTATCATATGATACATAGCTCAACAACTTCTACCATCACTAATAAACTTTAAAAAGGTAGTTACATACCGTCGTTGAACCCGAGCGTTCTCTCCGCCGTCTTCAACAAACTGGGAATGCCACTTTCAATTCACGTGGTATCCCGTTATAGACGCGGATGTGCGACGCAACGCACGTCTCCCCACCCCTGACGTTCTGTGTCGTCCTTTCCCCGACCCTCTTTCATTATTTCTCCTAGGTTATCATATGATACATAGCTCAACAACTTCTACCATCAATAATAAACTTTAAAAAGTAGTTACATACCATCGTTGAACCCGAGCGTTCTCTCCGCCGTCTTCAACAAACTGGGACCGCCCCTTTCACTTCACGTGGTATCCCTTTATTCGCGCGCATGTGTGACGTTCCGCACGTTTCCCCACCCCTGACGTTCAGTGTAATCCTTTCTCCGCCCCTTATCCTTCATTTTATTTATCGGGGAGCCAACAAAAATGGACGCACAACAAGCAGGCCGGGCGGGAGAGAGCTCAAGGAGAAGGCGAAGCTTTAAGGCAACCAATATGACCTTCGAGGAGATGGTGGAGCTGGTCTTCATCTTTAAAAAGGAGGACTATGATGGCAGCCATGGACCTTACAAGCACCCCAATAAAGTAAAGGCGGAAATAATGGAGAAGGTGGTGAGGAGGCTCTATCAAAAATTTGGGGTGCGAAGGAGCAAGGAGCAGATCCGAAAGAGGTGGTCGGATCTAAAACTGCGGGAGCCAGAGACCATGAGCAGGATCAGGAGAGTTCTAAAAAGTAAGTAATTTTTTTTTTTTTTTTTTTGCGCCATGTGCATTTTCTTGCAGGTTGTATTCAAATTTTTTGGGACAAAGAATTGGTCGGAAAAGTCGTCGATTCTTTCGGAACGTCGACTCCTACGATCAAATATTGAAATATTTTTACAGGGCTGGACTTACCATTGTTTATTTTTTTATTTTTTTATGGGTCCGGAGGTCCCCAGAGCCCCGGACAGCAACCCCTACTTTTTTCCTACGTTTTTCTTAAAACCAAAAACTATTTTTTTTTTAAATATATTTATTTAGATATATTTATATATATATATATATATATATATATATATATATATATATATATATATTTTATATATATATTTATTATTATTATTAATATTATCATTATTAAAGTGCCCAGAGGTCTCCTGGGCCCCCGGATGGCAACCCCACCGCCCTTTTTTTTTAAATTTTTTTTTCATATATATATATATATATATATATATTTTTTTTTTTTTTTAGATTTTTTTTTTGGTTATCATTTAAGGGCTCAGAGGTCCCCAGGGATCCCTGTGGCAACCCCCCCCCATTTATTTTAAAGCTAAAAATTTCTTTTGTATTTTTGTTTATATATATTTTTTTTTATAAAAGGCCCGGAGGTTCCCCAGGGCCCCCCTTTTTTATGTATTTTTAAATAAATGTTTATTTTTTTTTGTTTTTTTTAGGGGTCTGGAGGTCCCCAGGGCCCCGGATGGCTACCCCCCTTTTATATATATATATATATATTTTAATTTTTTTTAGAAATTTCATTTTTTTTGTTAAAGGCCCCCCTTGCTTCTCAATTTCAGGCGGCAGCAACCCCCCCCCCCCAATTCTCTGCTCCAGAGGGCCCTTGCCTTAAGCTGTGTAAGGGGCCCCAAAATTCCTGATGGCGGCCCTGCGCATACCTCCCAAGACGCACTGATTCTGTGTGACTTTCCGCTTCTTCACGCAGTCCCGGGAAAGGGTTATTTTTCCTGCACTGCAATAGGAGGCAGCACGGAAGCAGGAGGAACCGGAGCGGTGTGTGGAGGACTGTGGCTGCTGAAGGGAAGAAAGCCAACAGCCGGGCTAATGACAGTCTGTGGCCCTGGCTGTCGGCACAGATGAGAGGCACTCCCCCCCCCCCCACTCAACAACTTTGATTCCCCCCTCCGTCCAGGGGGCCCCTTCAACACTCAAGCCCAGGGGCCCCCACCACCCTAAGTCCTGCCCTGGTTGTGAGCATGATATTTGGTCGTAGAAGTCGCCGTTCCAAAATAACGACGACTTTTCTGACCAATTGTTGGGCCCAAAACATTGATCTCACTAATGTTGTGCACTTTTTTAGTTTAAAGTGAGATCAATTGTGTTATTAATGTTGATGTATTATTAAAGAACTTCTCTTACTGTAAAATAAGACAATATACAGTAAAAGGAGAGTCTGCTCAGCAGTTGGTGACACATGTGGACTCATTTGCAGAATTGTTGGCCACAAGAATAATCCATTTATGGGTTCACACAGAGGTGAGGTGATCCAGTGTATACTTGGTTTGCCTACATGTTTGAAATTATAACAAAGGTACAAGAAATGTAATAATGTTTGGGAATGCCTAGAATCCTGTGTTCTGGCCAGAGGGGGCTGTTCAAAACATCAATCGTCCCACAAATGGTCTAAACCAAAACAGATTCCTCTTTCAGGCCTCTTCATCTTTCCATTTTCTTTATTCTCGTAGGGCGGAATGAAGCTTCTACACAGGAGCAGCAAGGCAGCACCCAAGCCCCACCCCTGCGGGATGATGATGCCACTACATCCGGTAAAGTAACATATTAACACAGCTTCAGCTAATCTAGATGTAGGCCTGCTAAATTTTAATACCTGATTTGGTCATACATTTCAGGAGCTGGTGGCGGCTTGGATACCCACAGTGCTCATCTCCTAATTTCCCAGGTCCAGTCCTGCAGGGATGACATTGAGGATATGAACCACGAGATACGGAAAAAGACAAAAGAAGTGGAAACCAAATTAAAAAATATAATTGATGTTCTGGAGAGGGTTTGATTTTGAGGGTTTTAGTTTTGTAATGTTTGTTTGAAAAAAAAAAAAAAAAGATATATATGTTTTAATCAAAAAGACCAAAAAAAAAAATTATATATGTTTTAATCAAAAAGACCAAAAAAAAAAAAAAATTATATATGTTTTAATCAAAAAGACCAAAAAAATAAAAAAATAAATTATATATGTTTTAATCAAAAAGACCAAAAAAAATAAAAGTTTCTATTTTTTTAAATCAAAAAGCAAAAATATTTTTCAAAAAATTGTAACAATTATTACCTCATTTCTGTTTGTTAAAAACCTAATTGTTGAAAAAGTAAAGAGATTTTGAAATCTAAAAAAAAGTGTGTGTGGTTTTGCTTAAAATACCAATAACTGTACATGTGATTTTTTAGGATGTCACCTAGGAAATTAGTTAAGGAAAATACACTTGACACTACATGTAGAAGAATATGAAAAAATATGAAACATTGAAAAACACAAGCGAGACATAAAAATTTTTGCATCAAGATTTTAAATTTTTGGAAACAGAAATTAAAACACATTTGGTTGTGATGGTATGGCCCCCCTACCCATAAAGTATTGTACATATTTGTCCCTCACTTCACGGGCACTCTGGGGGGGCAGTCCTTGATGGGCAGCTTCAAGACCTGGCAATGTTTGCTCGGTTTCAAAAAGTACAGCCTCGGGTCCAACCGGGGCAAGATATGTTGTCGATTGTCTTCGCAAAAAATTATGGAGTATGCAACAAGCAAAAATAATATACTTCCACTTGTACTCCGCCATGTGGAGAGAGGTCAAGAAAAGGCGGAACCGGCTGGCCATTATTCCGAAGGTGTTCTCCACCACTCTCCGGGCTCTGGCCAGCCGGTAGTTAAAGACCCTCCTCTCTGGGGTGAGGGTCCGCTGAGGGAATGGCCTCATAAGATGGGGTCCCAACGCAAACGCCTCATCAGCCAAGAAAACAAATGGCAACCCTTCAAGATTCTGGTCATCCGGTGGCAATGACAGATCCTCCTCTTGAAGGCGAAGCGCAAACTCGGTCTGCTTGAAGGCTCCCCCATCCGAAATCCGTCCATTCATTCCGACATCCACAAAAAGGAATTCGTACTGCGCTGACACCACCGCCATCAGCACAATACTATTGAACCCCTTGTAATTGTAGAACTGGGATCCTGAACGGGGTGGAGGCACGATGCGGACGTGCTTCCCGTCGATGGCTCACCCGCAGTTGGGGAAGTTCCACCGCCTCTGAAAGTCCATGGCCACAGACTGCCACTCCTGTGGCGTGGACGGAAGCTGTGGAAGAAAAAAAATAAGAAAAAAAAATTATACCCGAAACATTGCAAGCTGATTATACAAAGACATTATAAGCATTAAAACATTTCTTTGAACTAGCATATTATACATAAATAGATTTAGTCAATTCTCACAGTAAACACCCCCTCTGATGTGCCAGTGCCCAAGTTTTGTGTAGGCCTAGATGAGTTTGGGAGTACACAAAAAAAAAAAAAAGTGTACATAGACTTTTAAAACACATTGGAGGGGAGGGCTAGATGAGTTTGGGAGTACACAAAAAAAAAAAAAAAAAAGTGTACATAGACTTTTAAAACACATTTTGGAGGGGAGGGCTAGATGAGTTTGGGAGTACACAAAAAAAAGTGTACATAGACTTTTAAAACACATTTTGGAGGGGAGGGGGGCAAACATTACAATGGATATAATACAATACATTGGGAAGTGACTAGGCTAGGTGTGTTTGTGCCCAGGATAGCATGCTGGGAGGTAAGTGAAGGGAAATAGGCATGTAGGCCAAAAAAGGGGCATCATTAAACTTTACAGCATGCATGGGGGCAGAGGGGACATTCACAGCATATTCCAAACGGTAATTATGGAAGAAGGAGATAAGTGCAATACATTAGCATACATTATATACATAAAATGCAGGGCTTTTTTTCTGGGGGAACTTGGGGGAACTCAGTTCCACCACCTTTGGATCAGACCCTTTGTTGCCTGCTCACCACAATCACTTGTAAACACAGAAGTTTGGTTTCTGTCTTTGCAAGTGACAGCTTTGTAACCCCCTGAACGCTGCACTCTGTATGTAATGCAATTCTGGTATTTAATGCCCTTTTAAGACCCTTCTACTGTTTGTGAAATCTGAACGGGTCGTGGTTGAGTTCCTGTACCTATTTTCTGAGAAAAAAAGCTCTGATAAAATGAGATAGTAAAGGAGAAAACTTACCCTCATATATTCCTCCTGCAGAACCTGGATGATGGCAGAGCAGGTATCAGGAATAATAAGGCCCAGAGCCTGGGGGGAGATGCCCGTAGAGAACTTTAAGTCCTTCTCCCAGTTGCCAGATAACGTAGGGTGGCAACTAGCCTCTGCTCAGCACCAATAGCCTCCCGCATAACGGTGTCCTGCCTGGTAATATAGGGGGACACCAAGGCCAACAGGTGCTGGAAAACGGGATCCGACATCCTCAGGAAATTCCTGTAATCTTCAGGATTATTTTCCTGAAGCTCCCGCAGCAAAGGCATATGTGAGAATTGGTTCCTACGGAGCAACCAATTCTTGGTCCATGAACGCCTCCTCACCCTGTTCATGGACTCGTCATCTAGGTCTAAAAGCAATAGACCTATAGACATGGCACGCACAGCACGAGCTCGCCTATGACGAGATGCCTGCAACATGGCTACAAGGTTAGAAACGAACGTCTAAACAGAATTGCACTAAACAGACCGCACTGAAGAACAGCAAGACCTATGAAGAACGACCTGAAAATCAAAAACGGGCGGACAGGACCGCAATGTAAAACAATACGACCTGACCGCACGCCCCGATAGCCAAGATACGAACCCACAAGTACAAACTGAACGGCAGAGATCGATCTGAAAAGCACGAAAACTGAGAAGCGCGAATCGTCACTCACCAAACTTTTACTAACACGCGTAAACACGAGATTAGCAAAAGGAGCCCAAAGGGTGGCGCCAAACCAAACGTACGTCCCCTTTATAGTGCCGTCACACGTGGTGAACGTGAGATCGAGGAGATTTGGACTTTGAACGTGTGTACACAAAGCAAGCTCATCGAGCTGCTCGACGAGCAGAACGGGAAACTCGACGGGCGGAACGATGTGTTTGGCTCGACGAGTTTCTGGGTCGTGTGTACGCGGCCTAAGGGCTTCACAGAACACCTGAATTTATACTGAGATTAAATTACACTTTGGAGGAAATGGTGGTGGGGATCACTGGCTGGTGGTGGTGTACAAGAGGGGCAGTGAGAAAGAAGAGAAATTCTCCCAAAAATGGATTCTTCAGAAAGGAACTGCGGCGATTGAAAAACTAAAATTGTTTATTAAATTTCCACAGGATACAAAGATTATCTAATTAAAACAGGACAGAAATACAGACTAAATATAAAATTCTGGATTTGTTCTCTATTTGCACTATCCACTTTCGTAATCGGCGTACTTTATTGAAAGGGAGCATATATGAACCTTTTGGATGGTTGCTTTAACCACTTTAGCTCTTACCCCCTTCGTGACCAGATCATTGTTTTTGCGATACGGCACTGCGTTATTTTAACGGACAATTGTGCGGCCATTCAACACCGTACTTGAATAAAATGTATGTCATTTTTTTCCACACAAATAGAGCTCTCTTTTGGTGGTATTTGATCACCTCTGCATTTTTATTTATTTTTTGCGTTCTTAACGATCGGAAATTTTGAAAAATAAATAAATAAATATGTTTAACTTTTTTTACTTTCTGCTATAAAACATACCCAATAACAAAAAAAAGGTTAAATCAAATTTCTTCATCAATTTAGACCAATATGTAGTCTGCTACATATTTTTGGTAAAAAAAAACTAATAAGCGGTTATTGATTGGTTTGCGCAAAAGTTATTGGCCCAGATTCAGAGAGAATTAGATTATCGTAGAGTATCAGAAATACACTACGCCGCCGTTTTTTACCTGGCTCTACGTGGAATCCAGGTAGATTTTGTCCAGTAAATGACGGCGGTAGTGTATTTCTCCCGTCGCAATCCATCTGCGCGTGTAGGGGGCGTGAAGCATTTAAAATAGGCGCGTTCCCGCGGCGATCGAACTGCGCATGCTCCGTTCCCAAATTTCCTGCCATGCATTGCGCGAAATCACGTTGTTACGTCGTAGTAGCGTCATTTACGTACATTCATATTCCCGAACGAGTTACGTTAAAAAAATAAAAATAATTTCAATTAGACGCGGGAACGACGGCCATACTTTACATGGGTTACGCACTGTTAGACCAGCAAAAAGCTCCTCTAACATTACGTAGCCAAAAAATGACGTAGGCGATTGCGAGGGACACTCGGACTTCGTGGATCGCCGTAAAAACTAATTTGCATACCCCGACGGTGAAAACGATGCGGACTCCACCCAGCGGCCACAAAAATATTGCAACGTGGATCCGAAGGCTTACGAGGACGTAAGCCTCTCGGATCGAAGCCCGAAGCCGCCGTATCATGGTTTGAGGATTCAAACTAGTGATGCGGCACGCAAAATTTGAAATTACTCCTGTCTAACACCAGTTAGACAGGCGTAATCGCTCTATGAATCTGGGCCATAGCGTCTACAAACTATGGGATATATTTATACAAATTGTATTTATTTATTTAGTTATATTAGTAATGATGACGATCAGCGACTTATAGTGGGACTGTGATATTGTGGACAAATCCGACACTCAACTAACACTTTTTGGGGACCAGTGACACTAATACAGTAATCAGTGCTAAAAAAATATGCAATGTCACTGTACTAATGACACTGGCACAGAAGGGGTTGACATCAAAGGGTTAAATATGTTCTTAGGGAGTGCTTGCTGTGGGAAGGCAGGGATCTGGGTTTCTGTTTAGCAGAAACACAAGACCACTGCCTTCCCATGTTACTGAATGGTGATCTGCCTTGATTACATAGGTAGATTACCTTTCTGCCTGTGCCGTGGACAATCAGCGACTCGCTGATCAGCTCCTGCTGTGTCCAACAACAGCAGGAGTAGTTCGCTGGTGACGCACGTGCGCGCCCCAGACCCGGAACTGCAGAGTCACATACAGGTATGTGATTCTACACAGAGGAGCCACCGCCCCACAGTAAATGTACGGGGGCAGTCGGTAAGATGTTACTTATATGGATGCATGAGACTGGTGAACAAATATACGTTTATTGATAAGGCAAAAATCACTTTATTTCAAATGCACATGTCCCTTTAATATTTGGTTGTATTGTATCTATTTATGTTTTGGAGGTATACAATATTTTGGTTTGTTTTGTACAAAAAATTGTTACTTTGTATCGGAGCACAGTATAATCAGAGAAAACGCTACTTCTATGTGTAATATAAATTCCAGATAGCCATCAGACTACACAAAGTCTGCATGCAGTGCAAGTCAGAAACCAATTAATTCTTTATCATGGTTCGTGTGACCTGACAGTAATGTAAGGCATTGTCAATCAGCAGTGTAAAAGGCTGAATAACTATTACCACATAGATATCATCAACTGTGACATTTCTGGGTAGCACTGGCATTGATCATTAATGAACCCCCAACAATCTGAGTGTCATTTTTTGATAGAATTATCTCATATTAAAAAAAAAGAAGAAATGATCAGTCTTTAGCACTGCTTGGGAATATATATTGTGACAAATAAGGGTTTATTTACTATTCCATGAATTTGCGAATGTGTGAATAAATGGTCACAAAATGGATAAAACCACATAAATTAGTGCAAAAATGTATTCAAATTTAATTAAAGATTTTTACAAAATCAAATTCTCTATAGGTCACAGACAACAGAGACCGTCTACATTAGTAGCCGTGATCAAAACACAGGAATTCACATGGAAACAATGTTTAGAGCATGATATGGTAGACTAAATGGTAGTTAACCACTTGCTTACTGGGCACATATACCCCCCTCCTGCCCAGGTGAAATTTCAGCTTCTGGCACTGCGTCGCTTTAACTGACAATTGCGCGGTCATGCGACGTGGCTCCCAAACAAAATTGGCTTTCTTTTGGTGGTATTTGATCACCTCTGCGGTTTTTATTTTTTGCACTATAAACAAAAAAAGAGCAACAATTTTGAAAAAAAATAATAATAATTTTTTACTTGTTGCTATAATAAATAGCCCAATTTAAAAAATAAATACAATTCTCAGTCTAGGCCGATACGTATTCCTCTACATATTTTTGGTAAAAAAAAAAAATCACAATAAGCGACTGGTTTGCGCAGAAGTTATAGCGCCTACAAAATAGGGAACAGAATTATTATTATTATTTTTTTTTTACTAGTAATGGTGACAATCTGCGATTTTTATTGGGACTGCAACATTATGGCGGACACATTGGACACTTTTGACACATTTTTGGCACCATTCACATTTATACTGCGATCAGTGCTATAAATATGCACTAATTACTGTATAAATGTGACTGGCATTGAAGGGGTTAACACTAGGGGGCAGGGAAGGGGTTAAATGTGTACCCTGTATAGTGTTCTAACTGTGGGGGGAGGGGGGGTGACTGGGGGAGGTGACCGATCTATGTCCCTAAGTACAAGGGACACAGATCGGTCTCCTCTCTCCCTGACAGGACGTGGATTTCTGTGTCTACACACAGAGATCCACGTCCATGTCTCTGTAACCGCCGATCGCGGGTCCCTGGCGGACATCGCGACGGCCGGGCACACGCATCGGCATCTCAGTGATGCGGCGGGCACGCGCACGCCCCCCAGTGGCCCAGAGGAGCGGAGGCCGTATATAGACGGCATCCCGGAGATTTAGAATCAACCTATATAGTCGTACAGCCGTCAGGAAGTGGTTAAAAATTTGGTATATTGTTTAAAGATAATCTGCTTTTAAACTGCTGAAGAAATTGATGTATAAACTGAATAATCATTATAAGTCTGAGAAGAGATAAGTTCCTTTCTACAATTACTGTATGAACCAGCACAAGTGTGCATGCTCAGACATGCAATATAGTCACAATATAACGCCCATTCTTTTTTTACCTAGCCCAATAGTAAATTTGCAAATTCGCACGTGACTAAAACACATTTGCGAACGTGAAAATGTGCATCATATAGCCAAATGCAAGTTTTCAACCATTGCTTATAATTGTACAATTGTTGCTTCCACAAAAAAAAAATTATAATAATATTGAGATGAACTGTTTATTTGCTAAAATAAACTGTCTTTTCTGGGTTTTTATGTTGCTCCTTCTTCATATTTAATTTATTTTTTTAAAGATTGCTAGTAATGTGTATGTAATGTTTTCATGTTTTGGTAAAATATATTTTTCTCTGTCTCTCTCACTTGTTGCTCTCCATCTCACAAAACTCTAATCCCAAACCACAAACAATACAATTGCTGATTCAAATTTTAAATGAGTCACAACTTTGTGTGTTGTTTAATATTTCCAAATGATCATAATTTGACCCCCAAAAAATTGATATATGTCCCAACATCAGAAATCAAAATGTCTTTCCCAAAATTCAGAGGGTAACATCACTATTCTACACTCACAGACCAAGAACCACCAAATATCACAGAATAAATCAAGAAGCATAACTCCTGACTATTGCTATTCGAAAGAAATGCAGTATTTGCGTATTTATTTGTAGGAGGATTCCTACATATACCATTGCAAATACTGCCATATGTTTTCCATGGGTAAGGATATTAATGAGCCTTAATAATTCCCCACCAGCACCAATTGCAGCCTTTTAGCTAACAAAAAGCCCCAAAATTATAGATGGTTCTATAGCAGCATGCTCACAGTAATCAGCCATACCCAACCTTCAAAACAAATGGCATATGCCAGAAACAGTTTTTTCAATTGTTCTCCACCCTTCCACAGTACATTTGCATTGATTAACTTATTGCACCCCTGGGACTTAGGACTGTTTGACACCACAAAGATGCAGCCTGCATTCATATAGCAGGACAGTGGCTAATGGGTTAGCACTTCTGCTTAGCAGCACTGAGGTTGTTGGTTCGAATCTCAAACATGCCACTTCATGTAGAGAAGTTTTCTGTACTCCCTTTGTTAAACATAACTCCTGACTCATAACCTTGCATACATGTAGTATTTATATGGAGGAGGGTTCCATCACCATTGCACATTGTGCCATATGTTTTCCATGGGCAAGGAAAATAATCAGCCTTAATATTTCCTCACCAGTACTAATTGCAGCCTCTTACAAAGCAATAAGCAAGACAATTATAGATGATTCTATAGCAGCATCCTGACAGAAATCAGCCATACCCAGCCTTCAAATTGATGGTATATAACAGAAACATGTTGTCCAATTGTTCTCTGGCCTTCAACAGGACATCTGCATCGATTAACTTATTGCACCCCCGGGACTTAGGACTGTTTCTCTACATAGGGAGTGCAGCCTCCATCCACGTGGCAGCACACTGGCTAACTGGTTAGCACTTCTGCTTAGCAGCACTGGTGGTTCGAATCCCAAATTTGCTGCTACCTGGCTAGAGGTTTGAATGTTCTTTCTCTGTTGTGGTTTTAAAGTTTTGTTGTCACTAGTGATTACATTTTTGATGGGTTTCACATGATGGAAACCCAAGAAATTACATTATAAATCAAATGTGGAAGATATGGATGTATACGTCTGGTGTGATTCTGCACACATATTTTAATGTTGTATACTGATGATGAATGACAAATGCGCTTTGTCAACAATTCGTGTGAAGCACAAAGTTATCATTTCCTGTTTTGTACCCTCCACATGCCCAACAACATACACATTTAATTGCTAGATTTTTGGTATCACTGATCAGAGCCAGAGCCTTGGACATTTGTTATTTTTAGGTTTACTCTGCACAGATATAAATGCTGATGCATTCTTTCATTTGTAAAGAGTATGTGTTCCTGAAGAACAGGTGTGAGCACTTGAGGCCTACATGAAGAGACAGAATCAATTACACTGGTGGGTGTGTCTTTACTAGGTGGGTGTAGCTGTGCTAGCACTCCTAGCAAGTTTATATGGTGTGCATAATGCCTGACCCACACACCACTAAGGCTGGGGTTTGATGATTGCTTTATGTGTTTGCTGGTATGTCTTGCATTAACGCACTCAAAGGTGTGTTTTTGTGGGCGTGGTTTCCAAATTATGTCTTTGTTCGGTCTGACTATGTGTTCTTGGGTTGTGAGCCTCAGCAGACCGTTATCTTTTAAAGTTACATCTAATTCTCACATGTTATACTTACAACTGGTAATGTTAATCTAGTTTATGTAATGGTTTGGATGAAAAGGAAGCTTCCTGCTAATTCCAAACATAATTGTGTGTGTCAATTTTGTTTGTGCGCTGCCTTTTTGGATTTTGTATTCATTTCGATTGTTTTTGCTTTTTAGAGGTTTGGGGCGAGGAGTACAGATCATCAAAAAGGTTTGTCTTGGTTGTTATAAGCTTGATTTGTATCCCTGTGATTTTTATTGTGTCAACCAACGTGCGCAACATGTAGAGCGACTTTTCTGAGCTACCTCTCAACAACACGACTCAACCTATCTACGTATCTAATAACCATTGGATCTATACTGTTACTACATGCTTTAATCTTTACATATTTCTTATGTGGAATTTATATGTGTATTAAAGGTACTACTAGAGTCTTTGAGGTTATTCAATTATATGGTTTTTAATATGTGTTTGTATACAATGGTTTTAACTAGGGTTGTCCCGACACTGATACTACTGATACCCGAAAGTCGGTGAGTGGAGCCAGTGGGCCATCGTGGACGGCGCCGTGGCACCGGGTGCAACATTAAGGGGGGCGCCAGGCAGTGTGTGTCACTGCCGGATCTGTCCCCCCAATGTTAACTTCCTGTGTCCCTGCGGCTGGTGCCCTGTGAATGGTCATGTACGGGGGCGGGGCTATTGGCTAATACGGCGGTGCTGGCCTATCCGTGATCATGGCAGGGCTGGCCAATCCGTGATCACGGCAGGGCGAGGCTGGCCTATCCATGATCACGGCGCGGCTGGTCCCGCCTTGGCCTAGCCTCCGGACCGATGTGCTCTCTCCCCCCCTCCAGGCTCCCCCTCTCCTCCGGACACCATCTCTTCACCTCCTCCAGGCTGATGGAAGATGCAAGCTGCAGGTGAGACTCAGCCAGCCAGAGAGAGAGATTAGAGAGTTTAGACAAGTCAGTATTGGTCAGTATATAGTGTAGTGGACAGAGCAGTGGTCAGAGCAGTGGTCAGTGTAGTGCCATCCATCATCAGTGCCATCCATCCGTCAGTGCCCTCTGTCAGTGCCATCCTTCCGTCAGTGCACCCTGTCAATGCCATCCATCCGTCAGTGCCCCCTGTCAGTGCCATCCATCCATCAGTGACCCCTGTCAGTGCCCATTGTTCAAATTGTCACATGACATTAAAAAAAAGTATCGGTATTCAGTATCGGCGAGTACTTGAAAAAAAAGTATCGCTACTTTTATTTGGTCTTAGTGGTATCGGGACAACCCTAGTTTTAACTTTATCCAATTAAAACCGTTAAATATTTTTTTCTAAACTTACGTGTGTCCCTACAAAGTACATATCTTTATTTTACTCTTCTCTAATACAATCAGGATGTGGGCTCACTGCTACCTGTGTATCCACGGTATCACCCTGTGATGATACACTCTAGACATGTGCACAACAAAAAAATCGTATTTTTTTTTTTGTTTCATTTCGTCTCGTTCCGTACATTTGTAAAGATTTGTAATTTCGTAAGACGTTTTCCTATTCGGACCGTTCGTATTTTCGTAACAGTTTTATTTTCGTTGATACTAAATGATTCGTAAATCTG
The DNA here is from genome assembly GCA_029574335.1 of Rana kukunoris. Lineage (NCBI taxonomy): Eukaryota > Metazoa > Chordata > Amphibia > Anura > Ranidae > Rana > Rana kukunoris. The sequence goes on along the minus strand of CM056052.1, from coordinate 336,399,165 downwards.
TCTAATTTATTTTCGTTGATTCGAAATTTGTAATTTTGTAAATTTGTAACATTGTGGCACGGTCATTCGCAATCTTGTATTTTATTTTCATTTTCAATACGCGGCTTATTCATATTACGATAGACCTTCTCTTATACCCCGTACACACGCTCAGACTTTTTGCCAACAAACTTCAAATGAGCACGTTTTCCAAAAAATCCTACCGTGCTCCATCAAACAAACTTTTTCGGTTTTCATAGGAAAAAAGTTCACTCTGCAAACGGACAAACTTTTCGGACAAACTTTTCGGCAACAAAAGTCCGACCGCATGTATGCTCTGGGTGTGCCCAGACAAAAATCGACAGAAAAGTTTGTTTGAAGTCCGATCGTGTGTACAAGGCTTTACACTGTCCAATGTGACTCAAAGAGATAAGATGATTGGCTAAGATATTAAGTACGATACATCACTCACTAACTACACTGCCCAGTGCACATTCGAAAGAACGATTTGAGTACACAAATTTACGAACAGACAAAGAAACAGATTTACAAAACACACAAATAAATACGAACATACGAATGAAAATACAAATATACGAAATTACGAACAGACAAAGGATTTAAAATACAGAATGCAAATAGTTCATTATAGATGTCATTTTGTTTCTTTTGCTGTTTCGGTATTTCGTATTTTAGCAAGTTTGTCCAATTGTTCATTTGTATTTTCGCTTGTTCATTTTTTTGCTTATTCGTAATTCTGTAATTTTCGTATTTTAGTACTTTCATCTATTCGAATGTTCGAATTGATCCGAATGTACGAATACTAACAAATTCGTAAGAAAATCCATTTGTTGTGAACGGAATCGCACATGTCTAATACACTCTAGTCACGCCTTTTTGCTAAATTACTCTGTAATACTCATTCATAACTGCATTTGTTAGCAAAAGAAGAAAACAAACTAGGAATACTAATTGGAATAAACATAAATAGATGCACACGAATTAGAGTACATTTCACATAAAAAATTTTTATTCATGTGATCATGGCTGCAGTGGAGTTTCAAACTCAGTAGCAATTGGCACTTGCAAATTTGTGGATATGTTGATATTTACAAAGACATGTTCACCAGTATTAGCACGCTTTTTCATTTTGCATGTTCACCTAGTTGAAGTCTTAAGAACAAAGCGAAGTGGGGTTCACCGCTCCAGGGAAATCCCAAGTGCACTCGTGGATCAGTCCAGGTGTATGCGGGTGCTGGCAATGCACTAGGCAATGGAAATAACAAACAACGGATGGACGGCCGCACACCGGAAAACTCTTGAGTTGTCTTTATTAAAAAAGCATAAGCAGGCACCACAGATACACAGCAAGAATCAAAAAACATCCGACGCGTTTCACACTTGGTTAGTGTTTATTCATGGCCTACGTACAACTAAAACACACACAAAATAAATAGTGCTGACAAAAGACATGTGACCCGAATTGGCCACTAGTGGAGAAGAGCCTATGAGTAGAGGCAATGCTTCAGCTGTGGCAAAATCAGAGTGCACCTGTGTGAATGATAGTGAAATAGTGAACAAGGCGGCAGTGAAAAAAAATTATGATATATTAATGCATATATTGATTCATATGTGGAATACGAATATGATGGAAATGAAATAATATAATATAATGTATATGATCACAACGTGGAAAAAATCCCCAAAGAAGCTGCAAGGAAAACGCACGACACACTCCATAGTTGAAGTCTTAATTGGCTTAATTGGGCATCACTAAAGGCGGAGCAACCCTTACTTCCTGTTTATCTTAGTAACTCAACCCCATAGGCTACCTTTAATCCAAAAAAATCACCTGTATAGATTTAATCAAAATGTAAAAGTTATAGCACATTTAAAAAAAAAAAAAAAGACTGCTACTGCAATAAGTGAGGGGACACTATCTTAAAAAAACACTCTGTTTATCTAGGCAAGCAGTTTGATTTGAGTCCACTCTAGAGAGTTTCAAACACAAGAGGAAACAATACATAATCTATTTAAAACTCTAGAAGCATCATTGGCTCCAGGAAGCTTATCTCTGGTTATGCAGATATTCACCAGAGCTGACAATGAAATGTCCTGAATAGCACCAGAAGAATGGCTTGCTAACAAATGTATTAAAATGATACCAAAGGTTTAAGTTCTTGTCAACAAGACAAATGACTTTAAAGCTGGCTTGCCAAGGTGCTGACTATACATTTGTAAACAAGATACATTTTCAAAGACTCACTCAATAAAGGTCTGTTAGATTGAAAATACTTTACTAATACAGTAATTATTTTTATTAGCCAGTAATTATAAACATTGTAATAAAATAGGTGCTGTACTTAAAGTGGAACTAAGCCCTCTGATTTAAAGTGTAGCTAAATCCAAAAACAAAAATGTATTAAATTGTATCTTAAGAAATGGATGTGGTGGCTGCATTAACCATTTAACCGCCTTTCCACACACATATACTGAGGCAGGGGGGCTGCTCTTTTCCAGATCACGTTCCTAGTACCTAATCTGACACTTCCGGATCTGAGGCGCGTGCATGCGCCACCATCAACCCGCTTCCGCTGTGATTGGACACAGCGTGAGCCAATTAGCTGGTCCCTCGGGACCTGACAATCATGAGGGAAAGAAGCAGAAAAGAGGTCTACCTATGTAAACAAGCCATATGTAAACAAGGCAGACTGTCGTTCTGTCAGTAGGGAATGTAGTGATCCTGTGTGATCGAAAAAGTGAAAAGCCCAAAGGCTAATGCTGCACTAGAAACAAATAAGTGTTAAAAATATAAAATTTATTGAGTGTTTTAGTGAAAAATATGCTGCCAACATCAAAACGTCCAGTACAGAAAGTCCAACCAAAGTATGTGTGTAAAAATGGATGCAGCGCTAACTTGATTTATAAACAAATATATAAGTATATAAATAAATATGAAATATATGAATATAAAAAAAATACCAAAGTGAAAAAAGTGATTTGGAAGACTTCCAGCTTTCAAATACCTAGTATGGGGTAGCAGCGTGAGCTTAGATGCTGAGAAGAAAGCTTACATTAGTGCTTCTGCTGCCTCTGAAGCCCCAAACACATATATCAAATGCAGCATGTTTGCAGCCATTAAACCACATGATATCACAGTACCATGTGGTTTGGTGCAGCATAATTTGCATATGAAGCTTCTGCACTACTTTTTGCATGTTCCTGTGCATTTGGTAACCCATTGTAAGGAATGGCCTGCTAAAAGTGGAACAGGCAAAAACACACACTTTCAAATTCCCATATTCTAGTGGGAACTGCCCCTAATAGATAAAGTATATCTAAACTATAACAAACTTTCCTGACGCATTCATGGCAGCACACACTGGGTTGTGACTCCGCCCCCACAACCTGACAGGATTGATTAGCTATAAATTTGAAGGGGAGACGCCCTGCACTATTCTCCTTTTTTATCCTCACCTGACAGATTGGATGAACAAGCAAGCATGCCTCTTACTGAAAATCGCCCCAGCAGGTTCAGCCTCTCCTGTTTGGAAGTCCCTCCTGTACAGTCTCTAAAGGAGCTTCTATGGAGGGAACCCCGTTCTGGTGGTCTCAGGGGCGCAAACAGCAAGTACTGGCAATGTGTCAAGCTTTAAAGAAGCTTAACATTTTTTGCAGTGGTCTCCACTTCTATGTCTCTTTGCTCCACATTGTACCTATATATTACTATTTTGCAAGCAACAAGTACTGGCAATGTGACAAGCTTTAAAGAAGCTTACATGTTTGCAGTGGTCTCCACTTTTATGTCTAATGGCTCATTATGGTCCACATTGTACCTATATTTCCTCCTTACTATTTTGCAAACAGCAAGTACTGGCAATGTGACAAGCTTTAAAAAAAAAAAGAAAAAAAAATTACATTTTTGCAGTAGTCTCCACTTTTATGTCTATTGGCTCAATATGGTCCACATTGTACCTATATTTCCTCCTTGCTATTTTACAAGTAGCACTTGTGACAAGCTGGCAATGTGACAAGCCTTAAAGAAGCTTTCATGTTTGCAGTGGTGACAAGCCTTAACCTCCCTGGCGGTCTTCCCGTGTGTGGCACGGGGTGAGATTTTTAAGCTAAGATCGGTAACCCCGTGCCACACACGGACTTGCCTCGCTGGATGCAGAAAAAAAGTTTACTTACCTTTTCTCTGCGATCCAGCGATGAATCCCCGCAGTACACGGCGGCCGGATGTCCGCCTGATGCTGTGTGTACCGCCGATTCCCTTCCCTGCGAGCGTCGCGACGTAGGGGGGGGAACGGCGCCAAATTCAAAAATGTAAACAAACACTATACATGCAGTACACTGTAATCTTATAGATTACAGTACTGTATGTAAAAAATACACACCCCCCATGTCCCTAGTGGTCTGCCCTGTACACTACATGTCCTTTTATATAATAAAAACTGTTATTTCTCCCTGCAAACTGTAGATTGCCCATAGCAACCAAAAGTGTCCCTTTATGGCAAAAATTGTTTTAGAGCAGCTAAAAAACAGCGATAATAAATCAGAATCACTTGCAGAATTTAGCGATAGCGATTTGTGGGAAAATTCGTCATAAAAAAAAAAAAATAATGACAGCAAAAATTCTGCAACTGAGCAAATTTCAGTGATTTTGATTTGATTACATTATTGAATAATTTTTACTATAATTATATTATTATTTGTTATAATTTTTTATAATTATTTATTATATTATAATTTTTAATAATAATAAAAAAAAAATCATACCCGGGATGCCTATTAGACTCTTGTTTGGATAGATTTCAGTGAGTTATTCCTAAGAATTACAAGCCTACAGTATAAAACGCCCAATTCCCTTGCAAATAATGGTACCGCTTTAAGCACCTAAAATCTGAAAGAATCATACCGCCAGGGAGGTTAAAGAAGCTTTCATGTTTGCAGTGGTCTCCACTTCTATGTCTAGTGGCTCATTATGGTCCACAATTCACATTGTATCTATATTTCCTCCTTACTATTTTGCAAACAGCAAGTACTGGCAATGTGACAATAAGCTTTAAAGAAACTTACATTTTTGCATTGGTCTCCACTTCTGTCTATTGGCTCATTATGGTCCACATTGTACCTATTTTCTCCTTACTATTTTGCAAACGGCAAGTACTGACAATCTGATGCTTTAAAGAAGCTTAAAATGTTTGTATTGGTCTCCACTTCTATGTCTTTTGGTCCATTATGGTCCACATTGTACCTATATTTCCTCCTTACTATTTTAGACCAAAACTATGATCTTTTCTGAGTGTTTTACTTTTCTCTGTGTGTGTGCGCCATCGCTCCTGTCCGTCGCTCTGCACATGCGTGCAGCAAGGTGATGACGCTCTGCGCATGCGTGCAGCAAGGTGATGACGCCGGCAGCTCCCTCTGCCCTCACCCAAGATGGCGCCGGAACGATCGGACCGCTTCTGCGCATGCGCGTGCATGTCTTCAGCACCACGATAGCAGCGGCAAATTTTAAAACACAGCACACTCTGCTATAGGGTTACAGGCGGCTGCTCTGCAGAGATTGATTCCATTTAAACAGAGGTTTTTTCTCCCTGGCAGGATTCTTTGGCTCTTTTTTTCTATAGTGCTCCTTTTATTTCTGCCCTATTTTAGTAGTACTGTTTCATCTTCTCTAGACTGTCCTCAAGACTATATCCTCTGCACCCTTCATGGAGACCACTGCCCTCGCAGACCACCATCAGCTAGGTATAGAGGCCATCCGAAAAAGGTATGTAGAGAAGAGACAAAAAAGAGAGCCTGACCACCAACGCTGCATTCTTTGGCAGCCCTACCAGGTCAAGAGACGCAAGCTCGCGGCATAGAGGGAGATCAAGTCATGCATCCAGTGGCAGAAGGTCACGCAGAAGTCACTCAAGATAACCCTACTGCTATCATCGCTCAAGACGTAGCCGCTCGCGTCATAGCTGATCCCTTCATAGTCGGTCTCACCGCAGACAATCACCATCGTCTCACCATGATCGGAACTACCATACCCGTCCCGCAGCAAACGCTTGCTGGGTATGCGGGGCTCCAGCATTGCCAGGAAAATTGGCTTGCCATTCTTGCTTCAACGAAGCAACCAAGGAGAAGGAGCCAGATGCCAGAGTAGCGACCAGAGTCGCACAAGGGTACATTTTGGGAACTACGGCTCCGCCGATAAACGATCCTACCCCAAGCACTTCACCGGTACCCTGTCACTACATACAAGCTTCAGAAACTCTCTCTGAAAATGAAGAACGCACATCAGCGTCAGGGTTCCACTTCTGCTTAGTCGAACCGAATGCTCGCTCAGTCGAAGAAGCAATTGGCTGGGAGGAAGGTGAGATACAACCGCAGAAGGTTCAGAAGTATTTTCCAGAAATGAAGAGGGATCCTGAATCGTTTCCATTCATAAAGGAACTGGTGGACCTCAAAAAAGATGAGTGGGAGAGATCGGATAAATGATGCGACTTGACAGACACGTTACCCTGCCGAGCGCAGACGCAGTTACCTTCCGGGATGTACTTGATCGCAAAATCGATCCTGTTTTAAAAAGCTTACTCCATGGCAGGAGGCGCTTGTAGACCGGCTAACACCACTGCCGCAGTAGCCAAAAGCCATCTCTGCATGGACGGCTAACATTGAGAACTCCCTCCTAGATGCTATGGTCCAGGAGAAAATAATTTCCTCCCTACAGGAGATTAAATTAGCAGGCAGCTTCATGGCCGGAGCTTCAGTTGACATTAGATCCTCAGCAAGGTCTATGCTAGCCTTGGTTATGGCCAGAAGGGCTTTATGGCTGAAGCCCTAAATAGCTGATGCGGCATCAGTATCGAATTTGTGCAAAATCTCATATGACGGCTCAAACCTATTTGGCGCAAATCTGGATCCAGCCATCTCCGCAAGGCCATCACGGCTGGGGACCAACAGAAATCCTTTTGAGGATTTGCCCGCCCACCCAGCTCAGGTGAGCGCCAGGCTCAAGAACTTTGCTCAAATATGGTCAAGTCACTTATCAGTCACTTATCAGATCCATGGACATTATCCACTATGAAGATTGGACACAAATGGAAATTCATGGGCACACTGCCAGAAAATATATTTCAGCCTACCAAGATACCGTCTTCCCCAGACAGAAGAAAGCTACTTCTGCAATCGTAGAGGTACTGTCCAGTTCAGCTACCAATAACCAGGGATCTCCTATATCAAGGACAATTCTTCCATACAGCCCACAGAAGCAGCATGGAAGTTGAGAGGATTAGGTTAAGGGAACAAGGATGCTCCCAGGAAGTAATATCGACCCTAATGCAGCTAGAGAAAAAGCTCCTCTAATACCACCTACATTAGAATCTGGGAAAGGTTAGTTTCAATGTCACAACTAAGAGATTGGAATCCTATCTCGCCAGAACCATCTCAAATTCTTGAATTTCTTCAGTCAGGGCTTAACAAGGGCCTGAGCTCGGATACCCTGAAGGTGCAAGTATCCGCTCTTTCTGCCAAGACTGTTACTAGATGGGCTCTTCACCCTCTGGTCACTCAATTTCTGAGGGCCTGCATGAAGATCGGACCACCTAGGAAGCCAGTTTTTCCAACATGGGATCTCTCAATAGTTCTTGAGGCCTTTTCCAATCCACCCATTTTGTTTGTTTGTTTAGTTTAACTTGGTCTCACTGTGGAACCTTACTCTGACGCTGGCTTTCCTTATTGCTATCACCTCAGCTAAAAGGATGTCGGAGATTCAAGCACTATGGCTACGGAACCCTATTTAGTGCTCTCCCCTGACAGAGTGGTACTGAAACCTTTAGACTGATTTAGACCAAAGGTAGCTTCCTCCTTTCATTATAACCAGGTCATCGTCCTTCCGTCTTCCACTAATGGGAGGGGCGAGCCCCATGCTTTGGATGTCAAGTCAACCATCTCCAGTTACCTCGCAGCTACATCTCACCCGAGGAGGAAGTCGGATTCTCTCTCGATTATCCCACACGGGAGCAGACGAGGCCAAGCAGCTACCTCTCGTACCATCGCCTCCTGGTTACTTAAAGCTATCGAAGAGGCGTATTCCATCTAGCAACTTACAGCTCCTGAGAGCTCCTGAGGGCATCACGACTCATTCGACAAGGGTAGTGGATACCTCATGTGCAGCATATTGCAGGATTTCCCTGGAGACTATATGCAGAGCAACAACCTGGTCTTCTCGGCACACCTTCATTTCTCACTACGGACTTCTGCTCACTTAGCTACTGCCGACTTTGGCAGATCTGTTGTTAGAGCCAATTCCTCAGCGCTATAAAGAATAAATATTACTGTTTTCTTGCACCCTCCCGACTGGCGAGTTATTTTCCAGTGTGTGCTGCCATGAATGCGTCAGGAAAACGGAAAATTGTATACTCACCTTTCCGTAATTTTCCTTTCCTGACGCATCTTCATGGCAGCACACAGATGCCCACCCTACTGTTTAATGATGATATATACAGAGAATGGTGCAGGGCGTCCCCCCCTTCAAATTTATAGCTAATCAATCCTGTCAGGTTGTGGGGGCGGAGTCACAACCCAGTGTGTGCTGCCATGAAGATGCGTCAGGAAAGGAAGATTACGGAAAGGTGAGTATACAATTTTCCGTTTTAATATGTTGCAGTTTGCCAATCCTGCATTCTTTTTTTCCCCCTTCCTTTTTACCATAGATTCCTCTTCTTTATAATATAGGGGGAAGGTGGTATCTAATACTAATGCATTTCTGGATGGCATTATTTAACACTTCAGCGTGCACAGTGCACACGACACAGGGCAGTACTGGATTTCTGGATAGCATCAATAGTTATTTTCTGCACATATTAAACAGATGTAACAAACCTTTCCCAATCTTATATTTTGCGCACCAAATTAGAACAAATACGAGAAATGTATCGTTAGGGTTTGCATACACTTTAAGATAAGACAGAATGCAAGAAAAATTGATTATCTAATTTGTATCAAATATTTATGTGATATGGACTATATATTGCAGTTATGCTCTTACTCAGGCTGTTTGTTGTTAAAATGTTTATTTTAGTTCCTTATGAAGGTCTACTTTAGTAATATCGGCATTCCTTAACATGAATACAGGTACAACATAACCTTGATAGAGCTGCATATAAAAAATAAAAAAAAACTATTAATGCCCTCTTATGTTGGAACTTTTTACTGAAGCCAAAAAACACAGCATCACGATAAGACAACTTACACAAAGGCCTGATGATTTAATAATTCAGTAATGTGTCTTGAAGTAACAGCAATGCATAATATCAATAACTCTGGTATGATTTCAGCTTGTAGTAAGATGTTCACATCTATTCTTCAGACTGTTTGCTAATTGCAGACTACTCAGTGCTGGATATGAGATGTGGGTGAAACACATTAATCTTCACAATTGTTTGTCATAAAGCCAATATCAGAATGGTTTCATCGTTGTGCAATTTTAACTAGCCCAGCAGTCAAACAGTTATTGTGAAAATAAATGATCTATTTAAAAAGCCCACACGTAATTTAGTTGGGGAAAACTGTGCCAAAAGCAGTAATTTTATAGCTTAAATAGATCTTCTCAATCATTTAGGCTGCACATTATCGCAATGTAAAATCTATGGGAGTTTAACAGTGTTAGTACTTCAGTTCAGTATACTGAAAAAACTATACTTATGCTTGGTGATAACATTTAAAAATATCTGAAGAGGATTCTCACCTCATACAATTAGAAGATGATTGCTTTGGGTTCCTTCTTATAGACCAACAGCATCCAGGATACCGTGGCTTTAATAATCAGAATTTTCAGTTGAGATCTGTATAAACGTCAGTCCAGTCACATGTGATCAAATGGACTCTTTATTATGACATGGTCCCTTGAGCACTCTTGGGAAGGTCTTTTCTGTAAATATGAGTTTACTTTCCATATTTAGTATTAGTTCAAATATGGGCAGTGATGTCACAGGGAGGATCTTGGGCACTTAAAACCATGCCAGTTGCAGGAACTCAATCAAAACTTTTAACTTCCCATGGGCAATAAGTTTAAAAGGCTAAAGAGAAAACCTATGTGGCTCACGGTCAAAGTTAAAAAAGCTATAAACAATAAGAAAATAGCTTTTAAAAAATATAAAAATGAAGGAACACTAGTGTCGTTTAAATGTTACAAAGAATATGATAGAATATGTAAAAAGGAAATCAAGGATGCAAAAATTCAAAAAGGACGACAGATTGCAAAAGATAGTAGGACAAACCCCAAAAAAATCTTTAAATATATTAATAGTAAAAAGGTCAAGTCTGAGCATGTAGGCCCTTTACAAAATAATCTAGAGTGGGTGACTGAGGACATAGAGAAGGCAAATTTATTAAATGCTTTCTTCAGCTCTGTGTATATATATTTAGACAGAATAAAGGTGGATAAAGCACCTGGACCAGATGGCATCCACCCACGGATCCTAAAAGAATTGAGCTCTGAAATTTCAAAGCCACTGTATCTAATATTTAGGGACTCATTAATGACAGGAATAGTACCACTGGATTGGCATAAAGCCAATGTGGTGCCCATATTTAAAAAGGGAACAAAGTCTTTACCAAGTAACTATAGACCTGTTAGTTTAACTTCTATAGTTGGGAAGATACTGGAACGTCTAATAAAAGACCACATGGATGAGTTCTTGCTGGAAACAAACTATTTAAGCAGCAGACAGCATGGATTCATGAAAGACAGAAGTTGTCAGACAAACCTGATTTCCTTTTATGAAGAGGTAAGTAAAACCCTGGACAGAGGCGTAGCAGTGGACGTGGTATACTTGGATTTTGCAAAAGCGTTCGATACAGTTCCACACACACGGCTCATGTGTAAGGTAAGGTCTACAAGATTGGATATATCAGTTTGTAAATGGATAGAAAACTGTCTGAAAGATAGAATTCAGAGAGTTGTGGTTAATGATTCATACTCTGAATGGTCCAAGGTTATCAGCGGTGTACCCCAAGGTTCGGTGTTGGGTCCCTTACTTTTCAATATATTTATAAATGATATTGGGTCTGAGATCCAAAGTAACATTTCTGTTTTTGCAGATGACACCAAGCTATGCAGTGGAATAATGTCCTTGCAGGATGTCTCCAATTTACAAGCTGACCTCAATGCTCTGTCTAATTGGGCGACTATGTGGCAGATGAGGTTTAATGTTGATAAATGTAAAGTTATGCACTTAGGGGCTAAGAATATGCATGCATCATACATGCTAGGGGGAGTTCAACTGGGGGGATCTGTAGTGGAGAAGGACTTGGGTGTTTTAGTTGATTATAAGCTCAATAATGGCATGCAATGCCAAGCTGTGGTTTCCAAAGTGAGCAAAGTCCTTTCTTGTATTAAGAGAGGTATGAACTCCAGAGATAGAGATATCATTTTGCCCCTGTACAAATCATTAGTAAGACCTCATCTGGAATATGCAGTCCAGTTTTAGGCACCAGTTCTCAAAAAGGATATCGGAGAACTGGAGAAAGTGCAGAGAAGGGCAACTAAACTGATAAGAGGCATGGAGGAGCTAGGCTATGAGGAAAGATTAGAAAAACTGAATTTATTCACTCTTGCGAAGAGGAATATAAGGGGGGATATGATCAACATGTAGAAATATATAAGAGGTCCATATAGTGAACTTGGTGTTGAGTTATTCACTTTAAGGTCAACACTGAGGACAAGGGGGCACTCTTTACGTCTGGAGGAAAAGAGATTTCACCTCCAAATACGGAAAGGTTTCTTCACAGTAAGAGCTGTGAAAATGTGGAACAGACTCCCTCCAGAGGTGGTTCTGGCCAGCTCAGTAGATTGCTTTAAGAGAGGCCTGGATTCTTTCCTAAATGCACATAATATAAGTGAGTACTAAGTTTTGTAGGTAAAGTTGATCCGGGGTAAATCCGATTGCCTCTCGGGGGATCAGGAAGGAATTTTTTTCCCTCCGGTAGCAAATTGGATCATGCTCTGCTGGTTTTTTTTTCCCTTCCTCTGGATCAACTGTGGGTATGGAGTTGGGTGTATGGGATATACTGTGTTTTATTTTGTTTGTTTATTTATTTATTTGTATGGTTGAACTGGATGGACTTGTGTCTTTTTTCAACCTGACTAACTATGTAACTATGTAACTATGTAACTTCTTACTAGTTAGGGGTTCAAGGCCCACATAAAACTAATACTAGGAAGCAGGCAACCACCTACTTCCCCTTTATGTGGGAAAGGTAGGTGGTAGAAAAGCTCCTCCTTGTTAGTACTCCCTCTTTTCTGGGGAGGAAACCCCCTCAAAGCAAATCCCAAAGCTGAAAGGTATGCATGCTGGTATTAGCATAGCATAGAGGACTGCACACTTTTTGCTCCCTTGATATGGTAATACAAGCGGGTGTGCCTCCTGGGGTGCTATGATTGTTAGAAGCAGGGACAGACTGACCATAGAATGCATTAAGATAAAAAACCTTCTTCTTTACAACCACTTAAAAACAAATTCACTCATCCATGTCTTCAACTTTCCCATCTATTTACTAATCCTAGCAGCAAAAGGATTAAAAATAGTCGATGTTGATTTATTGAGATGGTGAAGTTCCACTTTAAATAGCTTCAGCACCATGGAGAGCTGCCACGGGAAATTTCACCTGCAGGTTTAATTCCTTTATGTGCATTTACAGAATAAGTGACATTCAACAGCTGTTTACTGACTGCGGCTTTCGCCTGGTGTGCTTTAACCACTTCAGCCCAGGACCATTAGATTGGCCAAAGACCAAGCCACTTTTTGCGATTTGGCACTGCGTTGCTTTAGCTGACAATTGTGCAGTTGTGCGCTGTGGCTCCCAAACAAAATTGATGTCCTTTTTTCCCCACGAATAGAGCTTTCTTTTTGTGATATTTGATCACCTCTGTGGTTCTTATTGTTTGCGCTATAAACAAAAATACAGCGTCAATTTTGAAAAAAATTCAAGATTTTTTATTTTTGCTATAAAAAATATCCCCAAAAAATATATCGGGCCAGATTCAGATAGCCAGCCGTAACTTTGTGCGGGCGTAGCATATCTTGTTTATGCTACGCCGCTGAACTTTGAGAGGCAGGTGCCGTATTCATAAAGAAGTTGCGCCCAAAGTTATGGCGGCATAGCGTAAATGGGCCGGCGTAAGAGCGCCTAATTCAAAATAGGCAGGTAGGGGGCGTGATCCATGTAAATGAATCGTGACCCCACGCAATTGATGCTTTTTCTGAACTGCGCATGCACCAGGCGTGAACGTATGCCAGTGCGCATGCTAAAAATCACGTCGCAAATATTCATTGATATCAATGTGAACATAACTTCCGCCCAGCCGGAATTCCGCTTACGCAAACAACGTAAAATACGACGACCGGGCGCAAGTACGCTTGTGAATCGGCGTATCTAGCTCATTTGCATATTCGACACGAAAATCGACGGAAGCGCCACCTAGCGGCCAGCGTAAATATGCAACTAAGATACGATGGCGTAAGAGACTTACGCCGCTCGTATCTTAGCTAAATTCCGGCATATCTTGTTTTCTAAATACAGAAAAAAGATACGCCGGCTCTTTTTAGAAGTTACGCGGCGTATCTCTATAACTTTTTTTTTACTAGTAATGGCGGCATTCAGCGTTTTTTTTTTTTACAGTTAAAATCACTCCTGAGGACAGACTTAACCCCTTCAGTGCCCCCTACAGGTTGCATTTTTATAGGACTGATCACTGTAATAACCAAAGAGGTGTCAAAAGTGTCCGATGTGTCCGCTATAATGTCGCAGTCATGATAAAAATTTACTAGTAAAAAAAAAAAACAAATATTAATAAAAATGCCATAAAACTATCTGCTATTTTGTAGCTGTGGGCCAGATCCACAGACATCATCGGATCTTTGTGCGGGCATAGCGTATCTTCTTTACCCTATGCCGCCGCAACTTAGAGAGGCAAGTGCCGTATTCACAAAGCACTTGCGTCCTAAGTTACGGCGGTGTATCGTAAATGGGCCGGCGTAAGCCCGTGTATTTCGAAGTAGGCAGGTTGTGGGCGTGTAGTATTATAATGAGGCTTGACCCCATGTAAATGCATGTCCGTACGAACGGCGTATGCGCCGTCCATGGACGTAACCCAGTGCACATGCTCCGACTCATGTCCGATCAAATTCCTAAGATACTTCGAAAAATGCCTCCGACGTGAACGTAAATTATGCACAGCCCTATTCGCGTACGATTTACGCAAACGACGTAAAATACTACGCTGTTCAGACATCCATACGTTAACATTTACCCCTGCTTTATGAGGGGTAAAGTTACGCCGCTCGTACGCCTTACGTAAACTGTGTATATTGATAGGCTGGGTGCAACTACCTTCGTGGATCGGCGTATCTAGGTCATTTGCATATTCGCCATGGAAAATCAACGGAAGCACCCCTAGCGGCCAGCGTATAATTGCACACAATTATACGCCGGCGTAGGCAAGTTACGTAGATGGAGGAAGCCTATTTTTTAGATGTATCTGCCTTTGAGAATTGGCGTAAAGATACGCCAGTGCAGATTTGAAAATTAAAACGTTTTGTGGATCTGGTCCTATAACTTTTGCGCAAACCAATCAATAAATGCTTATTGCGATGTTTGATTTAACCAAAAATATGTTGAAGAATACGTATCGGCATAAACTAAGGAAAAAAACATTTTTTTTAGATATTTTTGGAAGATATTCATTATAACAAAAAGTAAAAAATATAGCATTTTTTTCAAAATTGACGCTTTATTTTTGATTATAGCGCAAAAAATAAAAACCGCAGAGGTAATCAAATACCACCAAAAGAAAGCTCTATTTGTGGGAAAAAGAGGACGTCAATTTTGTTGACACGACCGTGCAATTGTCAGTTAAAGCGATGCAGTGGCAAATTGCAAAAAATTGCCTGGTCTTTGGTCAGCCAAATGGTCCGGGCTTAAGTGGTTAAAGAGATGATTTACTAAAAGGTCGGGCACATTTTTACTTAATAAAGTAAACCGTGTGTACTTAAATCTCCATTGCATAGAATTGAATGTAAGAAGTAAATACAACTAGTGAAACCTACCCCCTTTAGTATATCAACCTGACTGGTCTATAAGTAGTGTGTATTATCCATAGCTTGTTTGGTTCAAATTCATAATTCAGAGTTGGTGGTGAGGTGCAGGGTAGGATAATAGATGCAAACGTGCAATCATCAGTAGAAATGCATTGACCTCTAGTTATTTGACAAATCATCAATATTTATGGTATTTTTGTGGTTTCAAAGCATAAGAAACTGGCTCTAAAAAAAAAAAAAATGTAACAAATGTATTTGTTTTTCTACACTTTCAAAAAATCAACCTAGATACAACTTTAACAATTCATGGCAACTGATCACATGTCACCTGTCACAAATATAGCCATATAGTCATAAAAATTCTAATTGATTAGTTGATGATAACATAATGTAACACACCTCAGTACAAGAAGATGATCAAACAGGAGCCTTACTGTACTTGTTTTCATACAGTGAAAATGTGCTCAACAGTAAGGATAGTCATAGATGGACAGATGTCCTACTAAATACGACAGGAGGTGAGACATCTGTCCATCCTGGAATTACTCACTGGGACCTTCCATTTTTCTTTTTGTTTAGGCTGACAGATGGATAAAATGTACACATACAGTAGTAAAATGTTTACTACATTTCTCTTTAGAAAAGGGAACAATCGGTAATCAATAAAAACACTTTGGAAAATCAGTTCATGCGGTAAAGATCACGACTAGTAATTGGATACACTGATTACAGTGCCTCTATATGGCCCAAAAGTCAAGCAGTGCTCATTTGTTTAAAAGCAAAATTCAGATCACTTGCTACTTTTTTACTGGGTCATGTATGGCTAGCCTAACAAATAGTTCAGTATTTAATGTTTACCTGAACAATATTCTGTTTACATTGAGGTGTGACATCTTTGTAGCAAATCTACAGTATATGCATATAAAGATTGTGAAAAACAGGGCATGTATGCAAGATTGTTTTTAGAAAAACATGTGGTTATAAATGTTATGTGAAATATTTATCATATTTGTTACTAATATTATTTAGGATTATTCACTTAGGCGCCGTACACACGGCCGAGGTTCTCGCTGAAAATCAGCGAGAACCTCGCTGGAATGCACATTCCAGTGAGGACCTCGGCCGTGTGTACGGTCTCAGCGAGCTTCCCGTCGGGAAGCCCGTCGAGCCGAAATAGAGAGCACGCTCTCTATTTCCTCGACGGCCCGCCCGGAAGAATGGCTGGTTGCCATTCCCGACGGGCGGGTCGCCGAATTCGACGGCCGGGAGAGAACCTCGACGGGCGGAACGATGTGTTCTGCCCGTCGAGGTTCTCTGCCCTGTGTACGGCGCCTCAGGCTTTAATAGTAGCACTCTGTAAATAATTAGAGAGAAAAATGTGCTTGCTCTTTTTTGAAATTTTTGGATAACCCTCCTTATATTTAGCTAATAGTATTGCTATTCCTGTCAGTGGTGGAATTAGATTATGTTGTATATACAATCAAATACTGGCCAACATAAAGAGAATGTTGAGGTTGCTTTGATATGCCTGAGATTTTGTGCATTACAGAATAAAAATAAACAAATGGCTAAAATAATAAATAATGCCATGTCTGAAACACCTGAACTTCCCTAATCTAGTGTTTGGCATTGGTGGATGTGATAGTCCACATGACAGCCTCATTGATGCATGTTCTGGGATTATATTCCGATTCAAAATTACAATTTTTTTTTTTTTTTTTTTTAAGAGAATACACATGAATTACTTACAATAAGAAAATTCATTAAAACCTGTATAGTACTAAGTGTGTCATCAATTTAGTGATTTGTACAATCAATTAGTAACAAGTGCTCCATGCAATTTCAAAAATCCTGATATTATGATTAAAGGAAACCAATAAATCTGCTAATTATGATGTATGATGGCATACTCTATTGTTGTTGATCATCTACAGTTGCTCTATAATAGTTTGATGCAATTCAAACAAGAAAAAAATGAGAGAAATATCTCATAAGGAGAAATAGGATTTAAATGAGATTAACTGGAATAAGGACGTTTTCCCCCACAGACGGTCATTTAAATTGACGTTTTTAAAAAACTTAGTTTTTTTCCATCACATAAAGTGATGGTGTGTACGCGGCATCAGACTATACTCCTATACTCCTATGTTGCACAGCATCCCAAAACAGGTGTCATCACAACTAGAGTTGAGCGGACACCTGGATGTTCGGGTTTGGCGGGTTCGGCCGAACTTGACTCGAACTTGACTCGAACCCGAACACCATTGAAGTCAATGGGTGCCCACATTTTTGACTACTAAAATGCCTCTAAAAACAAAGGGAAAGGGCTAGAGGGCTGCAAATGGCAGCAAAATGTTGGTAAGAGCATGGCAAGTACTCTGCAATCAAATATGAATAGGGAAATAACTTAAAATAACATAAAATACATGAAAAAAAAAATATCTTGACAAGCAGGAACCTTCCCCAATGATGGGACACATTTCCTCCCACTGATACCAATGATGGGGATCTATTTCTCCCACTGACACAAATGATGGGACACTATTCCTCCTAATGATACCAATGATGGGGCACTATTTCTCCCACTGACACAAATGATGGGACACTATTACTCCCACTGATACCAATTATGGGACACTATTCCTCCCACTGAAACCAATGATGGGGCACTATTCTGGTGCAATTAGATTTGTGAAGTAGGACTGACTCCTAACAAATTCTCTCCCTATAAGCACAATCGGGAACCTTTCCCTACAGTAGCTAATGCAGAGTATGTTACAGGAACCTATGCAATGCTGGTGCAATATGCAGAGTATCTGACAGGAACGTATGCAATGCTGGTGCAATATGCAGAGTATCTGACAGGAACATATGCAATGCTGGTGCAATATGCAGAGTATCTGACAGGAACATATGCAATGCTGGTGCAATATGCAAAGTATGTCACAGGAACATATGCAATGCTGGTGCAATATGCAGAGTATCTGACAGGAACATATGCAATGCTGGTGCAATATGCAGAGTATATCACAGGAACATATGCAATGCTGGTGCAATATGCAAAGTATGTCACAGGAACATATGCAATGCTGGTGCAATATGCAGAGTATCTGACAGGAACATATGCAATGCTGGTGCAATATGCAGAGTATATCACAGGAACATATGCAATGCTGGTGCAATATGCAGAGTATATCACAGGAACATATGCAATGCTGGTGCAATATGCAGAGTATCTGACAGGAACATATGCAATGCTGCTGCAATATGCAGGGTATGTCACAGGAACATATGCAATGCAGCTGCAATTAGGTTTGTGAAGTAGGACTGACTCCTATATATTTCTCTGCCTATAAGCACAATCAGGAACCTTCACCCTAAATTATCGAATGCAGAGTAACTGACAGGAAAATATGCAGTGCAGCTGCAATTAGGTTTGTGAAGTAGAACAAACTCCTATCTAATTCTCTGTAAGAACGTCAGGAACCAGTCCCTACAGTACCTAATGCTATGTAGATCGCTGAGTATTGTAATTTGATTTCTGAAGCAGCACAATCCTATCTAAATCTGTTGCTGAGAGCAGCCTGCAGCCTTTCCCTACCCTAGCTAAAGCAGAGTGACAAGCTGTGCTGTGTGCCTCTAGCTTATATAGAGGCTGGGTCACATGCTCGGTCACATGCTGTACTGGCCAATCACAGCCATGCCATTAGTAGGTATGGCTGTGATGGCTTCTAGGTCACACAAGTAAAACAAACGGCGATTGACTGCTGTGCAGCGCGCCGTTACATAGCCGAATTCCGAACCCAAACTTTTAACAAATTATTCGGGTTCGGGTAAAAAAAAAAATGAAGTTCGGTACGAACCCGAACCGTACAGTTCGGGTTCGCTCAACCATAATCACAACCTAATATCGGTGTAAAGTCGAGCGGAAATCCTTATGAGCATCTATGGTCCTAATCTCAACTTCTCAAGCACAGATTTAAAAAATGTCCATTCCGTCCTATCAAATGGCTTCTCAGCTTTGGTAGAAAGCAGAAGATAAGGTGGAAGGCTGACATGGGTACATGCCGAATGTATAAGCTGCATTGTTGTATTAGAATTATCTCTCACTCAGCCCACAATAAATCCTGTCTGATCAAGATGTAATATACCTGACAGGAGATGATTTATCTGGTTTGTCAGTGTTGAGCAAGGATATGGGGCAGTAGTTTTGAGGTGTGTGATCCTTGCCTTTTTTAGTAACATTGTGATACGTGCAATCAGCACCTCTATATATAAGTGCCCTTAGTTAAAGAATTTAAATATTTGCATAATGGGGCAATGAAGAGTGGTAGAAATTTCAAGTAGTAAGCTTTTGTGTATCCATCTGGAACCCATCTGAACAGCCACTCCATTGTGCCCGCGGGGGCACAGAGTGCAGTAATTATGGCCGCCTCATGCTGCTAGGACTCTTTATCCAACTGATCTGCTGTGTCCAATCACAGGCGGTCACATGTAAACATGGAAGTGCCAGTAATCTGCTCTCAGCGCCTCACACTGACAGAGTACTTAGAGAGCCAATCAGCGGCATCTCCTCACAGGGGACAGCAATAGATGTAATCAGGGCACTGATCATCAGTGCCCTGATTATAATAAAGTGCCAGTAATGAGTGCTCACCAGTGCTAGCAATCAGTGCCCACCAGTGCCAGCAATCAGTTCCCAATCAGTGCCCATTAGTGATGCCATTCAGTACTAGCTATCAGTGCCACCTATCAATGCTGTCCATCAATGTCAATCAGTGCTGCCCATCAATGCCCATCAGTGCCACCCATCAATGCCCATCAGTGGACATCAGTGCCACCCATCAGTGCTGGCTATCCATGCCACCTATCAGTGCCCACCAGTGTAACTTTTTCGGTGCCCATCAGTGCAAGCTATTCGTGCCCACTAGTACCGACTATCAGTGCCCACCAGTGTCACGACATCATGGAGCTGGTGGATGTTAGAGACGTTGCGCTCCTCAACCTTCCATTTAAGAATGCCCCACAGATGCTCAATAGGGTTTAGGTCCTGAGACATGCTTGGCCAGTCCATCACCCTTTACCCTCAGCTTCTTTAGCAAGGTAGTGGTCGTCTTGGAGGTGTGTTTTGGGGTTGTTAGCATGTTGGAATACTGCCCTATGGCCCAGTCTCTGAAGGGAGGGGATCATGCTTTGCTTCAGTATGTCACAGTACGTGTTGGCATTTATGGTTCCCTCAATGAACTGTAGCTCTCCAGTGCCGGAAGCACTGTTGCAGCCCCAGACCATGACACTCCCACCACCATGCTTGACTGTAGGCAAGACACACTTGCCTTTGTACTCCTCAACTGGCTGCTGCCACACACGCTTGACACCATCTGAACCAAATAAGTTTATCTCGATTTCATCAGACCACAGGACATGGTTCCAGTAATCCATCTCCTTAGTCTGCTTGTTTTCAGCAAGCTGTTTGTGGGCTTTCTTGTGCATCATCTTTAGAAGTGGCTTCCTTCTGGCATAACAGTCATGCAGACAAATTTGATGCAGTGTGCGGCATATGGTCTGAGAACTGACAGGCTGACCCCCCCATCCCTTAAAACTCTGCAGCAATGCTGGCAGCACTCATATGTCTATTTCCTAAAGACAACCTCTGTATATGACGCTGAGCATGTGCACTCACTTCTTTGGTAGACCATAGCGAGGCCTGTTCTGAGTGGGACCTGTCCTGTTAAACCACTGTATGGTCTTGGCCACCATGCTGCAGCTCAGTTTCAGGGTCTTGACAATCTTCTTATAGCCTAGGCCATCTTTATGTAGAGCAACATTTTTTTCTTCAGATCCTCAGAGAGTTCTTTGTCATGAGGTGCCATATTGAACTTCCAGTGACCAATATAAGAGAGTGATGGCGATAACACCAAATTTAACACACCTGCTCCCCATTCACACCTGAGACCTTGTAACACTAACAAGTTACATGACACCAGGGAGTGAAAATGGCTAATTGGCCCCAATTTGGACATTTCCCTTAGGGGTGTACTTACTTTTGTTGCCAGCCGTTTAGACATTAATGGCTGTGTGTTGAGTTATTTTAAGCAGACAGCACATTTACACTGTTATAAAAGCTATACACTCACTACTTTACATTGTAGAAAAGTGTAATTTCTTCAGTGTTGTCACATGAAAAATATAATACATTTTTTACAAAAATGTGAGGGGTGGTACTCACTTTTGTGAGATATGTAAACTTCCTCCTGGATCACCTGGGTGATCCAAGCAGAAACAGGAGTGGGTATGTGCCAAAAATAGGTACATGCTCCTCAAAAA
Source organism: Rana kukunoris (assembly GCA_029574335.1). NCBI lineage: Eukaryota > Metazoa > Chordata > Amphibia > Anura > Ranidae > Rana > Rana kukunoris. The sequence continues at coordinate 336,377,767 of CM056052.1, read as the reverse complement.
AAAAAACGTCCAAAAATGTTAACGAAGGGGAGAGGATTAGAAAATGTGGAACTGCAGCTCTTATGAGCTGCTGCATGGCTGTGGCAGAAATGACATATCTTGCATTTTCCAGATAGTACCACCATCAAACATGGCCCATTCAAGTGAATAAGGTAATGCCACAACCACATGCAATTCAAGCAGTTGCACCATGATGTTTTTCAGGGTTAAACGTGTGGTGAGGAGGCAAAATATCACCTCCCAGACTCCTGTTAACTGATCTCTGAAAAATGATCTACTACAGACCCCTTTCTGAGGGGTGGCAAGGGCTTCCACATGTTTAAATGAACCCTAACAGGGGTATTTACAGTGACCTACCTCTCCACCATCCTTTTTAATATCTGCATCCTTAACCACCCCCTCTCAGTTCATCTTTTCTACTATGGAAATATCACAGTCTTCATATGTATATCACCCTATACAAATGTACACACTGTAACAGGACTGGGCTGAGCAGAATTGCAGGCTGTCGTCTCAGCTTCAGCTATGTTGCTGTGATCTCAGGACAAAGATCGAGACAGAGACTTCATGGGACAAGAGACTATAAATCAGGACTGTGGTCAAGAATGTAAACATAGGTATGCGCAGCCTATTGCATTAGGGTGTGAACTCCAAAGCTGAAACACATATGTGCGTGTGCATGTGTGTGTATATACTGACGTGTCAGTAGAGCAGTGGATGGGTATCATTAGGGCAGATTTGTGTCAGTAGAGCAGTGGACGGGTATCATTAGGGCAGATTTGTGTCAGTAGAGCAGTGGAAAGTGTCATTAGGGCAGAGATTGGTGTCAGTAGGGTCGGTAGTTTTTTTTATTTATTACATTTTTTACTATTTTATTTTTTACATTATTTTTCATTTTTTCCATTAGAAGGCTTTGGTGAAATATCAGGGGTTTAAACAGGGGGAATCTGCACCATACATAGTATTTGATCTTTTCCTGAAGTGGGATTAAAATTGTAAATGTAATGATCTGGTACAAAACTAAGACTACAGACTGTATGTAGGCAGAGATCAGAGTAGGTTGCCTTCAGAGCAGGTAGCAGACATTGTACAATAGAAATAAGAAAGCAAGCCAACATTATAACCAGAATACAATTTAGAATGTTCAGAACAGGATCCTTAGGCATTACAAAGATCAACAGGAACTTTGCAATAAGCCAAATTAAATTTCCCTTTTTGTTCTGTTTTATGATGTCACACATTTGCTGCAATGTGCCTACATCTTGAATCGTTTATTATGTAGCACAGGCATTGAAAGAAGGAAACACTGGGACTCAAACACTGTTGCTACTCCATATTCAAAGCTAAAATGGTGCTTACAAAAACAACACATACCACTTAGTATATTTCTGTGGTTATTCAAAGTAGCATAGTTGTTTTTGGTGTAGGAATTTTATGGTAAAACATTCTGGTTTTGGAGCCTCATGCACATTGGGCATTTTTACTATCTCCCCTAGATGCCTTTCCTCCTGGCAGCAGTGGTTTGGCAGAAAAAAGAACACTTGACACTTGTAAACACATGTAGCACATTTATGCATGTCAAGTGCTTGAGCGTTAGTTAATTTAATTGGTCAGAAAAATCATATATTCAGGCCATTTCAATGAATTATTGATCAAGTGCTAAACATGTTTAGCATTAACGCGTGTTTAGACGTGTTAGGATGCATTTACACACATCAAGCATTTTTCTGGTAAAACTGCTGTTCATAGATGCACTGGCAGTAGGGACGCCAGTTCATTCCTTTAAAACCAAACACATATGAATTACACAGGTTCTGAGGCTAATTTAATGTAGATAAGGCACCAAGTCAGTTTATTTACTACCTTACTCAGCAATAGAACCTGTGTAATTAATATGTGTTCGGATTAAAGGGATTAGGTGGCAATCCTAACTGGCAGCATTATTTTTTCTGTCTCTGTCTCTAAATGTTCCAAAATGGACACATCTGTTAACACACAGGGGCGTTTAGAGGCCGAAAAAAGCCAAATGCCCCTAAGAGCAGCGTCAAAAACATCCAGTGTGCATGAAGCTTTAGAAAGCACTAACTTGTATACAAGTACACAGAAATCGTATAATTAATAGTCCTAAGCGCTTATTTTTTTTACAACAAAAGCATTATTTTTAAAACAAGCATTTATTGTACTTATTCTAAACACTAAGGTTTAGGGTTGACTAGTAGCCACCCTGACCAAATTTTTTTTACATCCCTGATGTCTAATTATTTAATTTTTTTCCTACGCATTTCAAGTCTGTATTTGAAATTACCCGGGATTTCTCCAACAAACAGCTGCAGGGCTTGTGTGTGCACTGCTGGGAGTCAAGAGTACAGCCTCAGACATCCTCTCATCACTCAATTTTATATTTACAGATTATGAAGTTCATTACTGAGAGAGTAGACCATATTTTCCTGAATCCTTTCCTCAGACCAGAGCAGGTTTTAGCACTCTGTAGCCATACAATTGAACAGGAGCCAATTCTTGAACCGAAACGGAAGCTAGGAAAGGGTAAAAAATAAAACCAGGTAAAGATATTTAAAAAATAAGTGCATCTGCATTGCAAGGTATTTTCTAGATGACTTTGTTTCATCCTTAACCACTTAACCCCCGGACCATATTGCTGCCTAATGACCAGAGCTCTTTTTGCGATTCAGCGTCGCTTTAACTGACAAACAAAATTGGCGTCCTTTTTTTCCACATGTTGTTTGATCACCTTTGCGGTTTTTGTTTTTTGCGCTATAAACAAAAATAGAGCGACTATTTTGAAAAAAATTCAATATTTTTAACTTTTACTATAATAAATATCGCCAAAAAATATATAAAAAAACGTTTTTTTTTCCTCAGTTTAGGCCGATACATATCCTTCTACAAATTTTTCGTAAAAAAAAATCACAATAAGCGTTTATTGATCGGTTTGCGCAAAAGTTATAGCGTTTACAAAATAGGGGGTGGTTTTATGGCATTTTTATAAATATATATATATATTTTACTAGTAATGGCGACGATAACCGATTTTTTTTAGTATTGCGACATTATGGCGGACACTTCGGACACTTTTGACACATTTTTGGGACCACTGGCAATTTTATAGCGATCAGTGCTATAAAAATGCATCGGATTACTATAAAAATGGCAGTGAAGGGGTTAACACTAGGGGCGGGGAAGGGGTTAAGTATGTTCCTGGGTGTGTTCTAACTGGGGGGGTGGACTCACTAGGGGAAATGACTGATCTTCTGTTTGTACATTGTAGGAACAGAAGATCAGCATTTCTCCCCTGACAGGAACGGGAGCTGTGTGTTTACACACACAACTCCCGGTCCTCGCTCTGTACCGAGCAATCACAAGTGCCGGGCAGCAGTCGCACCTGCCAGGCACGCGCACGGGACTCGGGGGCGAGCCCCGCTAGTGGCCGCTTAAAGAGCCGACGTAGAGCTACGGGCTCTCGTGCAGGGGAGCCGACCTGCCGCCATAGAACTGTGGCGGCTGGTCGGCAACCAGTTAGGCCTCGTACACACGATCAAATCTGTCTGCTGGAAACGGTCTGCTAGACCGTTTCAGCAGACAGATTCCATCATGTGTATGGGCAAACAGACGGATTTGGCCACCCGACAGATTGGAAAGCATGCTTACCAATCTGTCTGCTAGGAACCTGTCCGCCCGACATGTCTGCTGGTTAGTACGCTAACCAGCAGACATGTCTTCTCGCACACACGCCGAATGGTTTCGACGAATGCGCGGAAGTGTTTTACTTCCTGGTGCGGTGACGTGGCGGCGTCAACGTCACCACCACGTCACCGACACGTCAGCGCGCTGTCTGCTGGCGGGGATTTTGGTTTGCTCGTGTGTACACGCGAGCAAACCAAAATCCCAGCAGACAGATTTGTTCAAATCGGTCGGACAGACCGCTTTGAACAAATATATTTAATCGTGTGTACGAGGCCTTAAAGTTAAACTCCAGGATTGATCCATCTTGCCAGTTATAGCTTCTTCTCTCTATGTACAACAGCACTGTGAACAGATATGCAGTGCAAGATATTGGAAGGAGGCAACCAATTATGCAAGGACATTAGTGAGTACAGACTGGAGTAAGGGGTCTCAGACTGTGTGTTGCTGCCATCCCTCTTATGCTAGAGTGAGTGTCTTTTTAATGGGGACAGTGTGTCTGGTGTCCTTGTTGGAATACATTATTTGTTTATTTTGTGTAACAACTACATCAGCCAGTAGATGGCTGTCAGCCGAGAAGCAGCAGCTAAACAACATGTGGACTGTTCACTGTATATTCTGTAGGGCTACATACAAAAACTCTACACACGATCAGAAATTCCGACAAGAGAACCATGGAATGTTGGCTCAAACACGACCACACAAAATTCCAACTGTCAAGAATGCCGTGACGTATAGCACTACAACGAGCCGAGAAAAAATTAAGTTCAATGATTCCCAGCGTGCGTCAAATTGATTCCGAGAATGCATGTTTTTCTTGCACGTCAGAATTGCATACAGACGATCAGAATTTCCGACAAGAACTTTTCTTGTCGGACAAATTGAGAACCAGCTCTCAAATTTTTGCTGTCGGAAATTCTGACAGAAAAAGTCTGATGGAGCCTACACACGGTCAGAATTTCCGACCAAATGCTTACATTGAACTTTTCTTGTTGGAATTTCCGTTTGTGTGTACACGGCATAACAGTCCCAAATAGCTCAGTATATTTACAGTGGGGATCGAAAGTTTGGGCACCCCAGGTAAAAATTTGTACTAATGTGCATAACGAAGCCAAGGAAAAATGGAAAAATCTCCAAAAGGCATCACATTACAGATTAGACATTCTTATAATATGTCAAAAAAGTTAGATTTTATTTCCATCATTTACACTTTCAAAATTACAGAAAACAAAAAAATGGCTTCTGCAAAAGTTTGGGCACCCTGCAGAGTTAATATCTTGTACTGCCCCCTTTGGCAAGTATCACAGCTTGTAAACGCTTTTTTGTAGCCAGCCAAGAGTCTTTCAATTCTTGTTTGAGGTATCTTTGCCCATTCCTCCTTACAAAAGTCTTCCAGTTCTTTGAGATTACTGGGCTGTCTGTCACGCACTGCTCTTTTAAGGTCTATCCATAGATTTTCAATTATGTTGAGGTCAGGAGATTATAAAGGCCATGGCAAAACCTTCAGTTTACGCCTCTTGATGTAATCCCCCGTTGATTTTAGGGTGTGTTTAGGATCATTATCCATTTGTAGAAGCCATCCTCTCTTTAACTTCAGCTTTTTCACAGATGGCATCAAGTTACCATCCAAAATTTTCTGAAATTTTATTGAATCCATTTTTCCTTCTACTCGTGAAATGTTCCCTGTGCCACTGGCTGCAATACAACCCCAAAGCATGATTGATCCACCCCCATGCTTAACAGTTGGACAGAGGTTCTTTTCATTAAATTCTGTGCCCTTTCTTCTCCAAATGTACCTTTGCTCATTCCGGCCAAAAAGTTCTATTTTAACCTCATCGGTCCACAGAACTTGTTTCCAAAATGCATCAGGCTTGTCTATATGTTCATTTGCAAAGTTCAAACTCTGATTTTTGTGGTGAGGACGTAAAAGAGGTTTTCTTCTGATGACTCTTCCATGAAGACCATATTTGTACAAGTATCTCTTTATAGTGGAATAGTGTACCACAACTCCAGTGTCTACCAGATCTTTCTGGAGGGATCGTGCAGTCAAACGTTGGTTTTGAATTGCTTTTCTCACAATCCTGTTCTGTCTGATATTTTTCTTGGTCTTCCAGATCTTGCTTTAACTTCCACTGTTCCTGATGACTGCCATTTCTTAATAACATTCCGAACAGATGATATTGACATCTGAAAATGCTTTGCTATATTCTTATAGCCTTCTCCAGCTTTGTGAGCATCAACTATTTTCAGTTTCAGTTTTCTAGACAACTGCTTAGAAGAACCCATGGTGCTGATTGTTGGGGCAAGGTCAGATGAGTCTGGGCATTTAAAACCTTTGAGATTGACATCACCTGGTCTTCCCAGACGATGATTGAGAACAATCCATGACACTGGCAGGTCTCAGCTTTACAAAGGGGGCAGTGCATGCTATAAATTCTGCAGGGTGCCCAATGTTTTGCAGACACCATTTTTTTCTGTCATTTTGAAAGTTTAAATGATGGAAATAAAATCTAACTTTTTTTGACATATTATAAGAATGTCTAATGTGTAATTTGATGCCTTTTGGAGATTTTTCCATCTTTCCTTAGCTTCTTTATGCACATTATTACAAATTTTTACCTGGGGTGCCCAAACGTTTGATCCCCACTGTAATTTTTAGTGAAAGGATTTAGATTTCCAAGAGGAAGATTAATCTTATCGCGTTGATAATACAAAGCTCAGTCCATCATTTAATTGTGCAAGGACTTAGCTTACAGTTCTAAAGTAGAACGTTTAGTGTCCTCAAATAGCTATTAAAGATCCTACAATTCCCCACTACCTATCCAAGTTCAAGTTTTTATTAAGGCGTCCAGAAAAAGCATACCCCTAGACTGGTTAATGAGTCTGAAGAATAATCTGGCTGCGGAGCAAATGCTGGGAAAAGGATCCTGGGCATAAACCCAGCATCATCACAGTACAGTGCCACAGGCCTCCTTTCCACATGCAGCCATCATAGTGCCACAGGAAGGCTCTGTGATTCTGCACCTAACACTACAATTATACCAGCTCTCTTATCACACAGTGAAAGCATAGTTAAACATAGATAGAAGAATATAAGTAGAGGAATGGTGCCAGATTGCATTATGAGGTAAGTAACCCTGGTATTCTTCCTGCCATTGACTAATATAATAGGGTTTATTTGATATCACTGACAAAAAAGATGGGACTTACTGACATTGAAATTTCACTTGTTTTGATTGACACTGATATGGGACTCTTATTCATGCCAATAATGGAGTTTATTTTACTCCCACCGACTCTGACAATGGGATGTATTTTACTAACACTTTATTTTCAAGATATCCTCAGACCCTATTTAGTCTAAAACATAACAAAGCACAATGAAAAGTTCTAACACATTTCAGAAGGTTTCCATGCAACCAGTATAAAAGCCTTTCACTTGTTTTGATAGCTTGCTGAAATATTTATACTAACTTCTTAAAATGTACCAAAACATGCACACCTTTGGTGCGCATGCTGTTAAACCTGTGTTTCACTGTGTAACTTTCATGAATAATTTGTTGAAATAAAACGATCAGCACTTACTTTAGATTCTCATTGATCCATTTTTAATCTAACAATGACTTTATTCATTCATGGATATTACCACAAAAGAGATGTCACTTGCAACAAATTACATATATGATGCAGTCTGTTACTAAGTTTAACCACTTCCCTACCGCCGTACGTGTTTTTACGGCCACAATTTAAAGATGGATATCTCGGTAACGGCAGCAGCTGCTGCCACAACCGAGGTATCCATCTTTAGTACGGGCGATCCTGTAAAAGATAACGGCGGTCTCCGTGGCAGATTCGGCGCGAGATCACCGTTATCGGCGGTGGGAGAGGGGCCCCCCTCCCGCCGCCGCTTACCGGAGCCGTCGGTAGCAGCGGAGGCGATCGGGTCCGCTCGTCTGCTCAGTGGGGATGCGAGTGAGGGAAAAATTTCCCTCGCCCGTCCCCATACCTCTGCTGGGCGGAAGTGACGTCAAAACGTCAGTCCCGCCCAGCATCTTAAAGAAACATTTTTTTTCTGTGATTTGAAAAAATTACTTTTTTTTTTGTTTGTTTTTTCTTTTAAGTCTAAATATGAGATCTGAGGTCTTTTTGACCCCAGATCTCATATTCAAGAGGACCTGTCATGCTGTTTTCTATTACAAGGGATGTTTACATTCCTTGTAATAGGAATAAAAGTGATTTTTTTTTTTATTTCAGTGTAAAAAATTATAAACTAAATAAAAATAAATAAGAAAACAAAAAAAAATGTTTTTAAAGTGCCCCCTCCCAACGAGCTCGCGCGCAGAAGCGAACACATATGTGAGTAGCGCCTGCATATGAAAACGGTGTCAAAACCAAAGTGAGGTATCGCCGTGATAGTTAGAGCGAGAGCAATAATTCTAGCCCTAGACCTCCTCTGTATCTCAAAAAATGCAACCTGTAGAATTTTTTAAACGTCGCCTATCGAGATTTTTAAGGGTAAAAGTTTGACGCCATGCCACGAGTAGGCACAATTTGTAAGCGTGACATGTTGGGTATCATTTTACTCGGCGTAACATTATCTTTCACAATAAATAAAAAAATTCGGCCAAATTTATTGCTGTCTTATTTTTTAATTCAAAAAAGTGTTTTTTTTCCAAAAAAAGTGCGCTTGTAGGACCGCTGCGCAAATATGGTGTGACAAAAAGTATTGCAATGATCGCCATTTTATTCTCTAGGGTGTTAGAAAAAAAATATATAATGTTTGGGGGTTTTAAGTAATTTTCTAGCAAAAAAAAATGTTTTAGTCTTGTAAACACCAAATCTGAAAAACACCCACGGTAGAGAAGTGGTTAACACCACAGTTTTTATTTTTTTAAGTTCCCATAGTACCATTCGGTTGATCCTGTCAGTTTTCCCCATTTCTTTTAACGAGCCAGGCTGCAGGGGCATTGCTTCCTCCAGGCACCCAGGGCACATGGCTGCATCTCTTGTTGGGTGCCCCTGTTCTTGATGCCGCAACTTTCTAGTTTACAGAATAGACCTCAGATACCACTGCTGCAGATCAAGTCAGCGCTGAAGAAGGCTCTCCTAGTCTCTTCCTCAGTTATAATATGCCACGTGACACAGCTGAGGAGAAGCTTTGGAGGAAGGACATTCTGGGCTCTTTGCTGCACTGTATCCTGAGTATGTAAGTTAGGTGTGGAATTTTCTTGATGACCTTTTTATGCTGGAGGAGAGTTAGGTTGATTTTGCTGTGAGGAATTTTTGTGGGAGGGGGATCTTTGCTTCAGGGGTCTGGAGTTGAGCAGATCTTTGCTGGGAGGGGGGGGTGATTCCACTGAAGGGGGACAGGGTTTGTGGGGAGGAACTTTTTTTTCTGCTGTGGGGTGGGGAGAAACTCTTTGTTGGAAGATGGTTGCCATTTATGGGTGGATCTTGTGGGCAGGAACTCTTTGCTGGGAGGGGGGGTGATTACTTCTGGGGGGAGGGAATCTTGTGGGGAGATCTTTGCTATGGGGTGATTCTACGGTGGGCATTGTCGTGAAGAGAAGGTCTTTGCTAGGGGTGTATTGAGAGCAGTATCAGATCCAGCCATCACCATGAATATGCGATAAACTCCAGGTCACTAAACTACTGCTGTCACTAGTAAAGTATGTGATAATGGCATTCTCCTATAAACGACAATTTCATGCTGTGCAAGCTGTCAGCTTAATTAGTTGCTAGAATGCGGGTGTCCCCCACATGCTGCTGCACGCCAGCTTGTAAGCATGCTGGTGGGCATACTGGTGAGGTCATTTTTTTTTTTTAAAGTGTATTTTTGTGCGTGAACTCGAGAGAGAGAGGAGCCGGACTGCAGGAGTTGGGAGTGGGTAGACCCTCCCCCCGGAGGCAATCGCCATCCTTCTCCATGCCCCTGGTGGCAATGGTGGGTGTGAAGGGGGGCCTCCCACTCACCCCGCCCTACCTGCTCCTCTTGGGAGCCCAACTGGGGCCCAACGGGACCCCAATGGGGCAGAGGGACTCCCCCTATGAGGGAGTTAGGGGGCCTAGCCCACCCAGCCAGCCCCGTAGGTCCTTCGCCTCTCTTTATTTTTATGAGACCGCATGGCCAAAGTGCATGTGTTTTTTAAACCAATTTTGTGTGCGTGCAAGTGTGGTGGTTTTTGTGGGGGGGGTGGGCGTACTAAGCACAGGCGTACCTTGCATAGCACACCCACCGGGAGCCGGGCTGAGACCACCAAACTCAATTCACATGTAGCCGAGACCGGGATCCGAACCCTTGGCTGCAGAGGTGAATGGCTTGTCAGCGCAGTGCCAATCACGTTGAGCCACCACAGCTCCCTACTGGTGAGGTCATTGATCAAATATTATCATGAAGATCATGATTATATTTGGGGAATGAAGTCAGTCACCAAAGCTCCTGGCCCCTTTGTTTGCTTTTAGCTACTTTCAGCTATGGAACCAGAACTGACAGCTGCAACTAGGAGTCTGTCAGGAGCAGATCATCTTGAGGTGGAATGTTTATTTTATTCCTTGTGATTGACAGTGGATCTGCATAGCTGGATGATATGATTGATGATGGATTAATAGATTAATAGACTTTTTTTTTTTTCTAATAAAGAACTTTGTCAATGGTGTGTGTGTGTTTAATTTTTACTACTTTGTTTGTGTATGAGTAAGGGTACAATGTACCCCCTACTAATTCATGTAGTGGGGGGGGGTGGATATTTAAGGGGACTTTCAGATTCTGATAAGTCCCCCCCACAGGCCTCCACATCCACCAGGCAAGGAATGTAGGGAAGAGGTCCTTGTCCTCACTTATCAACGTGGGAACAAGGTGCTTTGCAAGGTCTCCATACTATAATATGTTTCCTTATCTTCACTGACAATTTACTTGTGATCCTGCCTACTATTGAGGCTGCAGGGACACTCCAGCACATAGGTCACATGGGTAGTGTCACATTAAATACAATTCCTAAAACTCTGTCTATAACTCTTCTCAGTATTTCTAGATGTATATTTTTACCGTCTTCTAGAATTATTCTCTACTGTTTTACCTGGTGCACACATTCTGCATGTCTAATAACTATTCCTTTAACAAAATAAAAATAAATGGAAGGCCCCTTTCACACAGGCTTTCCGATCAGGTCTGCCTGTCAGTTTTTCAGGCGGACTTGATCTGACGCTCCACTCTGTGGAGCGGCGGATGTCAATAGTGAGTTGTCCACTAACATCCAACGGTATCCGATCCTGTCTGTGAAATCCAGACAGATGGAAACTCTATTTTCATTGAGCCAAATATGGGCATTTACATATTTGATTTTGAATGTCATCGACATTTTGCTCTCCCCCTGCCCCCACTAAATACTTACCTGAGCAGAACTGCTGTCTCTCTCTCTCTCTCTCCCTCCTCACAGGCTCAGAGACAGCATCGGGGGCCATTGTTGTCAATCACAGCCAGGGCCGCCATCAGGGGGTACAGACATTACTCCTGTAAGGGGCCCAATGGTCCCCAGGGGCCTGGTGCACCCCTGTTTTTAAAAGTATTTATTTTTCGTCTGACCCCCCCCCCCCTAGCAACTGATGGCAGGAAGAGAAGACTTGAATGAATGAGTGACATGTATAGCGCCACAAATGCAAACTGAATTAACTCAAGGCGCTTTTTGCAGCCAGTGTCTGCCTGGCTGGTGTGGTCATTTACCCCGACTTGAATTGACTTTGTCTTGTTCGTCAGCACCAAAGCACCCACACCCCGTTCTGCTTATCATCTCGCAGCAGGAGAGAGAAAAGAGATGACACTTTCATTACCATAACCCCCCACCCCTGCTTATCTCGCGGCAGGAGAGAGGAGGGCCCCGCTGGTTCTCTGCTACAGGGGCGCCCTGCCTAAAGCTGTATAAGGGGCCCCAAAATTTGTGATGGCTGCCCTGATCACAGCCTATAAGGAGAGAGCGAGGGGCAAGGCTGGGCCTTGCTTTCTGTTGATATAGACACAGGAAGCATGGCTCAGGATTGAGCTTGCAGGTATGCTACAATAGGAAGTGACTTCCTATGGTATCGCACTGAGAAGAGGAGGACCCAGGATTGCCACGGGGGAACCTGAGAGGAAGAGGATCGGAGCTGCTCTGTGCTAAACCACTGCACAAAGCAGGTAACTAGAAACCTGTTTGTTATTTTTCTTTTTGAATAGGAAGCCTTTACAATCACTTTAATTTAGGGGAAGTAGTGCTAATGCTTCTAAAAGATCCATGACTGGTTTGATTACAAAGCCAGTTTGAAATCTGCATTTAACAGTTTTAGTGCCACCACTGCTAAATGATGGATCTTGACAGTGTAAAAATGCCCAAGTTTTTAATGGTGCCCTTTATTTGCATTAATACATGTCCCAATGGCAATGCCTAATACCCATGCCCATTTTTTTTTAACAAAGGCTCACAATTTAGCCTTGAAAAAGTCCACTAAAAAATGATAGTGTTCACCGCTCATAAACACTACATTCAAGGTTTATGGACTTCCAACTAGGTTCACTGAACGTCTAGCAAACCAACTTTTTTCATCCTTATGGTGGAGCTGATGCAGAAATTTAAGAACAGTATGAACCACAATAGCCAAACATTGATATAATCAAGGAATCAGGCTCATTCAAATGTATCCAGTCCATTGCAATGTATTTCATCATGCATTACACTAAAAATCAATGAGCATTGTGTTATGCAACCCAAAAAAATTGCCACTACATGTAGGTCTAGACAAAAAAAGGTAAAAAAAGCATGAAAACCACTAGGCTTATATCTAGCCACCTGTCCTCAACAAACTGAGCTAATTTATTTCTAAGCCATAATTTTACAGACTTTTTAATGACCAGCTTGGTACCAAAGGATTGACGCAAGTCCATTGTAGTATCTATATTTGAAAATGACATCACAGTCTTCACCCAGTAACTACAGAATTATAAGTGTAACTTACAGTATATAGTAGGAAAGACACTTGAGAATTTTTTTTTAAAGGGCCACATACAAGAGTATCTACAAGAAAACAATATACAAGTAATAAGTGATGACCAGCATTGAATGATGTGATGGCCATTTATGAAGGACAAAAGTTGTCAATTTTTTTTTTTTTTTATGAGCAAGTAAACAATAGCTAGACTAAAGAGGTGACTGTTGCTGTATTATATTTGGACTTTGCTAAAGCGTTTGACACTGTTCTCCACATATAGCTAATGTGTAAGTGTAGGTGTTTGTGCTTTGGAAAATTCAGCCTTAAAATGTATAGAAAACTGAGTTAAAGCGGAGTTCCAACAACAATTTATATATATATTTTTTTTAAAACAATTCTTAAGTTTATAACATTTCAAAGTATCACTCACTTCTTTAGTAAAATTCATCACCCGATGTCTGGTTTCATCTAAAAAAACTAAGTTTGAAAATTTCTTCCTGCCAATTTTCATCTTGCTTTTGGGCATGCGAAGCCCATAAGCATATAGTTCCGGGGTATGGTGCTGCTGAGTTACTAGCATGTACACTGTCCAGCGCCGTAAACTCCAGACGTTGCCATCACACAGTGGCGGAGGTGCCCACCCCGTTGTGATAGTAACAAAGATGAACGAAAACACACTGACTCCTGGGAATAAGGACACATAGCTCCCAGGAGACAGTGCGCCGATGGATAGTCTCCTAACCAGGTAACCCTTAAGAGAAGATTTTTTTTTCCATAGTAGAACGATTGTATTGCCTAAATCATGTTAATGTAAAGTTGAAAAGTTGAGTGGAACTCCGCTTTAATTAACCTCAGAGAACAGTGATTGATAATTCATACTCAAAATGGTCTGAGGTTGTTATTAATGTACCTCAATGTTGGAACTATTTAATTTTAACCTGTTTATAATTTAGATAGGGGCAAATTTACAGAGCAGTAAATTTAATGTTAATCAGAAATTTACTGTTGCTAAAACAACCACTGTAATTTAACAGAAAGGTTTCTTCACAGTAAGGCCTCGTACACACGACCGATTTGAACAGATCTGTCTGCTGGGATTTTGGTTTGCTCGCGTGTACACACGAGCAAACCAAAATCCCCGCCAGCAGACAGCGCGCTGACGTGTCGGTGACGTGGCGGTGACGTTGACACCGCCACGTCACCGCACCAGGAAGTAAAACACTTCCGCGCATGCGTCGAAATCATTCGGCGCGTGTGCGAGAAGACATGTCTGCTGGTTAGCATACTAACCAGCAGACATGTCGGGCGGACGGGTTCCCAGCCGACAGATTGGTAAGCATGCTTTGAAATCTGTCGGGTGGCCAAATCCGTCTGTTTGCCCGTACACACGATCGAATCTGTCTGCTGAAACGGTCTAGCAGACCGTTTCCAGCAGACAGATTTGATCGTGTGTACGAGGCCTAAGAGCTGTGAACATGTGGAATAGACTCCCTGCAGAGGTGGTTCTGGTCAGCTCAGTAAAGTGCTTTAAGAAAGGCATGGATACTTTCCTAAATGTACATAATATAACTGGGTACTAACATTTATAGGTAAAGTTGATCCAGGGAATATCCGATTACCTCTCGGGGAATCAGGAAGGAATTTTTTCCCCTGCTATAGCAAATTGGATCATGCTTTGCTGTTTTGTTTTTTTTTGCCTTCCTCTGGATCAACTGTGGGTATAGAATTGGGTACATGTGATTGTACGATACTATTATTATTTTTATTTCTTATGGTTGAACTTGATGGACTTGTGTCTTTTTTCAACCTGACTAACTATAGCTGTAATTTAAAGTAAATTTACCAGGAAGATTCACCCGTGGTGTTTGTTTGGTGCATGCCACATTCACTACTTTATAAATATGTCCTAAATGTGACTCCCATTATAGGCCCCCAGGCAATACAGTGCACTGGGGACCTGTCTACACAATCACGCACAATGGCTGCGTTTCAATGGCATAGTGGCTGCATTTAAATGGCATAGTGGCTGCATTTGTATGGCATAGTGGCTGTGTTTGAATGGCACAGTGGCTGTGTTTGAATGGCATAGCAAATTACTTACAGGATGAGGCCGAGGGTCAGGTCAGGTGCAGTGCAGTCACTCACACTAACAGGAAGGCAGCTCGCTCCCCTCCCTCTGAGCCACGCTGAGTCTGAAGATAGCAGAGGTGGGTGGGGCTAGTTTTCCAGCCACGGAAGCGGTGCGGTCTGAATGCTGGGGCGGCCACGGTGTGCTCTGAATGCCTGTACATCCTACCTGACGCGGCCCCCCTACAGCTCCACCCCTGGTCCCTCCAGCCCCATCCCTGGCCCCGCCTCTGACCCCTCCCCAGACCCCACCTTAAAACAAGGTGCAGGTTTGTTGACAAGTGATAATTATTTTTCTCATCCATGTCGCCAATGCCATAATGTGCTGCAGACATTGCCAGCCATGACACTAATGACAAAACGCATGTGTTGCCTGCAGAGACAGTGCCCCCTGTGCTGCCAATGGCATTATGCCATTGATGGCATGGGTGGCACTGTCTTTCAGCACAATATGGCATTGGCGGCATGGGTGCCGCCAATGCCAGCTAGCTGCTTTAAAACCACTTTTGATGTAGAGGGACACTTTTGGTTGCTATGGACAATCTACAGTTTGCCAGGCAGAAAGAACAGTTTTTATTATATAAAAATACATGCAGAACATTGGGCAGACCACTAGGGACAAAAGGGGTGTGTGTATTTTTTAAATACAGTACTGTAATCTATAAGATTACAGTATACTGTATGTAATGTCTTTATTTACTTTTTTGAATTTGGCGCCGTTCTCCGCCCCCGTGCATCGTAAGCGTCGTAAGGAACGGAGATCGGGGGCACACAGGGACACTGTGAATCAAGCGAGGACCCGCTTGTTCACACAGTGGGGAGGCATCGCAGGATCCAGGGACAAGGTAAGTAACTTTGTCTGTGGCTGCTGTGAGGCAAACCCGAGTCTGGCTCGGGGATACCACTTTTGGTAAGGAAATCTTTCCCCAAGCCAGACTCGGGAATACCGCCAGGGGGGTTAAAAAGTACGATTTTTTTTAAAGTGAAGGTGCGTCTTATACACCAATAAATACGGTATATCCAAATAACACGCCCAAGCTCATCTCTTCACCACACACAGTCACAAAGGCAAGAGAATTCTTGTTGGGCAGAATATTAGTGCTCGAACGAACAAACTTAGACCGAATTTTAATGGTTCACAGAATCTCAAGGCAAAATGGATCGGCCCTCACGCATGTTCACTTCATCAAATCTGGCCCTCTTTGAAAAAGGGGTTTGGACACCCCTGATTTAGAGTGTAGAAGTCAAGCTAAATACCTAAAAACAAACATATGTAAAAATGGTGAGTGGTGATATAATAAGAAGTGAAAAAAGAAAATAATTTACTGTACAGAGGTTTCATTTACCACTGGAAGATAATTAAGCGAGACTGACTGCTGGCTCAATCATCGGAATCAAAATCAATATTAAAATTATTACCTTTCAACAAAGCTTGAGGGGATTAGCAGTTCTGAGCAATAACTATGTAACCTCTTAATAATAAGATGACAAATTAAAAAGGTAAATTGTGTTTGTTCAGCCACTTGCATGAGCATTCAATAATAATCTCATGGGAAAAAAATAAGGCCATCCTGGAAATTAAACTGGAAAATGCACTGCCGAAATACATCCCCCTGAGTGATCAGCTTTGTCCTTGAGGGCTGCTCACATGTCATGGCACTGGGATTAGTCTAATTAACACAAAGCAAATTAACATTGCTATCTATATTGCTTAGTAAAGTACTTAATGTTGTATTCACGCTCTGTGTAATGCTGCAAGTCAAACAGCTGATTTTAATCAAGTTTTGTTTATTAAGCACTTTGGCCCAACAGCTCGGCGATTTGGACCGGCGTAGCGCAACTTTTCGTTAACTTGCGCAATCTAGCCGCGTAATCCCGCGATTCACGAAGTTTGCGCAAGAGATGCGCAAGCGTAATGTTTTTTCCTAAGGCGTAAGGAGGAGTAATACTGGGAGGGCGTGGGCGTTACATTGAAATAGCCGTGACCCCCGCAAATGAAGGGCCCGGCCGCGCGATGCGCGCGTGAAGGAAACCATGTCAGCTCCGTTGGATTTCACAACTCGGGAGCGGCGCAATCAGTGAAATTGGAAAGGCAGGGCAACGTTGTGAATACGCAGACGATATAGACACACACAAACGCACCCATTGCAAAAGAATCCCTTTGTGTCCCTTCCCATTGAATCAAGTCTTTTGCTCTGTTGTTCGTGAGTGTGTTTTGTATGCAGATTAGTGTTCTGTGTGATCTAGTGCTTGTTGGTAGTTTTGTGAAAGTGAGTTTTGATAAGTGTTTGAGACTGTTTGTTTGATTGATGATTTCAGCGTTTGTTTTCTTGCTTTATTTTTTCCTCTGATTTTTTTGTGCGTTTCTTGCTGAGGCTAATGTATTTTTGGGTGTTCTTTTTCTCTTTGTGTGTGTTCTTGTCTGATTGGTTGTCTTGTATTTGTGACAGATTTTTGGTGACTGCTAGTGAGTTTGTTTGGAAGTATGACAGAGAGAAAAAGAAAGCTTATTTTACAGTGGGGGAAAAAATATTCTTGCCCGGGCCTTAGCGAGTATGGGCGTTTTTCCACGGCCCGCAGAGTGCCACCACCACCCCGGCCAGGAGGAGGGAGATATTGATATGATCCGGAGCAGGTCAATGCATCGGGGGAGGGGGAGACACGGACCCGGTCTGGGATTGAAAAGAAAATAAATGCTCCGGCGTGAGGTGAAAAAAAAAAATGGCCGCAATAAATGCCCATGCCAGGGGCACAGGAGGGGGCCCACCATGCGATTAGATTTACAGCGACGGGCGTGTGGTGGCCCTGACCTTTCACCGGCATGAATGGAGGGCCTCGGCTGACACACAGTCCGGTCCCCGCGGTGCCAGGTAAGGTTTTTATTTCTCTCAGGTGTGTAGCATGTGTGGGGGAGGGGGTGAAAGGGAATATGTGGCAAGTGTGTGGATCCTCCAACCTGTGAATGGTTTGTGTCATCCACAGCTGCAGGAGGGTGCAGGGCCATTGGCCTGACCCTCCAACGCCAGGACAGCAGCTAATGAGGCCCCCCAACAAGGCCAGAGTCCGCGGAGGAGGAACAAGAGGAGGAGGATGACATGCGGAGGCGATCATGAGGAGGAGGAGAACATGAGGAGGAGGGTCCATGGCAGGACTGGACAATTGGTTTCTGCGGACTCTTCCCCTCGGCAAATGCCCTCCCTAAGGGGGAGCCCCCCCCCCTCCTCCCCCAACATGCTCCCCTCACAAGGGCCTCCCCTTCTCCCCGGCCACACCAACACAGGTCATCCCAGAGCACCAGGGGGGCGCCCATCTCCTGCCCGCCACTGAGAAGGAACCTGGCCACCCAACCCGCCTTCTGGGACAGCTCTGCCAGACTATGGGGCGGGTGGATCAGAGCCTGTCCTCCATCAAGATAGGCTGGGTAACCTGGACTCCCACTCCCGGGCCTCCACAACTGCCTAAATACCTGCAAACTACAGCAGCAGGCGTTGGGCAGGATGTGAGGGCCCTTACCCAGGCATCCAGGGCCCCCCTTGGTGTCCTGGACAGAATAGCCGTGGCCTTGGAGGGCAGGCCGCCTGCAGATCCAGGGGTGCTCCCCTGCTTTTCCCCTCCCCCATGCGTTCCCCTGAGGGTCCGGGGCCGTGGCCGGGGGCGCCCCAGGCGTGGCTCAGGCAGAGGGCATAATTTTTTTTTCCCCATTTTTTTGGTTTGAAAACATTTTTTTTTTGTTCTCTGCCTTTTTTTTTCTATGCATTTTTTTTTTTCTGCATTTTTTTTTTTTTTTGCTGAATTTTTGGCATTTTTTGGGTTGTGAATGATGTATGTGGGGGTGACATTCCTGCTGGAAAAGGGGTGTCCATTTGGGTGGAGAAGGGTTCCCCAACCAGGGAAAGTGATTCCCAGGTCCGTGTGAATTTATGTCAATGTAAGTGACATAATTGGAGCCTTAGACGTGGCGTTACTGCTAGAAAAGTCTTGCATGGTGGACTGGTGCCAATCCAATTTGATAATGTGGGGTGTGTGTGCTAGGGAAATTATAATCATTTGCAGAATTGTTTAAGCAAAGATGCATAATAGCGATTGGGGGGGGGGAAATTCGTCATATGCAGAGTCACCTTGAAGGGAAAATAAGGAGGAGTAGTCATGACAGCCACTTGTGATGTGCATCACGGGAGGGGAAGTCATGCCTGACTCCCATGTCACTCACCAACCAGAGCTGTCCCCAAATGTTCAGTGATGAAATTTGGGGATGGGGCTCTGATTGTATATGTAGCTGTCATGGGTGTCATGGGTGGTGCCATGTGTTGGGCTGCTGATGTCCTCCTGCAGGGTTGTGGTTAATTCCAGGATGGCATGAGGGGTGAATCTGAAGATGCGAAACACCTCAGAATCACTCATGCCAAAGATGTCTATGCGTGTGTGATATATCAAGTGAAGAGTGAGGGGCTTGTATCAGATAAGAATATTGTATTAGATTAATTAAATTGTAAATTTTATATAAGCAAATAAAAAAAAAAAAAAAACATCTCCCGTGCCCTCCTTAGTGCCATCCTCCGTGCCCTCCTCCTTCTTTGTTCATCTAAACTCAGTAGTATAGCATGCGCGACGATGCCCCTGGCATGTTGGCATACTAGACTATGGTTTGGCAACACGTGTGACTGCTGAACTCCTCACTAACAGTGTGCTTTATCTGACAATTAGACTTTTTTTCCTAAAAATTAGACCAGCTTTTAGGTCCTCTAACTTTAGACAGGACATTTTGCTGTGCGCACATCGCGTAGCCTGCGCAGCAACGCGTTTTTTTGTGAATCCCCGTAACTCCCTCATTAGCATATTTGACTAGCAAATCAATGGTGTGTCTAGCGCAGTTTTGCGCGAAGGGAAGCGAAGGTCTAACTCAATTACGCCGGACCAAAAAACGTAGATTTCTGGCGTATATTGTTTTGTGAATCGCGTGCAACTATACGCACGCGCACATTTAGACTTACGCACGCGCAACAGCAGTTGCGCACGCGTAATCGCTTTGTGAATCTGGGCCTTTGTATTCGGACACATTTTTCTATTTTTTAACTAAAGTTTATGGAAGGAATCATTTATGGTTTTCCTCCTCTTTAAAGTATCCATATGTTTCCTATATACATGTAGTTTGCAACTTTATTTATCCAATATAATTTATCGGTGCAAGTGGTGGCAATAGGGCACCACATCCCTAAATAAATTGCATAGTCCAAAACATCCTTTGACTACGTGAGGGATTTTTAGGTGTCAAAAACACAAACTGTTATATAAAATACTTTAATATATTGCATAAACACAAAAAGTAAAACATTTTTTGGCCGTAAGAGAACTTGAGTATGCTTGACTTACTTATGTTTCTTATGTTATAACCTCTCTATTAGGTCATCAATTTTAAACTTTTTGGGCCAGATTCAGAAAGACTGGCATATTTTTATGCAGGCGTAACGCATATGCGCTACGCCGCTGTAACTTAGAGAGGCGAGTACCGTATTCAGAAACAACTTGCGCCCTAAGCTACGGTGGCGTAGCGTATATGGGCCGGCGTAAGCCCGTGTAATTCAAATTATCAAGGCAGTAGGCGTGTTGTATTGAAATCAGCCGTGACCCCATGCAAATGAGGGGCCGAACGAACGGCGCATGCGCCGTCCGTGGACGTATCTCAGTACGCATGCCCAAAAAATTCACGTCGGATAGAATGCCTAAGATACGTCAAACACTTGCATACGACGTGAGCGTAACTTACGCCCAGCCCTATTGTAATCAACGTGAAATTCAACAGCTGTTCCGACGTCCATACTTAACATTGGCTGCGCCTCATATAGCAGGGGTAACTTTACGCCGGTCGTACGCCTTACGTAACGATGTATATCAATGCGCCGGGAGCAAGTACATTCGTGAATCGGCGTATCTAGCTCATTTGCATATTCTACGCGTAAATCTATGGAAGCGCCCCTAGCGGCCAGCGTAAATATGCAACTAAGATACGACGGCGTAAGAGACTTACGTTGGTCGTATGAAGCTAGAATTCAGGCGTATCTTGGTTCCTGAATATAGGGCATAGATATGACGGCACATCTTTTAACTTACACGGCGTAACAATGGATACGCCAGCGTAAAGTGTTTCTGAATCTGGCCTTTTGTGTTTATGTAATGTAATGATGATCACAATGTCGGGGAACTGAAGAAAGTGCAGAGAAAGGCAACCAAACTGATACGACGCATGGAGGATCTCAGCTACGAGGAAGGTTTAAAGGAACTGAATATATTATCTATTGAGAAGAAGGGATTAAGGGGGGATATGATCCACATGTATAAACACATAAGCGTTCCATACAGTGAACTTGGTGTTGAATTTTTCAGTTTAAGGTCATCACAGAGGACAAGGGGGCAATCTTTACAACTGGAGAAAAGGAGATTTAATCTTCAAATACGAAAAGGTTTCTTCACAGTAAGAGCTGTGAAACTGTGGAATTGACTCCCTCAAGAGGTGATTCTGTGCAGCTCAGTAGATTACTTTAAAAAAGGCATGGATTCGATCCTAAATGTACATTATATAACTGCATACAAATATTTATAGGTAAAGTTGCTCCAGGGAATATCCTATTGCCTTCCTCTGCATCAACTGTGGGTATTGGATTGTGTATATTGGATTGTAATTTAATTTTCTCCTTTTATTGATTAAACAGGATGGACTTTTTTCAACCATACTAACAATATAACTATATATTTTATGTAGCAATTTCTGTGGCATGATTTATAACTTCTAAAAATCACTCTTTTATCATGGGATGTTTTGTAGTATGCTGTGGTTGGATACTGTTTGAATGCAATACATTGCAATCTCCATATGTCCTCATGGTTTAAATAATTTCAAGTGACCAAGTAATCAAAACTGACATGGAAAGCACTTTAAAATAATTTTTGCCTGGCTCTAAAAGGGTTTCATTGGTTGTTCGAAGCTGGGAAATAATTAACATTATGGGCAGCAATCTTCTGTGGTTAAAAGCTTATGGAAATCATCACAAGTGTATAGAGCATTAGAGAATTCATGGCAGTTGAATAATGCAATGCAAATTTAGCATGAGCATTTCATTGTTACACACAGTATGAGCAGTATCCTTTAGTAGTACAATACTAGTAAACAGGGAAGAGCAAATTTTCCCATATTCAGTTTGCAGGGGGTTCATTAAATTCTGTTTGACATTTTTTGAAACCCAATTTTAGGACTAAGGTAGGCTATACATTTACGTTTAACCAGTGCGTTGAAGGAAAAAAAATACCCTATACAGTACACTCATTTTAATGTGGGTAGGGGAATCTTTCCCGCTGAGCTATTGTATTCTGCCAACGGGGAGCATTCTCCACTGGCAGATCAGTGTTGCCAACTATAGCTGCCGGTACTGATCATTTGGAAAAAACAACAGGCTGGTTGTACTAGTTGATCGATTGATCCATACATGGATCGAAATTTGGCCGTTAACTGCTGAACCAGCTGAATTTCAATCTGTGTAAAGCTGGCCAAAAATCCCACTTATGTCTATAGAGAAATGGAGCCAAACTTGGTACCTAATTCTTGCCATTTTGAAGAATGATAGGCAAGCTATTATAAACAGTAAATTGGGCACATTCACAAGGAACCTGTGTGAATGGCAACATTTTTGATAAAAACATTTAGTGGGGACAGGGACTTGATTATGCGGCTTTAGGGGCAACATGGAAAATACACAAATCTTTCAAATAACAGGTTTGAGCAGTGGCTGAAAAAAAAACACATCAATTATGGGGCAAAGTGTTTATAATAGCAGGGTGAATAACCATCAGGCCCAGATGTGGAGGATTTCCTGAGGGATTTGATTATGGTAAACACTTATGCCGCGTACACACGGTCGTTTTTTGCGATGAAAAAAAAGTAAATTTATTGCACTTGAAGTAGAATCAATAAAAACTGCAGCAATTGTCAATAATAATAAAAATACTTTCAGAAGGTTGCAAAAACAGTCAAAAAAGCATATAGCTAGGTTAGATACTGGTATGAAAATAATCAACGGTACCACTATAGAGCTCGGGTGAGGAAGGGGTTAACATCAACCAGTCAGCTTGCAGATGAAACGTGGAGAGAGATGTCACAATTCCTTATGAGTGATGATATTATCCCAGTGTATGAGAGGGGAGAATGGTATCTCAACCCTTACATCTAGCAGGTGGTCGCGCTTCGCTGACCCCCAAGCAAGGAATCACAAATAAGGGAAGCCCTCTTGTGAGCACAGCAAGCCCTGCCATAAGATGTGGGCGGGAGCCCCGCTTAGCCTTAAGGATGATGGTACCCGCCCTTAATTTTCCTACATTTAATTTTGAGGCAATACGACATATTTCACCTCCAGACTGGTGTCTACATCCTCCTTTGTTCATTTAGTAGAGCCTATGGGGGGAGTCAGAGGCAGAGGTTTCAGTCAGAGCAATTTTTCTGCAGTAGTTATTAGCAGTTGAACACAGCAAATTTGGGTTCTATGCACACTGGCTTAAAAAATGTTGCTTCTACATGAGTTTTGTGTTCTGCCTTTAGAAGCAGCTCAATATTATCTATATAATATAATGTGTCCATGCACATTAGGACATTAAAAGGCATATTTTGAGTTTAACGTTTAGAGGCAGAAAAAAATAAACTTCTGGTCCAAGTTTCTGATTGGAGCTTGAAGGCAGAAAAAAATTACAACTTTCCTAAACTCATCTAACCTTTGTACAAAAAATGCTCTATATGAGCGTTTTTTACTCCCAAGAGAACAAACTTTTTTAAGCCCAGTGTGCATGGAGTCTAACTAAAGTAGGATAATGAAAGCAATAACATTAGACCACAAAGAACTCTTACTAGTGTCCTCTGCTTTCAAATTATGTTTGAATGGCATAGCGGCTGTGTTTGAATGGCACAGCAAATTACTTACATGGTGAAGCCGAGGGTCAGGTCAGGTGCAGTGCAGTCACTCACACTCACAGCAAGTCAGGCTCAGAACAGGCTCAGCTCAGTCAGGCAGCTCTTTCCATGTGCTCCGCTGTCTGCTCGCTCCCCTCCCTCTGAGCCACGCTGAGTCTGAAGATGGCAGAGGTGGGTGGAGCTAGTTTTCCAGTCGCAGAGACAGTGCGCTCTGAATTTTGGGGTGACTGCGGCGCTCTGTGAATGCTGGGGCAGCCGCGGCGCACTCTGAATGCTGGCATGGCCGTGGCACACTCTGAATGCTGGGGCGGCCACGGCCTCTGACATCACTGACGACATTTTGCCCCATCAAATGCTGCAACTGTGCCCATCAAAAAAATTTCTTCTGGTTTGCATTTCTGATTGGAGCTTGGAGGCAGAGAAAATTAAAACTCTCATAAACTCATCCAAACGTTGTACAAAAAATGCTCTATATGAGCATTTTTTACTCCCAAGAGAACAAACTTTTTTAAGCCCAGTGTGCATGGAGTCTAACTAAAGTAGGATAATGAAAGCAATAACATTAGACCACAAAGAACTCTGTGCCACTCTGGGACGAGTGTAAGCCACCACTTTGGAAGGCATCTTACAAGTCTGAATCCTTTAATATGCCCCCTCTACTCTGCATTCTCATACTAGTATGCTCTGCTTTCAAATTCTCACTTCTTTTCCCCTCTTCTCCACAAAAAACTTGTACATATCACCCTCACGTCTACCCTCCCCTTGCTACTGTTCTCATCACCTCCTGCTAATACATAACCCACCTGCTGACCCACACACCAGGACAGGGAAATTTATGCACTTAACTAGAGTTGAGCGAACACCTGGATGTTCGGGTTCGGCCAAACTTCGGAAAAAAGTCTGGGTTCGGGACCCGAACTTGACCCGAACCCGAACCCCATTGAAGTCAATGGGGACCCGAATTTTTGACTACTAAAATGTCTCTAAAAAACTAAGGGAAAGGGCTAGAGGGCTGCAAATGGCAGCAAAAAATGTCGGCAAGAACTCTGAAAATAAATGTGGATAGGAAAATGACTTAAAATAACTTAAAAAAAAAAATATTAAAAAAAATGGTCCATATGGAGTAGGAGGTTGAGGTGGTGGTGGATGTGGCGGTGTTTTTAATTATTTTATTTTTTTAATCAAAAAGAGTGAAAAAGCTCTAGGGCTTTAAACCCGAACACATAGTAATTACACAGGTTCTGGAGCTAATTTAATGTCGATAAGGCACCAAGTCAGTTTAATTAGCACCTTAACCAGCCAGAGAACCTGTGTAATTAATATGTTTTCTCTGTTAAAGGGATGAGGTGGCAACTAGAGTTGAGCGGACACCAGGATGTTCGGGTTCGGACCCGAACCCGAACTTTAAAAAAAAAGTTCGGGTTCGGGAACCTGAACCAGAACCCGAACTCCGAACCCCATTGAAGTGAATGGGACACAGACTTTTAGTAAAAAAAAAAATGCACGGAGGTCCACGCAAATTTAATAACCAGACCCTTTAGGCCTGGTATGGATATTAAGGGGACCCCCGCCGTCAATTTAAAAAAAAAATAACGTGGGGTTCCCCCCAAATATCCATAACCAGACCCCCTAAAATCCACACCAGACCCCTTATCCGAGCACGTTGACCTGGCCGGCCGCAGAAAAGAGGGGGGACAGAGTGCAGCCCCCCCTCTTCTGAACCGCACCAGGCCACATGCCCTCAACATTGGGAGGGTGCTTTGGGGTGCCCCCCAAAGCACCTTGTCCCCATGTTGATGGGGACAAGGGTCTCATCCCCACAACCCTTGCCCGGTGGTTGTGGGGGTATGCGGGCAGGGGGCTTATCAGAATCTGGAAGACCCCTTTAACAAAGGGGACCCCCAGATCCTGCCCCTCCCTGTGTGAAATGGTAATGGGGTACACTGTACCCCTACCATTTCACAAAGGAAGTGTAAGTAATAGTTGTTTAAAAAAAAACACACACACCATAGAACAAAATATTTTAATAATTAAACCAAATAAAAATCCAGCGGTGAAAATAGACGATCGATGCTGTTCCCTGCTCCAACGTTGTCTTTTATCCAGCGCCGGGTGATGTCTCCAGCGATGGGTGTTCTCTCCAGTGACGGGTGATTGGTCCAGCGATGAGAAGATCCATCCATTCAGAGCACAGCTCCGCGAATGACGCGTTGGAACTTGACGTTTCTTTTATAGGGGAGGCGGGCCATGCGTCACGTGACCACATCCCCCTCTGACGCACACTGTGCTACATCACTGGGATAGCCCTATTCCTTAGGTTCAGGAGAGGGGGGGACGCACTCTGTCCCCCCCCTCGTTTCTGCGGCCGGCCAGGTCAACGTGCTCGGATAAGGGGTCTGGTGTGGATTTTAGGGGAAACTCCTCACCGCTTTTTTTAAATTTGGGGTGGAGTTCCTCTTAAAATCCACACCAGACCTGAAGGGTCTGGTTATGGATATTTGGGGGGAACCCCACGTAATTTTCTTTTAAATTGACAGCGGGGTTCCCCTTAACCACTTAAGCCCCGGACCAATATGCTGCTAAATGCCCAAAGGCGTTTTTACAATTCGCACTGCGTCGCTTTACCAGACAATTGCGCGGTCGTGCGACGTGGCACCCAAACAAAATTGGCGTCCTTTTTTCCCCACAAATAGAGCTTTCTTTTGGTGGTATTTAATCACCTCTGCGGTTTTTATTTGTTGCGCTATAAACAAAAATAGAGCGACAATTTTGAAAAAAATTCAATATTTTTTACTTTTTGCTATAATAAATATCCCCCAAAACATATATAATTGTTTTCCCTTAGTTTAGGCCGATACGTATTCTTCTACCTATTTTTGGTAAAAAAAAATCGCAATAAGCGTTTATCGATTGGTTTGCGCAAAATGTATAGTGTTTACAAAATAGGGGATAGTTTTATTGCATTTTTATTATTATTATTTTTTTTTACTACTAATGGCACCGATCAGCGATTTTTTTCGTGACTGCGACATTATGGTGGACACTTCGGACAATTTTGACACATTTTTGGGACCATTGTCATTTTCACAGCAAAAAATGCATTTAAATTGCATTGTTTATTGTGAAAATGACAGTTGCAGTTTGGGAGTTAACCACACGGGGCGCTGTAGGATTTAGGGTTCACCTAGTTTGTGTTTACAACTGTAGGGTGGTGTGGCTGTAGGTCTGACGTCATCGATCGAGTCTCCCTATAAAAGGTATTACTCGATCGATGCAGCCGCCACAGTGAAGCACGGGGAAGCCGTGTTTACATACGGCTCTCCCCGTTCTTCAGCTCCGGGGAGCGATCGCGAGTGGGCGGCTAGAAACGAATAGCCGCGCCCTCGTTCCCGGATCGCTCCCTGTGGGACAAGTTTGTGTTTACAACTGTAGGGTGGTGTGGCTGTAGGTCTGACGTCATCGATCGAGTCTCCCTATAAAAGGTATTACTCGATCGATGCAGCCGCCACAGTGAAGCACGGGGAAGCCGTGTTTACATACGGCTCTCCCCGTTCTTCAGCTCCGGAGAGCGATCGCGAGTGGGCGGCTAGAAACGAATAGCCGCGCCCTCATTCCCGGATCGCTCCCCGTGGGTTTCCGACCGCCGCATGTTGCAGGGGGGGTCCCAATCGAACCCCCGACCCGCGCAAAGGCAGGGACGTATATATATGTCCGTCTGCCTTAACGTGCACTTCTGTGGACGTATATCTACATGCGGCGGGAAGTGAAGTGGTTAATATCCATACCAGACCTAAAGGGTCTGGTTATTGAATTTGCGGGGACCTCCGCGCATTTTTTTTCCCGAACTCCAAACCCGGACCCAAACTTTTACCAATTATTCGGGTTCGGATCCGGGTTCGGGAAAAACCCAAAGTCCGTACCGAACCCAAACTTTACAGTTCAGGTTCGCTCAACCCTAGTGGCAACCCTAGAAAAATAAATACAAGAATGGCTGGGTAAGGCCGGTATACATGTCTATTCTGCACAGGGTACGGACAAATCCTGTGGGATCCATGCCTGGTTCATTTTAATGAACGTGAGTTTGTCCATATTGGCTCTGGACATGCGGCTGCGCTTGTCTGTGATAACGCCCCCCTTGCCGTGCTAAATACACGTTCAGACAATACACTGGCTGCAGGGCAGGCCAGCACCTCTAAGGCGTAAAGGGCAAGCTCAGGCCATGTGCCCAATTTGGAGACCCAGAAGTTTAAGGGGGCAGACCCGTCATTCAGTACGTGTAGGCGTGTGCACACATACTGCTCCACCATGTTGCTGAAATGCTGCCTCCTGCTAAAACATTCCATATCATCTAGTGGTGCTGTTTGTTGTGGCGTGCTGACAAAGATTTTCCACATTTCGGCCATGTTAACCCTGCCTTCTGAGGTGCTAGCGGTGCCCCTGCTGCGTTGGCGACCTCTTCCTCCTCCTCTGCCTTTGCCTTGTGCTTCCACTGTGCCCCCGCTGTCAGGTGGGAATTGCACCAGCAGCGCGTCTACCAGCGTGCGCTTGTACTCGCGCATCTTGCGATCACGCTCCAGTGAGGGAATTAAGGATGGTACATTGTCCTTGTAACAGGGATCCAGCAGCGTGGCCACCCAGTAATCAGCACCTGTTAAAATGTGCGAAACACGGCGGTCGTTGCGGAGACACTGCAGCATGTAATGGCTCATGTGCCAGGCTGCCCAGAAGCAACGAAAAGCTGTCCTCTGTGGAAGGTGTATCATCTGTGTCATCTGTATCCCCCCAGCAACGCACCAGTGATGGCCATGAGCTGGTCTGAGTGCCACCCTGCTGTTGAACATGGTTCCTCCTCATCCTCCACCTCGTCATCCTCCAGAACTGTGCCCTTGCTGGACAATTGTGTACCTGGCCTTTGTTGGTGCAGGAACCCATCCACAGAGGTGGATGAAGAGGAATCAGGAGGAGCCAGAGACCTCTCTTGGTTTTTGAGGTTTCTACTCCACTGCAGCTCGTGCTTTGAACTTAGATGCCTGGCCATGCAGGTTGTGCTCAGGTTGAGAAGGTTTATGCCTCACTTCAGCCTCTTATTGCACAGCGTGCAAACCACTTGTGTCTTGTCATCAGCACATTGTGTGAAGAACTGCCATGCTAGGGAACTCCTTGGACCTGGCTTTGGTGTGCTCGGTCCCTTGCTGCGTTGGGCAGTAGCAGGTGTACTGTCTAGGGGACGGACGCTCCGCTTTGGCACCATGCTCCCTCTTCTGCTGTGCTGGTGGCTCTGTGCGACCACCGCCTCTTCCTCCGAACTACATGGGTCACCTGCATGAGGTTGATTCCATGTGGCGTCGAGGACCTCATCGTCCACCACATCATCTTCCAGCCAGTCTTCACCACTGCCCTCCTTGTCGGTCTGCACAATTGCGAAAGCAGCAGCAGTTGGAAACTGTGTTTCTTCATCATCCGAGACGTGCTGTGATAGTCCCCCCATGTACTCATCTTAAAACATAAGTGGTTGGGCATTGGTGCACTCAATCTCTTCCACTTCTGGGGCAAGGCTATAGGTGGATGGCCCTGGGAAAACATGCTAACAGAGTCATCAAAAAGCAGAAGAGACTGCTGCATGATTTGGGGCTCAGACTGCTTGGCTGATTTGCAAGGGGGTGAGGTGAAAGACTGATGGACATCAGCTGCAGGTGCCAACTCCGACCTTTCAGCACAAGACTGGTTGGGAGACAATGTGAAGGAACTTGAGGCACTGTCAGCAACCCAATCTACTATCACCTGTTCTGCTTCTGGCCTCAATATTTGTAGAGCCGGATTAGGCCCCACCAAATACCTCTGCAGGCCTGTCACCTGAGAAAGGTGTTTCACTTGTGCGTGTAGCTGGCACAGATTGGCCAAGTCCTCTCCCTGCAACAGGAGCTCCACCAGCAGCACCACAACCGCGGCCACGTCTCTTATTTGACGTTCTCCTCATATTTCTCAAATGTAGGATCTTGCCCTAAATGGGTGTTTTTTTAGAGGAACACAAGCTAAAATGTTTATCTCACACCTACAGATATGCAGGAAATGCCCAAAATAATTGTTTTTTTTGGAATAGCACAATAGAAAACAGTATGTAAAGTGTGTATCTCACACATACAAATATGCAGGCAAGCCTGGAAACACTGGAGGAAAAACTGTAAAAAAAATGTTTTGCCCCAAATGGCTGTTTTTTTTTTAATTCAACAGTAGAAGAACACTAGCTAAGGTGTTTATCTCACACCTAAAGATATGCAGGAAACACTGAGAAACACTGGAGGAAACACTGCAAAAAATTTTTTTTTACCTAAATGGTTGTTTTTGGAATAGCACAATAGAAGAAACGTATATAAAGGGTGTATCTCACAGTAACATATGCAGTGCTGCTGCACTTTGATTTGTGAAGTAGGACTGACTCCTATCTAATTCTCTCCCTATAAGCACAATCAGGAACCTTCCCCTAAATGATCTAATGAAGAGTATGTCACAGGAACATATGCAGTGCTGGTGCAATATGCAGAGTATCTGACAGGAACATATGCAGTGCTGGTGTAATATGCAGAGTATCTCACAGGAACATATTAATTGCTGGTGCAATATGCAGAGTATCTCAATGGAACATATGCAGTGCTGCTGCAATTAGATTTGTGAAGTAGGACTGACTCCTAACTAATTCTCTCCCTATAAGCACAATCAGGAACCTTTCCTTAATATAGCTAATGCTATGTAGATCGATCGCTGAGTATTGTAATTCGATTTCTGAAGCAGGAAATCCTATCTTAATCTGTCCCTAGAGCAGCTGCAGCCTCTAGCTTATATAGAGGCTGGGTCACATGATTGGTCACATGCTGCACTGGCCAATCACAATCATGCTATTAGTAGGCATGGATGTGATGGCTTCTAAGTCACACATGTAAAATAAATGCTGATTGGCTGCCCTGCAGCGCGTCGTTACATAGCCGAACACCGAACCTAAACCCGAACTTTCAAAAAATTGTTCGGGTCCGGGTCAAAAAAAAAAATAAAGTTCGGTACGAACCGGAACTTTACAGTTCGGGTTCGCTCAACCCTACACTTAACCAATCCCACTTGCATCTTAGTTTCCTCACTCTCTTGCTTCTCCTAACCTCTAGGGAGTTGATTTGCTTCTATGCCCACTGAGCACCTTTCAAGTCCTTCCTACCCCTCCCACGCTTCTCTTCTTTTGAGGCACACTGTACAGTACTTTGTCTTCATAGTCCTCGTCATCTCTTCTCTACTTTTAACTCTCTACTTTCTCCACCACCATCTCCACCTAGTAACTCGCTCCCTGCTCAAGAGATTGGCAATAATTTCAAAAACAAGATGGATGCAATTCGAGGGGGCATCTCTACTGCACTGACATCTATCCCATTAAAAATCCACTCTCAACACTTTCCTCTTTTGACTCTGCTACTACCGAAGAGGTCACTAACATTTTCTCAAAAGCCCGCCTTACCACCTGTCCCCTGGATCCTGTTTCATCACAACTACAACGGTCACCCTCTTTTTCTATCCTATGCTCCCTCACTCACATCTTCAATCTCTCCCTCTCTACTGGCACCTTTCCCACCCCTCTAAAACATTCCCTGATCACAACCTAATACTTAAAACGTCCTCCCTGAACCCCACCAGCCTGAACAACTTAAGACCCATCTCCTTGCTCCCATATGTGTCAAAACTTTTAGAACGCTTAGTCTACAACCGTCTGAGCTCCTACCTCACTGACAACAACCTTCTTGACCCCTTACAGTCTGGCTTTTGCTTACTATACTCCACTGAAACTGCACTACTGAAACTCACTAATGAGCTAGTAACTGTTAAAACCAATGGCCTCTACTGCATACTCATACTACTAGACCTCTATGCAGCGTTTGATACTGTTGAACATCCCCTCCTCCTCAAAAAACTCCACTCTTTTGGCCTTCAATCATGAATGTCACACCACTTTCTAAAGCTCAACCTTTCTAAAACTGAGCTCATAATCTTTCCTCCAGCCCATGCCCCCTCCCCTGACTTCTCCATCAAGATCAATAATATTACCATCAGTCCCTCCCCTCATGCCAGGGTGCTAGGTGTAATCCTTTCAGCCCCAAATCCATTCGCTGTTCAAATCTTGCAGACTTTATCTCCAAAACAGCTCCCAAATACATCCCTTTCTAACCATTTAAACCATTAGGCAATGTATCCACTACCTTCTTATCTCTCGTCTTGACCTTTGTAACTCCCACCTCTTTGACCTAGCAGTCTATCATGAATGCCTCTGCCAGACTCATCCACCTTTCCGATCTCTCC
Source organism: Rana kukunoris (assembly GCA_029574335.1). Lineage (NCBI taxonomy): Eukaryota > Metazoa > Chordata > Amphibia > Anura > Ranidae > Rana > Rana kukunoris. The sequence continues at coordinate 336,345,699 of CM056052.1, read as the reverse complement.
ACTGACGCTCCATTGGCCAATTGATTAAATTAAAAATGCTAACAATAACATACAAAGCCATTTACAACTCTGCCCTGAGCTACATCACCTATCTTATCTCCAAATATCACCCAAACCATCCTCTCCGCCCCTCGGAAGACCTCCTGCTTTCTAGATTAAACTACTTGTTGACAGTCTCCTCATTTGTAACACATTTTAATTATTAAAATAATGGGAAAAAAAATAAGACAAATATTTCAGTAACTAAGAGATTTAAAAGTCATGGGTAACTTTAGTCTGACAAAGGCATTTATAACAGGTTTGGAAGCCCAGGAGCTGACTAGTTGAGTTCCTGAACTGACAGTTGGCACAGTCCAACAGGGAGAGCTTCTAGTGCTTAGTCCTTAGTCTTCCAAGTGGTTAAACCACCTACAAACTCAAAAACAAAATCTTATTATGTTTTTTCCAATCCTGCTGCATTGCACACATTATTTTCAATTCTATAGACTTTGGTGGGTTTCTTTGGCATGTTCAAAAACAGCTCTCATCTGCTTACATAACATCATACATTTCTTTTTTTCACCTTTATTGTGTATTTCCAAATCAGGCTCCTTATGGATAATGAGTTCCCACCCAAGGGGCCTCTATGTCCAATTTAATCCTTCCAGGGCTGTCAAAGTATTGTACAGTGCTACCTCAGGGTTTCTGACAAAATTCTATTTAATTAAAAGAAAGCAAAAGGCTTGTTTTCTAACTTTGTCAGCTTACAGTGAGACCCCGCTGTGTGGCATGCACATAATCTTCAATTCATAGCACTTATTAGACACATTTAACAATACAACACATAAAATGTCTCTCTGCTGAAAGCCCTTTCACTGCCTCTATAAGTGGAAATTTGATTTAACATTTTAAAATTCATACTATGTTTGCTAAAACTGTATATTTCACAAAATATTTTTAATATCAGAAGATTAAATATTGATTTCTAAAATACTATACTTATCAGAGTATCTTAATTTATGTTAAATAACCAATTGATTGACTCATCTGGCCTCCATCTTCCTCAACCCTTTACAAAGTATGTAAAATTAATAGGTGGCAATAGTTACATATTTAGTCTAGTTAAACAAAAAGTCCATCCAGTTCAACCAATAGAAATAAAATAAAAACATACATGCCTATATATACAATCCTGTACCCACAGGTGATCTAGAGCAGGGGTCTCCAAACTTTTTAAACAAAGGGTCAGTTTACCATCCTTCAGACTTTAAGGGGGCCGGATATTGGTATCAGTGGGAGGAATAGTACTTCATCATTGGTGTCAGTGGGAAAAATAGTTTCCCATTATTGGTGTCAGTGGGAGGAACTGTACACAGCCATTGGTAGTGGGAGGATTAGTACCCCATCATTGGTGTCAGTAGGAAGAGTAGTACCCCATCATTGGTGTCAGTAGGTAGAATTGTGCCCCATAGCTGGTGTCAGTGGGAGGAAAAGTGTCTTGTATCAGTGAAAGGATTAGTGCCCCAAGGGCCGGATAAAGGCAAGCAAAGGGCCGCAATTTGGAGACCACTGATCGAGAGGAAGGCAAAAAAAGCATGATCCAATTTGCTCCAGCAGGGGAAATAATAGTATTTATGCATACACCAGTCAGCCGTAACTTAGGGCCAGATTCTCAAACATTTTCACTGGCATAGCGTAAGCCATTTACACTACGCCGCCGCAACTTAACAGAGCATGTGCCGTATTCTCCATGCACTTGCTCCGTAGTTTGCGAATGCATAGAGTAAATGGCCCAGCGTAAGCCCGCATAATTCAAAGGGGGTGGCTTGTATTTAAATTAAGCGCGCCCCCGCGTCGATCGAACTGCGCATGCGCCGGCCGGGCAAAAAGCCCAGTGCGCATGCTCCAGCTCACGTCGGAAAGCGTCGGTGAAACCCACATCAAAACGACGTGATCGTCACTTATGCAATGCCCTATTCGCAAACGACTTAGTAAAACGACGTAACCAATGGAAAAAGCCGACCCGACACCATACTTAACATGGCATCCGACGGCACCGATGGCATCCGATGGTACTGCGTAAGGTTACTCCACATCTTTGCAGGGGTAACCTTACGCGGACGAAAACGATGTATGCGACGACGGGGCGGCGTAAAAGCATTCGGGAATCGGCGTATTAGCCTCATTTGCATAGGCAAATGAGAAAACAACGTAAAGGCCACCTAGTGGACTTGTCGGATCTTCACCCATATCTATGCCAAAGTGATTCTAAGAATCACTCGCATAGATACCCGGTGAAAAAAACGGCGATACGACGGGGTATCTGAGATACCCCGTCGTAGTGCCTCTGAGAATCTGGCCCAATATGTGTAAGGTGAAAATACTGCCCTGTCTTAAATGAAATAAAATTGAAAAAGTGTATGAAAACACAATACGCTGCTGCAACTAACCATGTGAGATACACACCATAGAGAGCAAATTTTAGAAAAGCTGCGCTGCGATAAAAAAAAAAAAAAAAAATTAAAGTGATACTATAAAAGTAATCAGTGAGTTAAACACTAGACGTAATATCAAAAAGTCAACCGGCACTCCACTCACCACAAAGTAGAGTGTATGAGATTAAGTGACTAAAACAATAAATTCAATAGGACAGCTGGCTTGTCCTTTAGAACTTAATAAAAAGCACTATCCCATAAAATGGGACTACCTAACCAATAACTGGTAACAGCGCAAATATTGTGAAACAAAAGAATCACAAAACTTTAAAAAACTTGAGAATGAAGTAAGTAAAAGTCCAAATAATCTGATGATCCAGGTGTTAGTTTCCATAGAAAAGTCCTCAGATAGAGAGAAGTTTCCTCCACCAATGAATATACTGCCGCTTACCAGATTTCCTGATCTTGTTTGAAGGAGATCACAATCGCTTGTGGCTTAAACCCCAGCCTAGGTCTCTAAAACTCCCAACAGAATCCCTCCACTTCCTAGTTAGGTGAATTTCAGTGGAATTTGTAGCTTTTTGTTGTGCTCATCCATGTATCCAGACATTTCCATCAGACTTTAGGTCATGTGACAGTTTGACAGACCTTTTTTATCGCAGCGCAGCTATTTTTTTCTAACATTAGCCGTAACTATATGCCCCCCTTTTTTTCTGCCAAAATAGTACTGATTCTTTCGAAGCATTCTTAAAGTGTCTGCTGTCTTGTGTTCTTACCGGCGACATCATTTCCCCAGGTAATCGACATACATGCACCCAGTCATCCACATGATGTAAAAGTAAACATGATCCATACTTGTTTGTGGATATTGATTAGTATGGGCACCTTGACCACTCTGTGGCTATGCAGCACCATACACAACAAACTGTGATGCATTGTGTATTCTGACATCATTCTATCAAAACCAGCATTAACTTTTTCAGCAATTTGCGCTACAGTAGCTCTTCTACTGGATCAGACTTCACAGGCCAGCCTTCCCTCCCCACATACATTAGTGAGCCTTGGCCGCCCATGACCCTGTTGCCAGTTTCCCTTCCTTGGACCACTTTTGATAAGTCCTGACTACTGCAGATTGGCAACATCATATAAAACCTGCAATTTTGGAGTTGCTCTGACCTAGTCATCTAGCCATTATAATTTGTCTCTTTTCAAAGTTGCTCGAATCTTAACTGTTGAAATACACTGTTCATGTACACTGGTAAATGGCAGTGTTTATAAGTTTGTAGCTGCATCTATGATCGAGCTCTATGTCTTTTCTCTATATAATTAAAGTTCTCCTTTCCTGTCTGCAGTTAAACAGAAAAGCCCCTGTGGACTGTGCACTGTCACCGAAGTGACTCTCCGCACCTCTTTCGCTTGCCCGTGCTGATTGAACCGTGTATGGGTCCATGAACCACAGTGTTATAACACGTTCCTGACCAAACGAGTTACTACGTCCCACTGAGGAAAAGGCCCTGGCTGGGTTTAGCCACAAGTTTTTACAACTTGTGCAGCTGGTATGCGTGAACTTTATATGGTGGTGGATCCACTTTATATATACTGTACAAATAAGTCACAGGATTTTCATTGAAATTCTGGCGATCGGTCTGACCTTGGTTCACACTGCGATTTGACATGCAATTTGACATGGCAGCAATTGCACCATCCTAATCAGTTTGACGCCGCATCTGTGGTGCTACACCGATTTCAAAAAGTCGTTTATGTAGTACTTTTTGCGATTTCAGCCTGCGATTTACATTGAAACTGCACAGATGTCTCTGTATTCGCGGCCAAAATCGTGACCGACAAGCAGGAGTGAAATTGTCCGAGTTTAGCCAACCTTGCAAGGCTTCACTCCCGTGGCCCAGTGTGAACCTGGACTTATAAGGATTTCATAATCCATTCACAATTGTTATTGGGGGACTTTTTATATTTTGTTTTTATATATCACAGCCTGGGATATTTTTTTGTGTTTCAACTGTTTTTGTGTTTTTTCTTTATCATTTTTATTTTTCAGTCACTGAGTATGTTCACATTTATTGGTTCGTGTGTTATTTAGGAGCTTTTTTTTAAACCTATTAATTAAAAAAGTCTCTGTTATTGGTCCTGAGTACAGGCAGCAGACATGCTTCCTAAAAGGCCTTAGAGACTGAGACTTAGTTGAACTTTCTGCTCTTAACGAGAATACTGGGGAAGTCACGCATTCTGTTCCTTATAGTTCTCAAGTTGCATTATTACATTTTTTTGTTTTCAAAATGTTTTATTGAGAATAGAACAAACATATCACATACAAAGGATTACCAGTTACATGAGAAGAAGTCAAAATGCATGTAGAGAGTACAAATAAAGGTGATAACGAAATGGAGTACAACAGCCATAACACTAAAACCTGTGTAGGTAGTAAAATCTGCGTACAATGCAACCCAGGGCCCTGGGAAAACAGCTTAAGGCCAATCAAAAGGCAATCCAAGAAGAGAATTAAAGAAACAAGACAAAACACAAAACAAACAAAATTAAAATAAATAAAACCAAATTAAACAAAAAGATCAAGGTCAGTTATTCTTGAAGTCTATATATAAACCAGGGGTTCCACTTAGCATTGTAAGCTGGGATAGAGTCATGCAATGTGTGAATTTTTTTTCCGGACATCTACTGATCTACTCGCACAACTCCCGGCGGGAAAGGGACAGACATTTGTTTCCAGTGTAGTGCAATAGCCCACTGCGTGGCAATACAGATAGAATGTATTAGTTTCATGAGGGGTCCAGGAACATCCGGGTGGGCCTGAAATAGAAGGCAGTGTTTGAAAGTTAAAGAAACATGCTCCCCGGCCACTTTATCTATCAACTCCAGGACTGCTTTCCAAGTAGGTAGAAGTTTCTCACAATCCCAGAATACATGGAGAAACGAGCCATGTTGGGGGCAACCCCTAAAACATGCAGGGGAGGACAGCTGGAAGATCTTACTAAGACGGAGAGGGGTATAATACCACCTCGTAATGGCCGTTTCCCTAGCTGTCAAAGATTTAGTGCATTTGCGCATGTTCTGCCAATTTTTAACCTAATCTAGCTCCTCATCCCCTAGACTGAGCTTTTGCTGCCATTGTTCTCTATATTTTAACGTGGGGGACTCGTTCACAGACTCCATCAATTTATAGACTTCCGAGATGAGGCCCTTTTGCCTAGGTGATGAATAACAGATGGTTTCAAAGGGAGAATTTGAATCTGCCACTGGTGAGGGGAAGTGTTGTTGGAAGAAATGTCTAATCTGAAGGAAATATAGAATTCTTGGGAAAGAATAGGGTGAAGTGATTGTAGGTGAGTGAAAGTTACAAAAGTGGAGTTTACAAGAAAGTCATCTAATTTTGTCAACCCGCAATCCACCCAAATTTGGTGCTCATAAGCTGTGGGAAATCTAGGATCACCTAAAAATGTGTCACTAGCTGAAATGTATACTTATCACCCCATAACCTCAGACCCACATCAACTATGGAGTTCTTAGAGTCCAAACCTGGTCAAGAACGGTTAGAGGACCATAGAAGCCCAGGGAGATAAAAGGGAAATATAGAGTCTTGTTCAAATCTGGCCCTAGAATTAATTATGTTCCATTGAGCTTTTTGGGTGAATCTACTGGCCAAATAGTAAAGCCAGATTTGGGGCACCCCCAGACCACCTCTGGCAGTAGGGCGGTATAATATATCTCTAACAAATCTCGGGGGTCTATTCCGCCAAACAAACCTATTAAGGTGGGATTGAAAATCCATTAAATACGTTCTGATCGGAAGGGAGCGGAACAAGAACAAAAGCTTAGGGAGAACCGTCATTGCTGTAATCCGTCCCAGAAATAAAATATGAAGAGGGGACTAGAATTTCAAGAGCTGTTTCAGTTTAGTTATCATCTTAGGATAATTAGCATGAAAAAGTTTGCGAGTGTCTCCGGTCAGGTCAATGCCCAGATATGGGAGGGAAACAATTGCCCATGAAAAGGAGACATTTTGCTTCAGATGGCTTACCTTTGCGGGTGAGAAGCCCACTGGAAGGGCCACCGATTTTGAAACATTGACCGAAAGTCCGGAGACCCTTTCAAAACAGGACAAGGTCTGCATTAAAACTGATAGGATGAGCAGGGGGTTAGTTATAAACATCAACACATCGTCCACGTACATACAGAACTTGTACGCGGAGGAGCCTTTTGTGTAACCACAAATGTCCAGGTTCCCCAAAATAGCAATGGCCAGGGGTTCCAGGGCCAGTGCAAAAATCAGAGGGGAAAGAGGACAACCCTGCCTCGTACCCCTGCCCAAACTAAAAAATTAACTACAGCCTGGTATCTTAATACGAGTCTTTGGATTCCGGTATAGGGCCTGGAAGGCGTGGTAAAATTCACGTGAAATCCCATTCAGTGCAAAAGGACTGACAGGTAGTTCCAATACACACTGTCAAAGGCCTTATGGATGTCAAGCCCCAGCATGAATAATTTGCGTGAAAATAGGTTAGCGTCCTGGATAATATCTGATGCTAGACATATGTTGTCAGTAATGAGTCTGTGGGGGATGAAGTCTGATTGGTAGGGTGAAAAAAGTGAAGAAATCACCCCAGCCAGCCTATCTGCCATGATTCTAGAGAAAATATTGAAATCATTATGGATGACTGAGATGGGCCTGTAGTTCTGAGGGAGAGTATGATTTTTGTTGGGCTTAGGAATAAGTGACATATTGGTCATTAACATTTCCTCTGGGAAACTGTCTCCCTGCAACACCGAGTTGAAAAGTTGGACCAATCTAGAGGATAGGGGCAAAGCAAATTTCTTATAATAAACCGATGAAAAGCCATCGGGGCCTGGGGCAGAGCCTGTCTTCAAGGCCTTAATTACATTCAGAACTTCTGTAAGGGTTATGGGTGAATTAAGTTTCTCCCGTTGCGAGGAGGAAAGGGATGGAATAGGAAGGGTTTGAAACCAGTCATCATTATGTAGAGGGGTTCGGAGCTTCTGGTGGCCAATAAAGAGGAGTAAAACTGTTTAAAGTGCCCAAGGACTTCTTGTGGATGTGAGGAGGTACGACCCGGGCCAGTAGCTAATTTATAAACATGAGGAGGGCGTGTTGATTGGTTCAACTTTCTCGCAAACATGGTCGAGGCAGTGTTACCATGAAGCAGAAGCCTAGCTCTGGACCATCTCAGAGACTTCTCCACTCTAGTAGATAGCAGTCCATCTAATTCTAAGCAATGGCACCTCTGGTTGCTTCTAAATGCAGGGATTCAACCTTCTTATAGAGGAGATCCAACCCAGCAGAAAGGGTCAGTATTTTTTGTTTGTTAGCATTATTACGGTCTGAGGCAATCCCAATAAGTTTGCCCCATATTACTGCCTAATGGGCAGTCCAAACTGTGGAAAGTGGGGTCCCAGGTATGGCGTTAATTGTAAAATATTCGTCAATCGCCCCAGCAACATCCGACTCGACCACTGCGTCTGAAAGGAGCGCCTCATTCAGCCTCCAAGTATGTGGGGTGGGGGCTAATCCAATAAAACTAGTCGTAAAAGATACCACTTGGTGGTCCGACCAGACACAGGGGTGGATCGTGGATGACAAAAAATTTGCTAGAATAATAGGTGAGGCGTATATATAGTCCAGTCTAGCAGAACTTTTGTGGGGTAATAAAAAGTATATTCTCTAGCTCCTATATTATGAGCCCTCCAAGAATCTACCAGTTGGTGGTAAAGTTCTTAGCGAGAGATTTAGGGAAAGCTTTAGTGGATGCAGCAGAGGTGCATCTATCTAAAGAGGCATTTGCTACCATGTTGAAATCCCCGCCTATGATCATATGAGGTGATTGATACTTGGCAAGTAGAGTAAAAAAGGAGTTAAACAAAACCGGAGCATCGTTCAGGGCGTAGATACTAGCTATTGTCAATTCTCTATTGTTCACAATACCTGTTATAATAACATAACGACTTTCAGCATCTCTAATAACCTGTTTCACCTCCATGGGGAAGGAGGAATGTAAGAAAATGTCAGCGCCCCTGCTTTTAGAGGAGTGGAGAGAGTAAAAGGCTTGGGGGAACTGTCTGTGAAAAAACTTAGGGTGAGTGGCGTGGGCAAAATGTGTTTCCTGGATAAGGAGAATTTTGGCCCCTAGTTGTTTATACAGTGCAAAAGCCTTACACCTTTTGACAGGGGAATTAAAGCCTTTCACATTATGTGAAATGCAAGTAATTGGCATGAGGAAGGTAAAGCCACTCTATCTCTGGAAAATTAGTCAAACAGGCTAATGATAGGGGGGAATGCAAATTAGCAATAAAACCAGCAGGGGCCACCACCATTACCTGAACCACAGTATAAAAAAAGTCAAAGGAAGAAAAACAGTCACAATCAAAAATCAATAGCACAGCAGTACAGTCTTTCTGGAAGAACCAATGATTCCAATAAATGAATAGCTGACCTGAAACAAAAATGTTAAAATCCAAACAGTAATAGTAAAAAAAAAGAAACCAAAAGGAAAAAGAAATCATTATAACCAACAATCAAATTGGATCAGGTAGAAAAGAGAAAAAAACCTGATAACAATGAGATCTCAAAACGAGACAGCCAGGTCTCGAACCCAGCAGAACTAAGCAAGCAAGGCAAGCAAGAAAGAGTTCCACAGCTTCCCTCACTCGCAGCCGGAAGAAACAAAAAAAACCTTCACTGGCTGGGGAGGACATGCGGTGGCTCCAAGGGACCGACTTCCAAGGGAGACAATATCATATAAGCAAATAAGTAAAACGGAGAAAAAAAAAGTAGTCAAAAAAAAAAAGCAGCCATCGTCGAGGTTGAGGAAGCTCGAGAATCAGAGTAGAAAAGACCGCAGGGCTAGACGTTATTTCTGTCTCCAGCATCATAGCAGATCCTTCTTCTATCCCTACGGGGAGGAGGTGTGTGCCAAATCAGGGAAGGCATGGGAGTTGAAGGAGGGCGGCAGATAGCTCCCGCATCCCGGAGGCCCATTTTCACCAGGATCTCTTGCCCTTCCAAAAGCGATGTTGCCGAGTACGTTGTGCCGTTATGGGGGATCACCAACTTGAAGGGGAAACACCACTTGTATCGGATTTGTGCAGATTTGAGAGCCGAGGTAACGTTCTTCAATCCTCTACGTCTATCCAGGGTGGCAGGGGATATGTCCGGGTAAATTTGTATAGTGTGCTCATCCAACGTGATACGCTGTTTATTATGGGCAGATCGCAGGATCTCCTCTTTGATAAGGAAATCCTTTATACAAAGGACCACGTCCCTCGGAGGTTTATCAGCCGGAGGCTTCGGCCTGAGGGCCCTATGGATGCGGTCACACGTAAAGGCGTCAGAATCACACTCTGGGAGCAGGGACTTAAACAGGCGAATGACCGTGGAGATGAGTTTAGTCTCCGATTCAGGAATACCCCTCAGACGCAAGTTATTGCGTCTGTTCCTGTTGTCCAGGTCTTCGATTTGGCATTGCATCTGTAGGAAGGCTGAGGTAAGTGTTTCGTACTCCCTCCTAAGTTCCCTGTAGGCCAGAGCTAGTTCATCATGCTTCGTTTTAAGCAAGTCCATTCTGGAACCCAAGGCCGCAATCTCCTGTGAGAGCGTATGGGACGTTTTATGCAGCTCCGTTTGGAATTTAGAAGCCAGTTTCTCATACATGAATTCCAGACTGGCATCCAGATATGCTTTAGATAGTGCGGCTTGGTACTCACGGTTTGGGTCTGTCTGCGATGCAGTGGCCTGAGGAGATGGTGCGGCCTGTGAAGGCTGGTCTGACCCATCCCCGGCACCATCTTGGGACATGCTGAATTGTGAATTGTGTACGAAGAAGATAGTGGGTAAGGGTGTGTTGAGCTGGGCCCTGGGATATCTTCCTCTTCGGCGGCATGCACTACTCCAATGCGGTTCGAGGGATGTTAAAATAGAGAAGTTTCAGGCTGATAATGACCCTCTAGAAGCGATCCCGGGTGAAGCGGAGCTACTGTCTCAGGCGTCCATCCCGCTCAGTGCCGTGCATGCGCCCCCGCGCTATTTCATTTTTGAGACTGAAGAATTCTGACTTCTGATTTCCCATTATGAAAGGCAATTATTGCAATTTTCTGAAATACAGAGAGCCACTAGTGGCAAATCATTGCGATCAATTATTTAATTAAAAAAGATAATTTAAAAAAATATCTGTATAGGATTCTAACTGTATGGTGAGGAGGGAAATAATATCATTTTTATATTATGCCTTGGTAACTAGTGCATAAACAAAACATTTTTGTGAATTACTTTGTAAAGGCCATGCCGTACTACAAATGCATAAATCAAATAGCTTGTTTCTATGACAACTTGGATCACCTTGGAGAAGATAAATACTAGTTTAATTTAAATGTGGAACGTCCATCCCTGGTGGTTTTGTTAATACCATGCAGAGAACACACCAAAAATGTTGTAGCTGCAACTGAAAAATTACTGTGGCTTTTTTATTTAAATTTTTTAGTATTTACAGGTGCATATCCTAGACTAATCATAGAAAAAGACAATAGAAAGAAAAAAAAACAGGAAGAAAAACCATTTCAGTAACTTGGATGGTTTTTCAACCTGCCAGCCAAAGGCTTGTGGCTAAGAAAGCATACTGCAAACCAACAAGGGGCAGATTAACAGAGAAATGGATTATCGTAGCGTATCAGAAATACACTACGCCGCCGTTTTTTACCTTGCTCTACGTGGAATTCAGGTAGATTTTCTACGGTAAACGACGGCGGCGTAGTGTTTTTCTCCCGTCGCAATCCATATAGACGAGTAGGGGGCGTGAAACATTTAAATTAGGCGCGTTCCCGCGGCGATCGATCTGCGCATGCTCCGTTCGCAAATTTCCCGCCGTGCATTGCGCGAAATCACGTTGTGACGTCATTCGTTGTTTATGTAGCGTACTTTATGGGCGATCCACGTCCCGACGAGTTACGTAAACAAAATAAAATTTAAAATAAATTCGAAGCGGGAACGACGGCCATACTTAACATGGGCTACGTAAAGTTAGAGCAGCAAAAAGCTGCTCTAACATTACGTATAAAAAAATAGACGAAAACGAGTGCGACGCCCGCTCGTATGTTCGTGAATCCCCGTAAAAACACATTTGCATATCCCGACGCACCAAAACGACGCAAACTCCTCCCAGCGGCCGCAAATAGATGGCAGCTTAGATCCGAAGGCTTACGAAGACGTAAGCCTCTCGGATCGAAGCCCGAAGCCGGCGTATCATGGTTTGAGGATTCAAACTAGTGATACGCCGCGCAAAATTTGAAATTACTCCTGTCTAACCCCAGTTAGACAGGCGTAATTGTTTTGTGAATCTGCCCCTATATTACCAAAACTTTTGGGGTGCCTGCCTTTACATGCAAATGAACTTTAACTACTTGAGGCCCGCGCTATAGCCAAATGACGGCTACAGCGCGGACCTGAATATCCAACTGGACGTCAATTGACGTCCGCCCCTTTGGGCGTTCCCCGCGCGCGCTCCAGAGCGTGCAGCGGGAAACTCTGTGTTGGCCGTGTTGCTTGGACACAGCCAATTACAGATCGCCGCGAACGGCCAATCAGAGTGGCCGTTTGTGATGCGATCTGTGCGGCCAATGAGAGATGATCTCATATGTAAACATATCTCTCATCTGTCATTGCCGGCTCACACAGAGACAGCGTCCTGTCTCATGGAGAGGAGACCGATCTGTGTCCCTTGTACATAGGGACACAGATCGGTCACCTCCCCCAGTCACCCACCTCCCCCCACAGTTAGAACACTATGCAGGGAATACATTTAACCCCTTCCTCACCCCCTAGTGTTAACCCATTCAATGGCAGTCACATTTATACAGTAATTAGTGCATATTTATAGCACTGATCGCAGTATAAATGTGAATGGCGCCAAAAATGTGTCAAAAGTGTCCGATGTGTCCGCCATAACGTCGCAGTCCCAATATAAATCGCAGATCGCCGCCATTTCTAGTAAAAAATAAAATAATAAAAAATAATAATTCTGTCCCCTATTTTGTAGGCGCTATAACTTTTGCGCAAACCAGTCGCTTATTGCGATTTTTTTTTTTTACCAAAAATATGTAGAAGAATACGTATCGGCCTAAACTGAGAAAAAAAATTAGTTTTTTTTTTTAAATTGGGATATTTATTATAGCAACAAGTAAAAAATATTGTATGTTTTTTCAAAATTGTCGCTCTTTTTTGTTTGTAGCGCATAAAATAAAAACCGCACAGGCAATCAAATACCACCAAAAGAAAGCTCTACTTGTGGGAAAAAAAGGACGTCAATTTTGTTTGATAGCCACCTCGCACGACCGCGCGAATTGTCAGTTAAAGCGACGCAGTGCCGGAAGCTGAAATTTTACCTGGACAGGAGGGGGGTATATGTGCCCAATAAGCAAGTGGTTAATGGCATCCCAGTCTTAGTCTGTAGGGTTCAATATTGAGTTGGCCCACCGTTTTCAGCTATAACAGCTTCAACTCTTCTGGGAAGGCTGTTCACAAGGTTTAGGAGTGTGTCTATGGGAATGTTTGACCATTCTTCCATAAGTGCATTTGTGAGGTCAGGCATTGATGTTGGACGAAAAGGCCTGGCTCACAGTCTCGGCTCTTATTCATCCCAAAGGTGTTCTTCCGAGTTGAGGTCAGGACTCTGTGCAGGCCAGTCAAGTTCCTTCACCCCAAACTCGCTCATCCATGTCTTTATGGAGATTGCTTTGTGCACTGGTCCAAATCATTTATTTATGGTGTTCAGTTGTTTTTCAGGGGTTGGGCTTGGCCCCTTAGTTCCAGTGAAAGAAACTCTTAAGGCGCCAGCATACCAAGACATTTTGGACATCCTCCTAACTTTGTGGGAACAGTTTGGGGATGGCCCCTTCCTGTTCCAACATGACTGCACACCAGTGCAAAAACAACTTGACCTAAACCCAATAGAACACCTTTGGGATAAATTAGAGCGAAGACTGTGAGCCAGGCCTTCTCATTAACATCAGTGCATGACCTCACAAATGCACTTCTGGAAGAATGGTCTAGTTTTGCAAACCTGACTTTGCATGTACAGTTTTAAGAAATAAAAATCTTAACTACTTGCCGACCGCCCGCCGTCATATTACTGCGGGACGGTGGCACTGCTACGCGGGAGCACGTAGCTTTACTTCCTCCCTTTAGCAGCTTGTAGGGCGCGCGCATTCCCCGAGTCCCACGCGTGCTCGGCCGGTACGATCGCTGCCGGGCACCAGCGATTGCTTGTTACAGAGCGGGGAACGGAAGGTATGTGTGTAAACACATACCTCTCGTTCCTGTCAGCGGGGGAAACGCTGATCTTCTGTTCATACAATGTATGAACAGAAGATCAGTGATTTCCCCTAGTGAGGCCACCCCCCCATACAGTTAGAACACACCAGGAACACACTTAACCCCTTCCCTGCCCCCTAGTGTTAACCCCTTCACTGCCAATGGCATTTTTATAGTAATACAATGCATTTTTATAGCATTGATCGCTATAAAAATGCCAATGGTCCCAAAAATTTGTCAAAAGTGTCCGATGTGTCCGCCATAATATCGCAGTACCGAAAAAAAAATGCTGATCGCCGCCATTACTAGTAAAAAAATAATAATAATAATAAGAATGCCATAAAACGACCCCTTTTTTGTAAACGCTATAAATTTTGCGCAAACCAATTAATAAATGCTAATTGCGATTTTTTTTAACGAAAAATATGTAGAAGAATACGTATCGGCCTAAACTGAGGAAAAAAAATGTTTTTTTATATCTTTTTTGGGGATATTTATTATAGCAAAATGTAAAAAATATTGCATTTTTTTCAAAATAGTCGCTCTATTTTTGTTTATAGCGCAAAAAATAAAAACCGCAGAGATGATCAAATACCACCAAAAGAAAGCTCTATTTGTGGGAAAAAAAGGACACCAATTTTGTTTGGAAACCATGTCGCACGACCGCGCAATTGTCAGTTAAAGCGACGCAGTGCCGAATCACAAAAAGTGCTCTGGTCTTTGGACAGCAATATGGTCCGGGGCTAAAGTGGTTAATATGAAGTACACAAAGTAGTTTTTTATTTCTGGACTATTTCTGCCTTGGAGAAGTTTTCTGTTGCAACCTAACTTAAAAACAATCATTATGCCAACCATGCAATATTTTCAAAGCTACCATTATTTATCAAGCCAGTCTGCAACAATAGTTAAACATTTTTTGTGTTGGTTCACACAGCAAGCACCATATTGTATATTCATAGTTATTCCTAGCAAATAAACCACAGAATAAACAGTAGTAAATAAAGTACAAGGGCCAGATTCAGATACAATTACATTGGCGCAGAGTATCAGAGATACACACGCGCTGACGTATTTTACCAGGCTGTACGACGAATCCTGGTAGATTTTGTCCCTTACGGTACGGTACGTAATCAAAATACGCGATTAGGGGGCGTGAAGCATTTAAATTAGGCTCGTCCCCGCGGGGATCAAACTGCGCATGCTCCGTTCAGAAATTTCCCACCGCACGGTGCGAAAACGTCATACGTCATTCGTTGTTTGAGTAGCGTCGTTTACGGACATTCCTATTCCCGGACGTTTTACATCAAAAATAAAAAAAGACGCCGGAAAACGTTGATATTCGACGCGGGAACGACGGCCATACTTAACATGGGCTGTCTAATATTAGACCAGCAAAAAGCTGGTATAGTTTTACGCAGCAAAAAGATGACTAAAGATGCCCTAAGAGTTTGCGATAGACGTTCGTAATTTTGTGGATAGTCGGCAAAATCTCATTTGCATACCCCGACGCAGAAAATGACGGGAACTCCACCCAGCGGCCGCAATTTTATTGCAGCGTAGATCCGAAGGCGTACGAACACGTAAACCAGTCGGATTGAAGCCCGCAGCCGTAATTTCATGGTTTGAGGTTTCAAAGCAGAGGTGACTCTAGGGGGGGGGCAGAGGGGCCCGAACATTATGCTGTGCCCCACCATGTGCCCCCCAAAAAAAAAAATGTTTTTTTTTTTCCTTTTTTTTTTGTATTTTCCCGGGCCGCCCCTGGAGTAACAGTCTCTCCTGAGAGGAAGAGTGTCCCCAGTCAGCTCTGCGGGGCATTCCTCCCCCCTCCCTCTGCTCGCTGACACTGCATAATGCAAGCGATCACACAATCATAGCCGCCCGATCTGCTCCTTCCCCTGCATCCTCATTGGCACGGAGAAGAGTGGGTTGCAGAAAGGACTCCATGAGCACTGTGGGGGAGGGGGGTCCACTCCAAGCCTTTATCTCAGTTACTGAAAAAACAGACTGATTTCTCCCGTCCTTAGGACAGGAGAACCAGCCTGTAAATTCCAAGAGTGGTGACTGCAAGCTGAGCCGAGTGTCAGTCTATGACACTCTTTTACAGCCCAGCGAGTCCAGCCACCTCCCCCCCACTCTCCTCACATACAAGCAGGGAGGAATACAGCTCCTCCTCATTTCAGTCCCGCCCACACTATCTCGGTGTGCTGTATCTGAAGAGAGGAGATGTGTGTTCAGGAAATATGAAAATCAACAGCATGTGTGTGAATGATGCCTGAGATTCTAGCCTGGACCGTGGGTAAGTGTGTGCACTGCAGACTGCAGTACACTGTAATCACTGAACTGCCTTATCTCCATCCCTTCTCTCCCCATCTGTCTCCCTCCCCTCTCCTGTTCTTTCAAGACATTCACAATTTACTCTCTGTAACAGTCACCACCATTTACGATATTCCATTTCTTCGCCCCACGACAGCTTATCCGACAGTCCGACAGACATCAGACACGACCCATTTAATTTCCCAGAATAATCGAGACAACACAAGCTCTGGTACTGGTTCCAAAATGAATGAATGAATCATTTAATGGTAACTTAGCTTTCTTATATACAGTACAAGCATGTTACAGTTAATCACAGGGACAAAGACACACTCCACCCACACATCACACAATGGGGGGCTTCATACACATTCTCTTAGATAATGACATTCCGATGAGTTAATTACTACTCATTACCCAGACGGTCTGGCTCCGCATTTAGAGGGGTTAATTACTACAGCTTGACAAGTCACATTCCACATCTTAACAGTGTCATTAGCATACACAATAAACAGGTCTTATGAGCAGATCTAATTAGCACAATGGACACAAAACAGTATTAGCATCACACAATGGAATGTCTAGGAGCAGACTCAATTAACACCTCCAAAGCATGTGTTCTCACATTGAATGAAAACACTCTATTGACCTGTCGGAGTCAGACTTTAACAATTTGTAATATTTGAAGATATCCTGCAAAACATGAATTATCAGTAATGTCCCATTCCATGTAATTTATCATTATCATTTCTCAGTCACCCTATGCCCAAAAGGGGCACAGAATGACCCTAGACCCAAGAGTCATTATTGATGCTGGCACTCGAGTACCCCCCATCCTTCAAAAGTCTCTGGGTGTCACGGGCCATTACACTTTCACTTTCAGTTAGGCAGGTAATATACAGTGCAAATTTCCTTCCTACATCCACAGATTGCAGGAAAGAAACTTGCATGATTCCCCCATCAACACAGACAGTGCTGATAGGAATATCCCTCCATGCATTGATCACTTTTTTTCATTCAACTATTAGGTTGAATGAAAAAAAAAAGAAATGATCCAATTCCCCCATCTACACATTATAGGTGGATGGGGGAATCCTCCCAGTGTGGACCAGTGCTGGAATAACCAGAGTTGCTGCCCTGTCACGGCTATTCACAGTGCTGGTCTCTGTCTCCTTGGCAGCGGCAGCAGCACATTGGAACCAAGTGCTGGTTACTTTATGGGGCTGATTTACAGGAGGGCCAGCACAATTTGTTGTTAGAGATGGGCTGGGTATGTTCAAAAATCCACATGCCAGAGCCTGCCAGGAAGCCCACACTGCACAGCGCTAATCACAGGCAGTGAGAGATTTCCCGGTCCGCAGCTCTGCACAGATCAGGAAATGTCTCACTGCCTGTGATTAGCACTGTGGAGTGTTGGCTTCCTGGCGGGATTGGGCATGTGGGATTTCAAACACACCCGAGCCCATCTCTATTGGTTGTAGACAGTTGAGCTCCCTGCAGGTTGCTTAGCAGCAGTGGAGCCTTCTCTGATATGCTGATCGGGATTCAATCCAGGTGATGCTCCCAGTCAAATCCTAGTGTTAAATATCAGAGATTTTATTGATCAAAGCAGACACTTTACAGGCATAGAGCCCACACTTTACAGGCATAGAGCCCACACGGCTGCGGAACATACGTTTGATTATATATATATATATATATATATATATATATATATATATATACAGTGCTTTAAGTGGGCCAGAACGCGGCGGTACTCAGTACCGCCACTTCCAAAAATGGCCCTGGAGAGTACCAGCACCTCTCCGTGCGCCCAGTACGTGGGTTTCCCGTACCGGAACGCACTGGCGTAGCGGGGGGGGGGGGGGGGCTCCTGCACCGGGCGAAAAATTGCAGGGGGGCAAAATCCTGGCGTCCGCAGAATGCGCCGCTGCCACCGCCGCCGCCGCCGCCTTAGGAAAGGCCGCGGCTTTGGCCTAGCTCTGGAGCTATCGGCCATCTTGGTACACCCGGCGGTGGCGCGCGATGAGTTTTTTTTTCAGCCCTTCCGCCTGGTTGGCTGGTGGAACTGTCTGTCTCCCTTGATGTGGGAGTGGCGGGAAACACCAGCCAACTAGGCAGAAGGGCTAAAAAAAAACAGATAACGGCGCAGGAGATTGGCGGGCGGTGGAGTGGGAGGCGCTGTACCTCTGTGCTGCGCTGATTGGCCTGGAAGTTGGAACATGTGTTTACAGCGCAGCGGCGGTGGCAAGTTTCTCCATCTCCAGCAAGGTAAGCAAAACACTCTCCTGTACCACAGGGGAGAGAGAGAAGGGGGGGGGTCGGTGTAAAGCTAAAGGGGTGCACTGCCTGATCCCCACCTATCCTCCTCAGAGCCTGTCATTTTAGTAAGACTGCTGGGACTTGTAATTCTCCATCTTCTCCTGGGGCTTATGGAGATTGGAGAACTACAAGTCCCAGCAGGTTATACATACAATAAGGCTCTGAGGTGGATGGGTGTGGATTGCATGCCCCTGAGCCCCAGGAGAAGATGGAGAACTACAAGTCCCAGCAGGTTATAATATGAGGCTCCGAGGTGGATGGATGTCCGGACACCGGCGCCTAATAGAGTACCGGCACCTCTTTTGGCCCACTTAAAGCACTGTATATATATATATATATAATCAATGTGTGGTTGTACTCTTGATGCTAATAAATACTGTATTTATTAGATCTGACTGGGAGCATTACCTGGATCACATCCCGATCAGCATGTCAACAGAGAAGGTTATACAGCATTACTGCTGCTAGGTGATCAGCTGGGGGCTCAGCTCTCTATAACCAATAGTGCCAGCCTTCCCCTGCATGCACCCATAATGTCACCAGCACTAGGTCCTAATGGACTGCCGCCGCTGCCAAGGAGACAGATGTCAGACCAGCGCTGTCAATAGCAGGGACAGTACAGCTGGGGAACCCCACAGTGGCAGAACACCAGGGCTTGGTGGCAAAACAACCTTTGCAACCCTGAAAGTTCTCCCACTGCTTTGGACCCTTATATTTTCTTGGTGTGCTGGTGACATATATCTCTTGTTTTCTGCCACCCTGGGGGGCCCCAGTATAGTAGGAAGGGAGCTCACTGCAGAACATGTAAAAGGGCCCGTTGTGGGATCGTAGTAAAGGGCCCCAGGAGATATATATATATATATATATATATATATATATATATATATATATATATATATATATATATACAGTGCGGAAAATAAGTATTTGAACACCCTGCTATTTTGCAATTTCTCCCACTTGGAAATCATGGAGGGGTCTGAAATTGTCATCGTAGGTGCATGTCCACTGTGAGAGACATAATCAGAAAAAAAAATCCAGAAATCACAATGTATGATTTTTTAACTATTTATTTGTATGATACAGCTGCAAATAAGTATTTGAACACCTGTCTATCAGCTAGAATTCTGACCCTCAAAGACCTGTTAGTCTGCCTTTAAAATGTCCACCTCCACTCCATTTATTATCCTAAATTAGATGCACCTGTTTGAGGTCATTAGCTGCATAAAGACACCTGTCCACCCCATACAATCAGTAAGAATCCAACTACTAACATGGCCAAGACCAAAGAGCTGTCCAAAGACACTAGAGACAAAATTGTACACCTCCACAAGGCTGGAAAGGGCTACGGGGAAATTGCCAAGCAGCTTGGTGAAAAAAAGGTCCACTGTTGGAGCAATCATTAGAAAATGGAAGAAGCTAAACATGACTGTCAATCTCCCTCATTCTGGGGCTCCATGCAAAATCTCACCTCGTGGGGTCTCAATGATCCTAAGAAAGGTAAGAAATCAGCCCAGGACTACACGAGAGGAGCAGGTCAATGACCTGAAATGAGCTGGGACCACCGTTTCCAAGGTTACTGTTGGTAATACACTAAGACATCATGGTTTGAAATCATGCATGGCACGGAAGGTTCCCCTGCTTAAACCAACACATGTCAAGGCCCGTCTTAAGTTTGCCAATGACCATTTGGATGATCCAGAGGAGTCATGGGAGAAAGTCATGTGGTCAGATGAGACCAAAATAGAACTTTTTGGTCATAATTCCACTAACCGTGTTTGGAGGAAGAAGAATGATGAGTACCATCCCAAGAACACCATCCCTACTGTGAAGCATGGAGGTGGTAGCATCATGCTTTGGGGGTGTTTTTCTGCACATGGGACAGGGCGACTGCACTGTATTAAGGAGAGGATGACCGGGGCCATGTATTGCGACATTTTGGGCAACAACCTCCTTCCCTCAGTTAGAGCTTTGAAGATGGGTCGAGGCTGGGTCTTCCAACATGACAATGACCCGAAGCACACAGCCAGGATAACCAAGGAGTGGCTCTGTAAGAAGCATATCAAGGTTCTGGCGTGGCCTAGGCAGTCTCCAGACCTAAACCCAATAGAGAATCTTTGGAGGGAGCTCAAACTCCGTGTTTCTCAGCGACAGCCCAGAAACCTGACTGATCTAGAGAAGATCTGTGTGGAGGAGTGGGCCAAAATCCCTCCTCCAGTGTGTGCAAACCTGGTGAAAAACTACAAGAAACGTTTGACCTCTGTAATTGCAAACAAAGGCTACTGTACCAAATATTAACATTGATTTTCTCAGGTGTTCAAATACTTCTTTGCAGCTGTATCATACAAATAAATAGTTCAAAAAATCATACATTGTGATTTCTGGATTTTTTTTTTTTGATTATGTCTCTTACAGTGGACATGCACCTACGATGACAATTTCAGACCCCTCCATGATTTCCAAGTGGGAGAACTTGCAAAATAGCAGGGTGTTCAAATACTTATTTTCCGCACTGTATATATAATTGCATTTTATAGTTGGCCCCCCTACTTTTGTCCCTGTCCCCCCATGTGCCCCCCCCTAAATATGAAAGCTGGAGACGCCACTGTTTCAGAGTAGTGAAAAAACGTGCGTAATTCGAATGTCCTCCAGTCTAACGCGAGATAGACAGGAGTAATCGCTCTGTGAATCTGGCCCAAGTCTTTAAAGAGGAAGTAAACGCAAAGAAATAAAAAAAAAACTGCAAGATAAAGGCATAATGAGCTAGTTATACTAGCTCATTATAAATTACTTACCTCACATTGAAGCCCCCACAGCCGTCTCCCCCTCGGGCTGCCAACATGTTGCCCGTGGCTTGCTTCCAGGTATCACTGCTTCTTCTCTATGATTGGCTGGAGTTGCATTGACGTCACTCCCGCGCATGTGCACAGGAGCCACAGGCAACGGCACACAGACTGAAACAGCGGCACATAGGTGCCTCTGCTTCAGTTAACCCTATTGCGCATGTACCGATGTAGCAGGGGACAGGGCATATCTCCTACACCGTGCAGGTTTAGGAAATATCCTGGGTAGCTACAGGAAAGCCTTAAAGAGGTTGTAAAGGTTTGTTTTTTTATTTTCTAAATAGGTTCCTTTAAGCTAGTGCATTGTTGGTTCACTTACCTTTTCCTTCAATTTCCCTTCTAAATGTTTTTTTCTTTGTCTGAATTTCTCACTTCCTGTTTCTCCTCAGTAAACTTGCCCCCTTCATCCATGGGGGTTAGTCAGCCAGAACAGCTTACTAAGGAGGAACAGGAAGTGAGAAATTCAGACAAAGAAAAAACTAAAGAACAAAAAATTGGGGAGAAGGGGGGTACCTAAGGACCCTGGGACTATAAGGCGGTGGGGGGGAGGGAAGGAGAAAGGGGGGGGGGGGGGGGGGGGGGAAAGGGAAGAGTGGGTGATGGGTTGGCATGGAGAGTGATGGTGGAATGACAGGGGGGGGGGGGGGGGGGGGGGGGGTGGGGGGGAGAGAGAGGTTCAGGTTAAAGGAGCAAGGTATTGGCGGGATAGGTGAAGGATAGGGATGGGGAATGGAGGGAGGGGAAAGGGAGGGGGGGGGGGGGGTGGGGGGGGGGCGGAAGGGGGATGGGTGTGCCGGGGACCGGGAGAGGGAGGGCAAAACACAGTAGGGGACAACAGGGGGGGGGGGGGGGAAGGGGGGAGAGGTAAAGGGAGGGAGGGTAGGGACAGAGGTAAAGGGAGGTAAAACAAAACAAAACAAAACAGAACAAAACTATACAAAACAAAGAAACCAATACATAAAACAAAACAATACAAAACAAAGAAACCAAAACACAGAAAAGGGGGGGGGGGGGGAAGAAAAGGGGAGGGAGGGGAGGGGGAGGAGGGAGAAGGGGGAGGAGGGAGAAGGGGGGGGGGGGGGGGGGAAAGAAGAAGGGGTTTGGGGATGGGGGTACAGGGGGCTTACCAATACTCACAAACCACATATTAGAACTACAAAGCCAATGCGGGAGGGATGGTAGACACTTGGGTCAAAAAATGGAGCAGGCCCCCAAGTCACCAACAGATCCAGATGCTATAGTCATTCCGTCCAGGAACCATAATCTAATAAAGAGGGGCCAATTGTAATTAGACTGGTGGATACACAATTGTCAAAAAGAAGGTAATCGCAAATATAATGAGGTCAGGTTAAGTGGAAGGGAAATAAATACCTTATATGAAAGGATGGGATGGTTCACTTTGTAAGTGGTCAGCACACACGTGTGCTGATTGGATCGGCTACAGTGTGGTGGAATTACCTTGGAAATTCCAGTAGGGAGACACAAGGAAAGCCTGCATATATGCCAGCATCAGGTTCTATAAAAAGATTTGAAATGAGAAGCGTTCCTTTAAAAAAAGGGGGGGAGAAGGAGAGGGGGGAGAGAGATAGAATGCCATTTGATCAATCTCATGCTAATAGAGACAGAGGGGTAGTTAGGAGATACCAAAGGACTTCAGTGTCTCACAAGTTTGCTGAAGAATCAAAGGGAGGATTTACCTTGGTGGTGCAGGAAGTGCTGGAAACGAGCAAATTGCCAGCTGATGGGCTGGAGAAATCATTCAGGTGGTGCCCGAGAGAGCAACAATGACCGCCTTCATTTAAATAGATCAGCAGGGGGCCGGCGTCAGCACTGACGTCAGCAAACTGCGGGGACATGTGACTCGCCGTGTTCTGATGCCTCCGCCCTATTGACAGTTTGAGCCAATGGGGTGTGTGGTGTCGGCGCGTGCGCACATCGCGCAGCGTCGTATGATATGGGTACTGGGATATCCCCGCGCTGTAGAGGCGCATAACGCCATCTTGGTCAGGGGAAAAGAATAACATGTAAGGGAAAAAAAGCAAATCCCTTGAATGCAAAACATCGCAATGCCCTGGATAGGAGAATAGAAATGAAGGCCTAGGAATTGTCAAAAGGAAAGAGGCAGAACAAAGAAAAACGGTCACGTAAAGGGGGACTGCTATGATAAATCAGGATCTGATAATTGATCCTGAATTAAGAGGGAGCAGTCCCCTTAGTCCCTATGGTTCAAAAGGGACCGAATGGGACACAGGCATCTGGAAGGGTGAATATGGGGGCGGGGCCAGGTCAATTCTGTAGAGAAAAAAAGAGAGTATTAAGATTAGTAATGAATCCATGTATATATTGATAAAAAATTGATTGACAAATAAGAAAAACTTATGCCTCTATGGGGTAAAGGTAACTAGTCAGGGAAGTAAGTAGAGGAAAAAAGACGGGGGGGGGGGCAGGGAATAATCAGGGAGAAAGCGCTGTCTGCTGCCACATAAGGGAAATTGAACAATCAACAATATTGAATTCATATGAAATGCATAAAGACGATGTGAAGCAAATAAATTAAATTGAATGTCAATAGGTAACACATAAATAGGGGGGGGGGGGGAAAGGGGAGAGAAAAAAAAAAAAAAAAAAAAAAAAAGGGAAAAAGAAGGAATAATACAATTATTAGATGTTAAAATTTATAAGAACGGCTTAAAGCTGAAAGCTTCCTTCAGACCAGGAGGTCTGAGGGCGGCTAGCTGGTGGATCCATTTGGCCTCACGTTGCAATAGGGTTTTGTCATAGTCACCTCCCCTTTCTCCGGGAGGGACATGTTCAAGAGCAAAAAAATGTCATTTTGGAACTGTCGAAGTTGTGATGGAGGCCTATATGTAGGCTGATAGGGCTCTCCATTTTCTTTTTTGTGATCAGTGTCACATGATCCCGAATTCTTAGTAGAAAGGGCGTTTCGTCTTTCCTATGTAGAAAGCTCCACATTCACACTGCATGATGTAC